>OY787670.1:22760967-23117783 GCA_963678985.1 Spisula subtruncata
GTCTAGCAATACAATACTTACTGTTGTTTTAAACTTCGCGTTGTCATATTTTTAATTGCTTTAATGTTAGTCAAAATGTACATCACATACTATGTGGTATGTCCGCCCTGGTGAATACATTCGTCTTTCATTTCATGTGTGTGTCTACCTATAACACCATTTCTTGTTTGTGCTCCCACACTTTGTTTTCTGTTATATTCTGTTATGTAGTATAATCTGCAGGGTTTTTGTTTGACTCTTGAAACTGCATTTTGACTCTTGAATTTGATGAAAGTGTCTATTTTGACTCTTGAAAATGTAAGCTGAAGAGTCACATTTACTATACTTATAATTAATACAAACTTCTTGCAATATCTTGATGACTCTTGAAAATAGAGAGTCAGGGATCATTTTGACTCATTTTGACACTTCACTTTTGGAGGAGGCTTGTGAAAGTCGTGTAATCCTCATCAGTGCTGTTATCTCTATCTATAATGCTGACCTACTATAATTGTTGTACTATTTTTTTGTAGCCTGTCTAATGTTCTCCTTACACCCCCCCCCCCCCCTTCCCCCCATCATATATTATAGATGGGGGATTGTAGTATTGCATTGCGTATGCCAGTCAGTCATTTGGTAGACCAAATGGTTTCCCAGTCATTAAATCTAGAATGATCGTGCCTTAGATGTTCCAACCTTACAAAGGAAGTTGGCTATATTTAGTAGATGATCCCCTATTGATGCCATTAGGTCAAAGGTCGAGGTTACTATCATTGTACAAAAATGGCTACTAGTATTTGCCTGGCATTGGGCTATTCCTGTTACATAAAAATATCTGAAGGTTGCTTTTGTAATCCTACATTTTGTGTTTTTAAAGGCACTGTCAATAAATTTTGTTTACTATTATGAAAAGGGTATTAAAAAAGATTGGTCTGAAAATTTAAATGCATACTAAATTTATCTGAGCTATGTAAACTGTGCAATTTAATTTCTAACGTTGGTTGATAGCTTCATTTTATGACCAAATAGAACAGTTGTAGCAACCTTTGTAATTTAACCTGAAAATATTACATTCTTCTGAAGTTGGAAAAAAGCTTTGTGAATCTGTTCAATGAGATATTTCCTAACATTCCATATATTGTTAATGTATTGTTGACTATTTATGTATGTCTTTTACTGATATATTGTTGTATTCTGATTTTTTTTCACTTTTTATTTGACTGTTAACAAATTTTTACAATTTTTAAACAGTCATATACATTATACCTCTCATGTGTCTTAGATCAGAATTAAGATTTTACCCAAATTGTTAAATACTGAGCTTATAAAAATGGCTATTTATTAGACTTTTATAGCTTAGTGATAGGAGCGTCTGCTTCAAGAACACAAGGTCTCGAACTTGATTCTTGGCTATAATATAACAGAGTTATTACAAATTCTACTGGTATATCGCTGTTGATTTATACTCGGCATAGTTCATTCCAGGACCCAAATTTCAGATGAATCTGAAGTTCAACCTGTCTATATTTCTTAATTTGATTGTATCTGGAAATCTGTAAACCAGTGTATAAACTTTTATATTTTTCTTTATGAAGACTTTTTGTTAAAGCTATATTGTATAAGTATTGTATTAAATATACCAGAAGTATGACATAGTATATTTTGTTATCATTTATTTTAAAGAACAAATCTTCAGAATGTTTTGACCTTATGAAGTGTACAACAAGAAGCTTCTAAATTTATTAAATTCAACCCGTATTGCAGTGGCGTTGACGGGGCAAAATGACAAATCAGGAAAATTGTATGCCGCCGAATATTTTTGCCATAGATAATTTATCTTCAACGGCATTATTTCCATACTTAACTAGTATTTATGCACACAGTATCTACTGATGTGCAGGCATATAGTGATGCACCTGTCCATCTGTCCGTCGGTTTGTTACAAACTTTTTACGTTGATTGACTTAGCTAGCTATTATTAAAAAGCTACCACTGGGGCATGAGATTAATACTGGTACTAAATGCAGTCTTGTTAGTTAAGAAAACAGGCATAGCAAACTATATTCTATATCATATAGCCTCAATACATTACTCTGTACAACTCTACACTATGCTGTGATGTATATATGACCTGTTCATCAGAAGCCTTGGTAATTAACGCATTTAAACTTGGTGTCTGTTGCCTAAGCAATGTGCTACCAAAGCCTTTAGTCAGTTACCTCCTGTTCAATCAAATTTATTCAGATTCCCTTTCAATTAAATATAGAAGGCATGGGTCATCCCCCCCCCCCCTCCCTGGAAACTGCTACATACCACTTGGTCTTTGCTTAGGCAACAGACACCAGTCTCGTACGCAAGCCCATTTTTGCACACATTTCAAATACAGCTTTTTAAGGACAAATATCAAGAGTGATCTCCCTTGGTAAGACGTCTTGTTAAGTCTATTTCTGTAATTGGATTGTCTCCCCTCCATACTCATTATGGAAATGGTTGGACGTCTCTATGGAGTAAAGGATCATGCACTTATCTAGGTGACACGTTAATTTAATACTTTTATATTTGTAATCCATTCTTGTTCAACCACTGTAATTGCCATGTGAAATATAGACTTGACTAACAATCTGCGTACATGCAAGATCTCCTGCATCATGCAGGAGTCTCCTGCAATTGAGACTATACTCCTGCATGATTTTAGGCAAATTGATCAAATCTCCTGCATTTCTTGGAATGCTGGAACCTTGACATTTTTGTTTGCATGATGAAAATGATAACAAATATTAATTTATATAGCTTTATGAAGCATGCATGGTTATGTCCTACAAGTAAAATTGGTGAAAACTGCATATTAACTTCATTTATACAAGTTTCAATTTTGTGCAAGACAAATCTCCTGCATTTCATTGAAATCTCCTGCATTTACATCACCAATCTCCTGCATAGGCTTCAGGAAAATATGGCATGTAAGAATCTAATTTAAATCATATCCTCAAACCTGCAACACTACGTCGTAAGGAAGATCAAGTCCTTTAGTCAGATGGCTTGACTAACCAGTGATTTGTGAGGATGGTGTTATTCAGAATACGATGATTCAAATGAAGTGTTTAATTCTATCATCATTTTACTTATATAGTCGGGAATGTAACTATTCGTATGGGATGTTTGTTGGGTAGAGTGTCCTGTTGATGTATGCTGGGTAGAAGGTCCTGTTGATGTTTTTTGTTCTTTAAATGGGTCCTTAGTAGTATGTCTTGTTGATGCATGCTGAGAAGCGGGTCCTGTAGATGTTCCCTGGACAGAGTGTCCTGTTGCTGCATGTTGAGAAGCGGGTCCTGTAGATGTTCCATGGACAGAGTGTCCTGTTGCTGCATGCTGAGCAGCGTGTCCTGCTGATGTTCCCTGGACAGAGTGTCCTGTTGCTGCATGCTGAGCAGCGTGTCCTGTTGATGTTGGCTCGGTTAAGTGTCCAGGTGGTCTATTTTTCACTGTCTTTATTACAGTATTGTCTTCTATGACATGTTTATCATTAATGGTTTGTAGTTCAAAGTCATTTTGATCACTGTAATTATTATTGTTAGTTGTTGGTTGACTGTTTAATGAAGTATAAGGTTGTTCCACTACACAGCTAGGATTGGTTGAATTGTTGGGTGCAGAATCTGTTACTTGACCTGAAATGTAAATGAATGAAATAAGTTATCTTGAGGAAGACATCACAGGTAAAGGTATTATTGATAATGAGTGAAACATAAAAAAATGTAAAATTTATATTTTACAATTTTGTTTAGCAATGACACATTTACCTGTGGAAAGCATGTAGCCAAAACATTGAAAACAAATGTTGAAAATGCCAGCATACATATTTACATATTGGGTTTTATCAACTACATTATTACTTGACCATTGGATCGGATCTGAAATCAAACATAGTATTGGTTAGGCTCAGTGTTACCAGGCGATACTTAATTAATGATAGTATTAACAAAACCAGTAGACAAAACATAATTTAAACTACTCATGGATTTATTTTTAATAAAACTATTATCAAGGGCTTATTGCAAACCTGTGGTAACTATGTATAAAAATAATGTCTGGCCGCTGGGTCCCATTTCAACTACGTAATCATTGGCCCCCTTTTGTGGCAGTTGATTTCGCCCCGATATGTTAAACTGATATATGTGATGTAACTGGCAAATTAAAACTGCCCATTTTCAAGTCAAATTTGTGTTTCTTATCTATTTTGCTTTATATCTGTTTCACATACAAAGTCACATGTTACAGTTAATTTTTGGTAAAACAGATGCACATAAAATAATGTTGTGACCATAGTTTTGCACCAAGTCCCATATGTATAACTTCTAGAAATAATACATTCATTGTTTATGCATCTAAATCCCTTTTAAAGTGATTCACCGGTGTTGCATTTTTCTGTACAATGTATTTAAAACCTGTTGTAAAAACATTTATAAAGAACACATTGACGACACACCATTAGATATTAGATATTCTTGGATTTTTCGGGCAACCCATAAAAACTGATAATTGAAATTTACCAATAAAGTTATGCTTTAATCCTCATAAAATTTGGTATACATGAAATTTCGTATATAAGGAATAAAATATTAAATTTATATTATACTGTGCAAGTTATTTGATTTTTAAGCCCCCGTATAGATAGATCGGGAGGCATATAGTAATTCACCTGTCCGTTCGTCCGTCCGGCCGGCCTGGTTAACCCAAATTGACCTTTTCTTCTAGCATTAATATGGCTTGCTACAAAATTTTCAAACTTGCATGGATGTTGTATATGACCACTCTCCACGCGCCTGTATCACCTGACTCCATTTTTACCTTCACCTTGACCTAATTTTGGACTTAGACTTATTGAAAGGCCAAATTCTTGGTTAACCCAAATTGACCGTTTCTTCTAGCATTAATATGGCTTGCTACAAAGCTTTCATACTTGCATGGATGTTGTATATGACCACTCTCCACACGCCTGTATCACCTTACTCCATTTTTACCTTCACCTTGACCTAATTTTAGACTTCGCCTTATCTCCCCTTAAGTATTTTTACAGTAAAATTTTGTCTGGAGCGTATCTTCAAAACTATTTAACATATTGACTTAAAACTTAAAATAAATAGATGGCAACTTGGAGAAGTGCATTGACAAAGAACCATAACTCTGTCTGTTTTAAATTTTGAATTATCTCCCCTTTAGTGTTTTTTATTGTCAAATTTTGCTCTTAGTATATCTTTAAAACTATTTAACATATTGACTTGAAAGTTGGAATATATATAGATGGCAACTTGGAAAAGTGCAATGACCAAGAACCATAACTCTGTCTGTCTTAAATTTTGAATTACCTCCCCTTTATGATTTTCAGAATCATATTTTGACCGGAGTGTATCTTCGAAAGTGTTTAAGATATTGGCTTAAAACTTGATACGTAAATAGATGGTAGCTTGTAGAAGTGCAGGGACCAAGAACCATAACTCTGTCTGTCTTAAATTTTGAATTATCTCCCCTTCAGTATTTTTATGATAATTGTTTGTCCGGAGCGTATCTTCAAAAGTATTTAAAATATTGACTTGAAACTTGGTATATGAATAGATGTCAATTTGGATAAGTGCAGTGACAAAGAACCATAACACCTGTATCACCAGATCACACATGAAGTTGACCAAGGCACTGCTTTCAATTGTGGCATATTTGTTTACCATCATAAGCCCCTTATAGTTCAAAGCCATGTAACACTATCAAACATTTTAACTGAATAATGGCCCCTGATTGACTTAGCTTTTTATGGACATGGCTTCCACGGGGGCATAAGCATTTATTGAACGCAGTCTTGTTTAAATAATATTTTAAAATATGTAAATTTTCGTTTTTGAGTTTAACGTGAAAAATCGTTGAACAACATGCTGTTTTTATGCATGCAACTCTTTGATCTCGGTTGCTAGGCGCTCACAATACACCCAAGTGACTGTGATTTTTAAACTTCTGTCCAGCTCAAAAGCGGTGAAACACCTTAAATCACATTTAAGTGCATCTTGTGACATGTTTCGCTTTATCATTTAACTAACTTGACAGGTATGGTATTCATTAATAGGTGAATGCACCACCTTATATAACACTTAAACTGAAAAATGGTGATTTTAACAGCAGTAACCAAAATAAACAGTGATTTCTTACCCTTCTTGCATTTTATGACCTGATATAAACAAACGACTATTGTAGCACAGATACCCAGAAATAATGTGGCTGTCATAATTGCTATATTCTGATCTGACATACTCGAAGACTTTGATGTTTGATCTGTTAACGTTATACTCGGGTCTGTCTTTAAACTGGCATCTGCAAAGACAATAAATAATAAGATTTCATGGTAATTTAAAAATAGTCCCAGGCACTCCTAAGAAGAACCAACATGTACCTTACTATGCCCCATTATTGAAAATGCCGTCTCAGCTGTAGGAAATACTTCTAGGCATTTTTAAGTAGAAATTTTATATACTTTTACCTTAAAATGCCCATAATTGAAAATGCTTTTTCAGCTGTTGAAAATGACATTGCTCTGCCCATGTCTGTAAGGTCAGTTTTCTCTCAAGAATGGTGCCAATAAGTGCCACTGATGTAGGATCTTCAAAATTATCGGGGAGATTTTGAGGTTAAAACGTCAAAGGTTACTGACCAGCCAGCTGCAATTCTATTTTCAACTCTTAAACAATCAGACCCAAGATCTTAAAACATTACAGACTTGGTACTTCGTACTTAGTCTTCAATTTACTTTTACTCGTTTGTAGCAAAACCACTCTATGCTCAAATTCATTATTGGATGGGTTCTATGTGTACTTTGATTCAGTCGTCGAAAATATATACGATTCTTGTAATTTCATAGGGTGTTCAAGAACACTGTCATATGAAAACGGACAATTCACATCTTTTTTCTACAATTCAAATGTTAAATGTAGGCAAGCAACTGACGTGAATGCAGAGACTATTGTTAATTCAAATAAATAATTAGAGAACAATCCCATTCAAAATAATAGCGAGTGACTATCGTTAACTCAGTCACACCCTGTAAAACCTAGATAAACATTCATAGTTAACCTAATGGACAAGCTTATGTTAACAACCGTTATCATTTAACTATGAACAAACTTTACCTGTGGATATTGTTGACTGAGGACACAGTGACAATGTTGGGGGTATAGAATCCTTTGAACAGTTACATGTTTGTATACTAAGTTGAATCTTCTGTATCTCAGGTTTCTGATACCGACAATGTACTACGACATCTCTGCTTTCCTAACAGACATGCAAAACAAGTAATTAGTACTTCTTTAAAGCAAATTCCTATTTCAGTTATCAGACAATTTGGTTGGGTCTGATATTTTTACTCAAATTAGTAAGTTTTCGACTCAAAATAAAATATGAGATACATGTATTTGTAAATACAGTAATTATACTTTGATGAGGGGATATACTTGTATTGCTTTTAAAATTGCTCAGGTTGGTCTGTGTCGGTCGACCTTATGGTTTTCATTCAATAACTCAAGAACCCATTGCCCTAGGATCTTCACACAGTACATGGAGGTCAGCCCCCAGTCGATGACTCCAGGAGATGATTTTGTGGTCAGTAAGTCAAAAGTCAGGGTCACTGATATTAACCATGTTCGACTGTAGGGCTGCTATGGGACGAAATATTGGCTTTGGTAAACTTTCAATGTACCGGTAACATAAATCCATGAATTTTGCATTTCAGGTTATAAATACAAGGGTAAAACTTAATGCTTGATTTGATTATATTTCGTGGTGAGGTTTAAATCAACAAATTTATCAAAATTTAGTCCCCCACGAAAATAAATAATTTTAAGTATTTGGTATACTTGCCTGGTTGAAATTTTTTTGGAGTTCAAAGTTGATATAAAATGATGGGGACCAGATTGTGTTTATCCTCCGTAGTTCATACTGCAACCGGTATGGGTGTTCATCTCCTGAAAGTATGTATCATACAACTACAGTGAAGTTCCGCTAATAAGACCAGTCAAAAAGGTGGTCTTAATAGCGAATCGGTCTTATTAGCAGACCTTTTTTGTTCTAAATTTAATACTTTGGGACCTTAAACTGGCAAAAATCTGCATGATTTCAAAATAATCAAAGTGGTCTTATTAGCGGAACTTTACTGTACATGATTTAATATCCCATTTGACTCAGTACAAATTATTTCCATCATGAGCATCTGCATGTTGAGATTGTTCATGTCAAATCGGGTTTTGAGGTTTTTTTACTTAATTATTAACGAAATCAGAGAAACCCCAATTTAGCGGGGTTACTTGGCAGGTATGTCATGTGTGAAAGTAAAATTGTAGAAAATCCGGCAAAAACGTTTTGGAATTGCGTCAACAAGAACGGTCTACAGATTAACTGACAAGACGGGAGGTTGGAATGAAGGACACACAAGCTGAATCCAGCATACCCACAACTCACTGTTCAGTGGTATAATCACAGCCGATTTCCGGCAATTGCAATAATGAGTACACATTGAATTATAGAATATGGCAATAATGAGTACAGTGATCAGATTTTACATGTACTTCCAATTGTAGTAAATGATACAAGTTGACATTTATAGTAATCTGATAAGTCATACAGTGATTTGGTTAATAAGCTGTGATAATTACTTAATTATACAATTAATTAAATGTCCATTTACACAGGGAGGTAATATTGCAGTACATACCGGTTGGTGACCAGGATATACAAAATTGACTATAATTTTGAATCTCAAACTCCACAACGTTGGAAAGGTTACAGTTGTGTGATGGACACTGTTCTTGTTGGTCTGAAAAAAGAGAAATGTAACACATGTGATAAAATACATGTTTGTTAAATATTGCTATATTACTGTGCCCCAGGATAACAAGAAAGGTGGGAAAATTTCGAATAGGCCACATATGTGTAAAATTCAATGTTTGTAAACATCACATTATCCTGGGCGCAAAATAAATATGTGCACATTTTAAGCATGCTTTTCGCATAAAATATCATGTTCGACTAGCCTCGTAGCCATGCTGGTGCACAATTTCGAGGCGCTTGCTTGAGTGAAAATTTATTTGAGAAATTACCTCAAACAGCTTGTTTTTGCAGAAAAAAATGCCTCAAATAAACCATAAAAATATTTGCCTCAGAGCTTTATTGCTGACATGTTGAGGTTGTTCATGTATAGAAGTTTGAAGAAACTCCTGCAAAAACTGAAGGAGGAGTTGCGTTCACAAGAATCTGTCTACAAGCTGATGGGCAGACGTAGAGACAGGCAGACAAGCTGAAAACAGTATACCCCTTAGAGATTCCATTGTGTAGTGGGTATAATAAGTATGCCTTTGGAGGGGAGATAAACTCCAATACTGTATTGCCTCATTGTTTTTTTCTCTCTGGTTTATATTATTTGCTTGCAGAAATTGATATATTTAAATCAAGCACCGCGTAAGATATTCTTGCATAAAGGTTAGGCTCAGGTCAATATAGCCAAGATATATATCAAAGTACTTACATTGCACATCTATGGGTGAAACTGTTCTGTTGGACAATGTCTGTAAAATAGAAAAATATCACTATTACAATGTGCTACATACCTCCAGATATTGCATGACAAAGTTTTACAAACATCAAAGTCCAATTTTGCTGATGTGCAAAACTTAGTCTAATTTGGTACTTATAAATCCTTAAAATATTGTTCATCTAGGCATCTACAAAAACCGAATCCCATCATTGTATGTCAATGTTATGTACGACTAGGCTTCGTACTCGGATAAGTCATGCCACATTTTGTTGAAATAATGATTTTTTTTTAAAATGATTTTTCTAAGAAATAGCATGGACAAAGTGAACAGTGTAAAAACTAAGGACATTGACCCCTAAACATTGGTCCAAACACTAATGTTTTAAGCCAATTGAATAAAAAAAATCGTAAAATTAGTCAGAAGAATTTGGTATTTTATTGTACTAACCTTATTATTCTCGTTAAATCTGTGATCACAAACAATCTGTGGTTCTTGGTCCAGCATCGTCCCATAAGCCAGTAAAGTTGATAGATAAATAATCCACACAAGCAATACAGTCACCATTATGGTTTAAGTCATTTAAAGTAACACCAATAACCAATGAAAACTCACGCTTAATATTGTTGTCCAATCAGATTTGTTCTTTAAACCGGTAAAAACGTTTTTAAGGAAATTATTGAAAACACAAGGATTAATTAGCTGTAGTCCAATCAGATTCGTTTTTTAACAGTTAAAACACACCTAAGGTACAATATTAAAAACACAAGGATTAATTATCACCTGGTCAAATTTTTTTCTAGTATTCTACTACTGGTATACAAATCACTATGACTTATCAGATTACTATAAAATTCAACTTATATCACTTATTGAAAGCACATGTAAAATCTGATCACTATACTCCTCCTTAATGCTGTACTCTATAATTGAATGTGTACTCCTTATTGTGATTGCCGGAAATCGGCTCGTTTATATATTAATATACAAGTAAAAATTAAACATTAAAATCATTGTTATACCGTATTTCCCCGAATAATAGCTCCCCTCCCCCCTTTATAAAGCCCTCCCCATTTTTGGAGAAAATTTGTCTTTTTTTTTTTTGAGAAAAAAAAGTATACTTATCGATGTTTCATATGATAGTTATCACCATTTTGTTATTGCTTCATCAATAACATACCAGTAGCCCCCTGTTGCAAAATGTAAGGCCCTGTGGTGCATTTATTCGGAGGTATACGGTATCAGAGGTTCAATCAGGTCAACGTATACAATAGCTGACGTGTGACTCAATAACTGATAAACATTTCATTATCAATTCTTTACTTATTGTTAACGGATGTCCACGCTGATATAATAATCAATTAAATTTCTCATATGAACTTGAATTGTACTATTTGTGCTATTTTTAGATGAGAAAACTTTTAGTCCTAAAAACTTCTTTTTTTTCATGCAATAAATTATTTCACCACAGTGGTATTCAATATTGATCTTACTTGACTTAAGAATAAGGACAAGCAATTATATCACACCATATTAAACGCATGGCCAGTAACAGGCAATACAATTGACAATGCTTTTTCTCAAATTAAGTAAGATAAAAATATTACTTTTTTTACACAAATATGGATTTTGATTTCTTCAATGACTAGAAAGAGTAATGGTTAAGAAGCATTTGTAGTTATTTTTTTTGTATTTGTTTGTTTGCATTTGACAGGAACAGTAACTGCTGTAAGGGTATGGACATCCATTTTTTCTTGGACAAATTGGCCAAAATGACCTTATGGACAGACTCACGCCTGTGATAGAAGGAATCCTAGTGTGATACCCTAATATTTTATGAGTCAAGGGCTCAGTGCAAAACTATGGTAACTACATTGATCTATAGATGTTTGTACCATAGTCTTTCGCTGAGCCCTCGGAATAGACTCATTGGTTCCTTAATGTACCCATACTTGCAAGACGTATTCACCACATCTGATTATCCTTCTATTTCAAGCAGTAATGAGAAACACTAAAAAATATTTCAGGAATGACCCAAGTGTCCAGTCCAACATTCAACCAGAGATTTCTCAATTCCTAGTCAACCACTGTGCAACAAGGGCCTGTTGTTTAGGCAAAGCGCTATGTTGTGGCTCCACGAGAGGTAATCCATGCCTTTTGTATTTCATTGAACAGATGAATAAAGGCGCTTGGTGGCCCTATGCTTAGACAACAGACACCAAGTTAAAATGCATTAATTACCAAGGCTTCTGATAAACACGTCATTCTTCACAGCTCATTGGTTAGTGCCTTTGCCACCTAATCCGGCAACCCAGGTTAAAATCTGGGTGGAGGCACACATATGCCTGCCATATTCAGCTAACAGCTGGCTGTCAAACAACGGCTATGCTCGGCATTAAGATCGACACAAAACAAATTTGTTTATTTTTTTTTCATTTTTATTCTTTTCTAACAATGTATACATCAGGCAATATTTCATTGTTTTTATTATAATTGATTCACTATACAGTAATTAAACAGTAATTAACAAGATTAAAACATGCAAAAATTCCATTAATGTGCACAAGTTAAACTCATAAAATACAAGTTAACAATATAAAAGTTGAGGTCCAGGATTTCAACTATAACTTACACTCAGCACTCAAAAAATGTGAGATAATGAGTTGTTTTTGTCCCTAAAGATGTCACTACAAATTAACTTCAAAAGAGTAAACTTTCATATTTGAGTGCTAAGTGTAGGAAACTAATTCAACATTAGGCCCTGGTAAATTCTTTCAGTGACAACCACCAATTCAGAATTCTGTCTGACAGACTGACACAGTACTAAATATAGTATATAACTACAGGAGGACAAATCAAGTTTGAACAAAGATTAAACTCCTAACAGCAGTTACTCCCCTTGCTGTTTCTTTAGATGTAGCCTAATCACTTCCATCATGACATACCAGGGTCCGATCTCCCGAAACATCTCAATTTTGAGATAAATCTCATCTCAAAATTTGCCATGTGTTGTTTGGATAATTTCGATGGCAGGATGGACTCAAACTTGGCATCAAAACAACAAATGCTATTATTTTGTTTATTCCAGTATTTCTTAATGAGGTCTAACCTCAGATGTATTAGAAATTCAGACTTTGATTTGAGCAAAATCTCAATTTTAGACAAGATTTCTGCTTGAGATGCTTCAGGAGATCGGGGCCAGTAATGCAAACTCATTTATTTTCATTGGGGATTTTGTGGATTTCGTGGTTCACCCTTACCCAAAATTTCAACATCGAATCCCATTGGTCAATAATATTGACCCTTGACCTCATTTTTATTACTTGAAATGCAAAATCCACAAAATTAATTTCAAATTAAAATGATATTTTTTTAACAAAAACCACGAAATTTTGTCCCATCGAAATTAAATCTTTTTACAGTAAATTTAGTTAAAATAAAGATTAGATGGCAGTGGTTTATGAAATGCAAAGGGAGGTAACTAATGCAAGGAGTTTTGAACAAACAATACCATTAAAATCTCTGGAAAAAGAAATGAAAATCTTGCCCTACACCAATTTCTTACAGAAAACACTGTTGACAATCGAAGCATCTTTTTTAATGAAAAACGTAACATGATAACAGCCTTGAAAACATGATGAAATGGGAGACAACTCTTTGGGACTCTTGAACATTAACTGTTATCCAACATTATAATAACGAAAACAATATTTTTGTGGCTTTTCCCATATATATATAAGGTGATACACAAGGTATTTTACTAAATATTTGTCTCATTATTGTTTATATGTTATGTGATAGGTAGTTTTTCCTTGACTAGAAAATATTTGATTCTCTGAAATGTTAAAATAACTAAATATCATTTAATCACATAAATAACGTTATATTCTATGTGATAACAAATGACAGAACAATGTTCTCCAACACGTGTGATAACAATTTAAATACATGAAATCACCAGATTTTCAGCACTTAAACGTTAAATCACCAACTTAAAAGCGTTAATGTTGACATTGTTTTGACGTGGTAACTATGGTAATGTGATAACAAGAATCTGTCACTCTTTGTCTTGGTAATCAGAATTTCTTCAACGAGTCTAGAAAATACAGGTTATTAAGTGAGCCCAAACAGGTACAACTGACAATTTATTCCAGCCGACATGTAAAATAAAACATTCATGCAATAACTCTCTACTCCATTCACCCATACGCATGTTTCCTATAGTACTGATTACTATTTATTCTAATAAAAGTCTATAAATAGAATATTAACATATTCATTGAATATTTACAAATAAGGTATATTGATTTTTCTACTAACAGTATAGTGATCTCCTTTTAGGGTTATATTATTACTAGATTTTAATATATAATATAATAACATGATAAACTCTAATTAGGGGCTAATAACCTGAAGCTATCGTTAGGTTTACGATCAACGTTATGCTTTAATTTTGTCATTGCGAATAAGCCTAATGCTGGGAAATATCCAGAGACAAAGAACATCGAGGTATACATTTTCCCGGATTCTTTTGAGGCATTTTTTCCCCCAAAAACATGCTTTTTCAGCTAATTTCTCAAATTTTCATCGAGGCAAGCTTGGTTGCTACACCTCAGCATGAATACAAGCCTGCTAATGACCGCTAATACTATCTAATCTTTAACAATGATAAAACAATGGCATAATGATCATCGTTCAGTCTGATAAAAGCTTCAAGTTATTAGCCCTAAGATGGCAAGAACAGCTCATATAATAACACATTTCAAAGACACATACAGTGGTCCTACTTATCTGAAAATTCAAAATTCTGAATAAAAGTACCGTAAAATCATAACTTTCCATGGGGTTTTAAATTTTGTGGATTTCCTGGTTCACATTCAACCACAAAATCGAATCCCATCAAGCAATAATTTTGACTGTTGTATTTATTACCTGAAATGAAACTCTACAAATTAACCTCAAGTCAAAATGGTATTTTTACCAAAAAACCCATGAAATTTCGCCCCTTCAAAACTAAATGATTTTACAGTAACACGTTTCATTGATACATACAGGTGTCCAGCTTATTTGATAACTCAAAATTCTAAAAATAAGATAGATTAAAAGTCAGTATAGTGTGCCAAGTATAACATGAAAGGCAGGAAAATTTGGTATAACCCACATAGGTGGTTTAACCAAGTGTTCACAATTGATCAGTGTTATTTTAGTATAGAATTGACTGTATTATGTGTTTACTCAAGAAAATGATTATTCAACAGTAGGCAACTCGGGTCAATGTTTGTAAATATCACATAAAGTTATCCTGTGCGCACTTTATGAAGCGCCGTTTGTGCACACAACTAAACCTAAAACAAAAACAACAACAATTTGTGACAAGAAATTTAACAAAGTTAACAATTCTAGTTTTGATTTTAGAAAAAATTGCACTGTAAGGGCGTAAAACAACTTTAGTTTTATGAATGACATATGACACATAAGTCTTGTAAATGCTAATGTCCTACCGTGTAAGTAGATATTCCTGCGGGTAAAAAAGCAACCAAATTATGAATTTCTGACAATTGGAAATGTAAGACAGTAGCTCTAGTCTTGTTTCCGGACGGACAGAGGGTACACCTATAGTCCTCTCTGGTTGAAAACGGGTAGGGGAGTAATAAATGAGCTTCGGGATACATCGGGAATTGGGATTTCACAATTTTCTAATGACTTCCCCTGAAGCCTCGTACAGACAATTAGGACTCTATTCCCGATGCCTTCCCGATGCCTTCCCATGCACGCAAATTAAATCAGGCGTACATCGCCGGGGCAAAAATGCTCAGTGGGACACAGGCTTTATATATATAGATGATCAATCACGAGTTGTAAATTGATATACCGGTAGACTTATATTAAACGAGTTTGGCAAATTTAATTAAGCGAGTCTTTGGTGGGCTTAATAATGTTTCCTTAACGAGTTTAATATAAGTTTATATCAATTTACAATGAGTTTTAGATTCTTTATATCACAGGACTCTTATAACATGGAAAAACGCATCTTTTAGCTGAAAAAAAAACCGACTCCGCTATATAAACGACGCTTAACGCAACGTCATTTTCAGCACAAAACGACGTCATTTGGAGATAAAATGACGTCATTTAAACGGTATACTACCCTTGTTACGTATAGAGTTTTATCACATGATATTCCTTGTATCCAGGTTAGTATAGCCAGTACGTATAAAGTTATACATACCACGTGTAGTATAAGATATTGATTTTTTCTAATAAATCAATGCGTATTTTGCGTTTTTAGTGTCATATGATAAAAAGAATCTATCACTCGCTGTCAATTGATATATTTATATTAAACTCGTTCAGGAAATATTATTAAATATTTAATATAAATTTATATCAATTGACAACTTGTGATAGATCCTCTATATATGTACTGGTTATACTAACCTAGATACAAAGAAATTCAAGTGATATAAGCACAATACTATTGTATGGTCAGTACACAAGAACTGGCAAAAAAATATTTTGACCATTTTCTAACAACCAACATATTGAGCCATCATATCACATATAACCATCCGGCCACCTAAACATAAAACATTTTGTAACGTAAACGATGAACAGTGTATAAACATGTACATCATAATAGCATTCAAGCATTTCGAGGGCTCAGTGCAAAACTATGGTAACTACATCAATTTATAGAGGCACATACTATAGTTTTGCACTGAACCCACTATTTAACAACTCACAGATGTTTTAACAATGCCATTAACAAAAAAATAATACCACAATCAGTAAAATATAAACAACAAGATAGTCAAAATAAATTGCTGGCTTAGAATGAGACGGTTGTAAGCACAAATTCGATATTTTGAGAAAACAAGAACTAACTCAGTAACTGTCCGAAAATTGCTCTTTACTTATGGTAAAATAGGCTATTTCAACCTCAGTTTGGTCAACATGACAAGTTCTGATTTTCATGAATATAGGCTAATAAGAAGCATTTTGAGATGCTGATTTTAATAATGTATCTGGCTTAGAACGTCATAAACAGTACTTCCGACCTTCTCATTTTAAGCCAGCTAAATGCCCACTCAGTCACTGTACTTTCTTGCATGAAGCTGTACTGTGCACACAAAAAGTTTGAACAAATTCTGCCAGTAATACTCGCACAATTTTTCCCCATGCCTCACAAGAACGGGAAAAAACTGCCACATATTCTGTTGAAATTATATGGAACAAAGTGAATTAATAACAAGTTTAGTTCTTATCTTATTAACTTAAGATGGTTTTAAATAGTTTCATTTTTCAACTAGAAATGTTTTAAGCACAGAGGCTCGTAGGGAAGATTGGGCAAATGCCTAACTACGTTGCTTCTATAAATAAAGTCTTTATTATTATTATTATTATTATAAACTGTAATGCCTCCACAAAGGGCCTGAACTCTGGCGATAATGACCCTATCTTAAATTCCTGACAATATGCACAACTAGGCTAGGTACCAAATAGACATGTGAAGTTTCATCGAAAACCAGTGATTAGGAAAAACAAGTCTGAGTTCAGTAAACGCTTATACCCCTAGAAGCCTTGTCCATAAAAAATAGCCAAGTCATTCAGGGGCCATAATTCTGTTGAAATGTGTGATGGTGTTACGTGGCTTTGATATTATATGTTGTGTATGATGATAAACAAGTATGTCAAGTTTGATAGAAATGCATCGACAGACTTTGCTATGAAAATATTTGAGTTTCAACATTTTGTAACAAATGAACAAAGAAACTCAGATGAACGGACAGGACCTGGTGCATCTCTATATGCCTCCGCATCAAACTTCGTGACTTCAATTCAGGTAGACATCCAGCACAAAATCAAAATGTTGGAGACATACATAGCGTTGACTCCATCAAAATGATATAAATCAATGCAAAATGATGTTTTGTACATGTAAAGCTAAATGGTGATTTCATTATGCGACTAATAACTATACTAGAATTTGTGATTTATATGGACAGATCATTTAAGATACTCCAAAATGCATATTCATGTTTGTATGAACACTATTCAGTGAAGATACATATTTCTATACCAGACATAAAAAATTATGATACTGTAAAATCATTATATTTCATGGTGGTATATAAAAACTTTGCTTGGCATCGTATAAAGTCATGCACATAAAGTATACCATCGTAAAAGCACCACAATTACTTTTATGACACCCAGTCAACTACGATAATAATATAAAATAGTTTGAACACAAAAAATGTGCAGTGTAAAAATAGCTAAGGTAATTTAAATATCAATCCATTGCTAAATTAAAATCCAATTTTGCTTAAAAGGGGCGAGGTAAAAACCTGATGCATCTTGTATACAGTAAAAATATCATATTTGTAGAGATAATCAGCTTTCGAGCAAGACCATGAAATTTGAGGTGATTGATTTTGAATCCCTCTTAATAATGTTTAATAATAGGGGATTGTGAGTGGAGAAAATTTAAGAATTAATTCATTCTGCCCAATGACAGTATGACAAATATTAATGTGGAGACACATTATATGCCTAACATATTTCAGCAGAAAGCTGACTGGTAAATAAAGGCTATGATCAGTATTTTTTGCAAGCAATGTTGTGTTATAAATCAGGGCTGATTCTGGGATTTTGATAATAGTGTAGGCAATACTTAAGGAGAATACGGTTAATATCCAGACAACCCCACCCCCCACACTTGAATGGGATTGACTCAACTGCCACATAATATGTGGTAGTCATTTATAAGCAAATTGGTCTGAAGTTTTGGATCAACACATTTGTAGTTCTCAGCCTAGAATGGATCTGTGTTTCTGAATGATATGAGGGCAACCCCACAGTCACTTTGTCTTGACTATCCAAACAACAGTTGCTATGGTGACCAGGTGAATACAAATACTTTTAATGCCCTTCTTTAACAACAAAAGATCACAATCACTGGGGATAATGGTTAATTAAATATAGGTAACATCTGCCCAAATAAATGCAAATACAAATATATGTTCATTCAACTTATAGATCCAATACCATTCCATTTGATTTGTCAATATTCATTCATTAACACTAGATAACTAACTGTGACATGTACGCAGAATGGCAGCTGCTGCAGAGTTGGTTTAATGATACATTATTCGTTTCTTACATATCCTCATTGGGCAGTCAAAACCTTACATCTGGGCATTTTGTCAAAATGACTTTTTAAAGCAGCAACAGGAACAAGACTTTGTTTAGTAAACGCTTGTGCCCCATGGAACCCTTACTCATTACAAATAAGTCAGGTAAGTCATTCAGGGGCATCATTCTGTTGAATTGTTTGATTATACAATGTTTTACATGCTTTGATAATGAAATGTGTTTATGATGGTAAACAAGAATATCAAGTTTGAAAGCAATGCCTTGATTAACTTAAAAAATATTTGAGTTTCAACATTTTGACATGACAATCACTACATATACATGTATGCCTCATGCGTTAGAATATGCCGAGGCATAAAAACAAGACCATCGACTAAACCTATTATTCATCATGCAGTTACTTCCCCTATTCTAAATGCGCATCTATCTATTTACATTTAGCTTCAAATCGTAAGATTTCTATAGATCTATAACCTTACTATCCCTATTTAAATCCACTAAAAAATCCCCTACATTAAATGGCACATGAGGTTAGTAAGCACTTATACTTTAAATATTTACATATAAAATGACTACAATGGGTCGTAACACAAAATGAGCTACTGTCAAATCATTAATTTTCGTGGGTGATTAAATAACGTGGATTTCGTGGTTCACCTTCAACCACGAAATCAAATCCAATCAAACAATACTTTTGACCATTGTATTTATTACATGAAATGCAAAATTCATAAATTAACATCCCATCAAAATGGTCTTTTTTACCAAAACCACGAAATTTCATCCCATCCAAATTATATGATTTTACAGTACTTTGTAAATACTGAATAACTTCTTGTATCTACAATGACCAGTAACAAATTTTCCTAAATATTAAATTGTATCTGTATTTTCTACTGGCAACTCATTTCAGCAACATACAATGAATATATCAGGGGTTTTACATTTTTTAATAATTCGAAAAATCGGTACCTTAGGTACCTTGCTGCATTAGAAAGAATTACTTTGTCTGCACAAAATAAAAGTTATTTGATGAAAAAATACCAAGAATTGACAAAGTTATGGTCCTTTCAATGAAGTTTCATAATTTGAATTTTAACAGTAAAGCAGTGTTTGCAACCCAGTTAAGGTGTAGGGATATGTGCAAATGGCACCCAAAACAGACTTGCAACTTGTTTTCAGGATTGCGTATTAGGCCTTCGTAGAACCCCTCATATATATACACTGGACACTGAATATGTTTTCAATACTGACTTGAAACAATATTAAATATTGAATTTTAAGATCGTCATTCACAACAAAATACAAGCTTTGGTCCATTCATTAACATTTGCGCAAAACTTCTTACATTTATACGGTAACATGGCTGTGGTGACCCAAATGCCACTATACTGGTAACTGCAGTGCAGAGGTAATTGTTTCATTGATAGAGTAAAATGAAAAAAAAAATTGTACAAGAGGGTCCAAAGGGCCCTGGGTCGCTCACCTGTTTGGCCTAGTGACCTAGATTTTGGCCCAAATGACACAGTATCTAACTTGACCTAGATTTTATAGAGATAAACATTGTGACCAAGTTTCATAAAGATAGAGTCAAAATTGTGACCTCTAGTGTGTTCACAAGATTTTTCAATGATTTGGCCTCGTGACCTAGTTTTTGACCCCAGATGACCCAATATCGAACTTGACCTAAATTTTATAATGATGATCATTGTGATCAAGTTTCATAAAGATAAGGTCAAAATTGTGACCTCTAGTGTGTTCACAAGCTTTTTCAATGATTTGGCCTTGTGACCTAGTTTTTGACTCCGGATGACCCAATATCGAACTTGACCAAAATTTTTTAGTGATGATCAGTGTGATCAAGTTTCATAAAGATTAGGCTCAAATTGTGACCTCTAGTGTGTTCACAAGCTTTTTCAATGATTTGGCCTTCAAAGGCTTGTGACCTAGTTTTTGACCCCAGATGACCCAATATCGAACTTGACCTAGATTTTATGGAGATGATCATTGTGATCAAGTTTCATAAAGATTAGGCTCAAATTGTGACCTCTAATGTGTTCACAAGGTTTTTCAATGATTTGGCCTAGTGACCTAGTTTTTGACCCCAGATGACCCAATATCGAACTTGACCTAGATTTTATGAAGATGATCATTGTGATCAAGTTTCATAAAGATTAGGCTCAAATTGTGACCTCTAATGTGTTCACAAGGTTTTCCTTTGATTTGACCTAGTGACCTAGTTTAAAAATTAGGCCAAAATTGTGACCGCTAGAGAGGACACAACCCAATTGTTGACGGACGGACGACGGACGAAGAGTGATCACAAAAGCTCACTCTGTCACTTTGTGACAGGTGAGCTAAAAACAAAAGAGGAATATAAATTTTACAAAAAAAATTGTTTTCAATGATACAGTTACCAGTGAGGCATCCTCATAAATCAGTGGTTAGTCAAGTAACTAGATTTATTTATTGAAAACACTCTGGTTGAACAAAAATGTCTGTTGGGGTACGATAATTGTGGTGTATTTCAAACATATAAAATACATCAGTTTCTCTCAAGGAAACCATCATTTCTCAGCTTACACAAACATACACTGCATTATTTAAGTTTTTCACCAATAATTCATAAATCGTGCAATTTGATAAAAGTCACTAAAACAAGAAATATTAGTTCAAAATGTATTCCATATGACAGCCAAAGAGTCATCAATGGTCAGTCATTGTTACCTTGACCTTTGGACCTGAAATAAACATTTGGGTTATCATCCCATGATTGACAACCACCACCCTATAAATTTGGCCGTCTTTTATCATAATTTCATAAACTATTTTGAGGGCTCAGTGCAACAATGGTAACTACATCAATTTATTGATGCATGTACCATAGTTTTGCACTAACGTGCCACTAAGCCCTGGATTTGGACTATCAAGCGACTGACATGCGCAAAGCAATAATATGACCCCTCATCAAAGATTGGGGGCGGGGCTTAATAATGATAAAACTCCACATTGAAGAGCGAGACTTTAAAACTGTACAATGTATTTAAAATGAACAATTGGTAAACGACTGGCCAAGTAGACCCTGTGTTTATGTTATATTGCACGAACTTTCCCATTCTGAATGTCCGTTTTCTTCACAGCACTCGGTGGCGGAACGTACTTTCCGTATAAAAATATAGATAACATGACAAAACTAGCTCCTATTGTGAACTGGAACGACATTTTAAATTCAAAGAAAAATACTGAAACTAAACAAGATACGACGATAGCCAATGAGGCAGCGAATCCTTTCAGAATGTTATCAGCGTATTTGACTACCACGGCAACTAGAAGGCCTCCGATGGATTGTAGAATAATTCCTAACCACACCCACGAATCGTATCCGTAGAAGAACCCGACTTCACGTAATTTTTCGCCTTCTTTTATTTCCATGGTAACCATTCCAATAATCGTACCGAGAACACCAAGTTGAACATTACGCAACCACACCGATTGTTTGGTTCCTTTTAAGATCTTTTCAAAATAAACTCCAGCGAAACCGGACATTAGACAAGAAATGAACACTGCGAATAGTCCCAGTAGGGGGCGTTGTTCTCGACCGGACTGGTTCTGGTTGGAGTTTTCCGGTTGCATCTGTACAATGGATATACCGAGGAATAAAATGACTAGAGCAATCCACTGTACACTGGACAGGGACTTTCTTAACATAATCACAGAGAAGATGGCAGTCGTTAAAATCTTCAGCTGGTAAGTTACCTGCAAATATTGAGAAATATAGTTGAGCTGTTTATCACTTACAAAAAACCTTAAACGAGCGTTCAGATTTAAATTATGTATTATGTATGTCACCTGCAAATATAAAGAAAGAAATACTGTAAAATCAATTAATTTTGATGGGACAAAATTTCTTGGTTTTGGGGAAAATTCCACTTTGATGTGACGTTGCTTCGTGGATTTCGAACTTCAGGTAATAAATACAATGCTCAAAATGATTGATGGGATTCGATTTCGTGGTTGATTGAAGGAGAAATTTAATCCCCATGAAAATTAATGATTTTACAGTAATTGAGCTTAAAATCTTAAACTAGCGTTCAAATTTAAATAACGTACACTGCTTGTAAACAACTACAAATGGGGGACAGATAATGTTTGTAGGAGATACTTATTCAGAGTTAATACTGCATAATTTTTATCCCTTAATAGTAGTCACGAGACAACTCAACTTTAGTCTTGATGACGTCATACTAGCTGTATGTCATTAAGACTATAGTACCGGACCTGTTCTCATTAGTAGCAGTCAAATGAAGATTTATCAAGAATTCAAATTTGGTTGTCAATTTATGATTTCTATACGGTAAGTACTTTGATAAAACAGGGCTATCTTACATTGTAAGTTCATTTGCCTGTGGGTTACTTTCGGTTCAGTATGTAACTATTTATTGACAACACTAGTATTGTTTGGGGCAAAGTATAAATTAAATGAACAACAACATCTGTTATTGGACGACAGCTTGCTGAACATATTAGAAAACACAGACATACAATTATAAATATACATGTACACAGTAAAACCTCGGCAAAGCAAAAGCTATTTGGAGCATCAAATATTGGTCTTTGCACAGAGGTTGTTGCTCTACAGAGGTTAAATTTATAGTAAATAAGGGATTGTTTTGAGGGTGTTGTTATATAGAGGTTGCAGCATTACAGAGGATATATTTACAGTAATTTTTAGTTAAGCAAAAACTAGAAGGCATAATGCCGTTGAAAGAGAGGCTGTTGCTCTAAAAAAGGCCACTGAATGATTGTATGGTACACATGCTTTTGCTCAAACATTGTTGATAGCAGGAGTTAAAGTGAAAAGGACGAAGGTTTGGTTAGTATAATTCAGAAGTCCTAAGACAAAATAGGCCTTATAGGCTTCCGTAAGTTAAAGATGAGTAATTATAAAATTATGTAAGTTATTTAAAGAAATATGCAAAAATATGCAACAAATTTCTGAGTACAATGAAGCAATCATTTGTGAAATGTTAGGGCGGATCATCAAACCACTTGACTACAAGAGCACTCAATGATAATTTCTCATATAAAGGACTGTGTAAGTGCTGTATAAATGATTAGAGTAAAATCATTTAATTTCAATGAGACAATTTTTTTCGTGGGGGACGTAATTTCAAGGATTCTTCATCCACTAAATAAAGGTATGAGGATATCGGACAGGAAAGGCAGCACTCAACTTAACCTCCACTTTCATATTAACTTACCTGAAATGTTGCAGCATCTAGATTAGACAGTGCTATATACAGCAGATTGTTCTGTAGTGTATAAACTAGAGATGGTACAGATATCTTCAAACAGTCAACTGAAATAACAACAATAGTTATATGTAGGTTATAAACCACTAAATGCTTATAGGGCCAAAATCAGATACACTCAAAATAGTCCCTACAAAAACTTGTGATTGTGTTGAAATGGTGGTAGGCCATCACTAGGTGGAAAAGGAATCTAAACATAACTTTACATTGGGTTAAAGAAAAAAATTATTAAGTGGTTTGTGACCTATACAGGCAAACCTGTGTTAGTGGTCACCTTTTGATTGATATCATTACTTACTCAGGTTTAACACCGCTTTTTGACAATTTTTAGTTAGCAGCCGATTCACCTTTATATATGTGTTTATCTGGTCTGTATCCTTGACAGCACTACGTTACCATAAGGGCCCCTTTCTCAAGAAACCAGCAACTTCCTCACACATGGAGGAAATCATTAAAGTTGTCAAATTTACATGTAGGTTAAATACATGACCTACCGTGACTGGGAATCAAACCCAAATAACCACAGTCACAGGACCATAGCTTCACCTTTACAAAACAACCACCTTAAGCAACCAATACCATGAAATTACAATCAGCCTTTTTGCTATATTTGCAAAATTCAATAGGTTCTTGAAAGTTTATTTATGCTTGTGAACATAAACAACAGCTAAAATAGTACTATATTAAGCTTTTTTTTAAATCTTGAACAATTCACTTTCTAAATAATAACATTTCAGAAATATTAATGAAATTGATAATTATCGTACATTATAACTCCTTTAGAGCAGCAGCTTTTACTATATGCATACATTGTGAATAAACCTGTAGGTGAAGATGTTTACAACAATAATTAAATGGTACAAATAATAACCATAAAGTGACAGATAGAACAACAGAGCAGTAATTGATCTTACTTTTTTTTGACTAATGAGATAAACACTCCAGCAATGAGCTTTATAGTGATATCAATGTTAACTGTGACAAAAAATCTATATAATCAATTGTACATACTGTTGTTATCCCGTCATTACTCATACTGTTTAAAGGGACTGTGTCACGTTTCAGCGTATAGCAAAAATCAAATAAAATTGTTAAACATTCACTATATTTTGGCATAGATGCCTGTATATTCCACAAACAAGCACTCTGATATAAATACAACTTGTGAAACATCAGGATTTTGTAATAATTTAAGTATTTACATCCAAAATTCTATACCGTATTAATACGGTATAGAATTTTATACTCACTATCTTTTAAATTGCCTGAAATTTACTCGCATGTGATGAAAACAAATTGAAAAACCAACCAAATACTTCATAGATGTTTAGACTGAAGTTTGTTTATGCTACAGACCGATCTAGTGAATAATATTTCTAAAAAAATCATGCTGAAAGGAAAAAATATGCTGTGTTTAAAAGAAAAAACACACTGGTGTGCGTGATGTTATATTACATGCAATAAATATTTCTTAAAGCAACAGTCAACAATGTTCTTTTATATAAATACGTAATTTGGTAAGAAAATTATACTTTATTAAAACATAATTGCTCCATCTGTGAGGCAGGCCCTTTAAACCACTTGTCATTTGAACATACAAATGTAAACAAACTTTCCTAACTTTCTGATAGGTGGTACAGTGGTCGAGTGGATAGCTTGCTTTACTGCTGATCAAGAGGTCCCAGGTTTGATCCTCTGCCGGGGCACTTGATCATTTCTGAAACGCTTTTCTGTGTTTCCCACCCAACTAGAGATGAACTGGTTAGCAACCCAGATGCAGTCTTGCGTGCATTGGTGCTATACACCGAGCACGTTAAAGAACCAAGGTGTCTCTTCGGGAAAGAGCTAGGGCAACGCGCCCGGATACATCATATCACATTACTGTCTCTTCCACCTGCTGTCCCTTCAGCAAAACACAGGACCCCATTGGAAATAAGTGCTTGCACTTTCATGGGTTATCCTTGACCGAAAGGTTTAAATAATTACATACATCTGATTGGTACTACTAAGTGAGCAGAACTGTATTTGACCGATTGATAGGAGAACGGATGTCATGATTATCTTCTTCAGAGAAAACTGCATGATAGCAATTTTTTAAGACATTTTTCAGGGGCAGAAAGTTACTTACCAGACTGGCCCCTTTTTATGCAAGGGAGATATCATTTACCAGTTAGCAAAGTCACTTCAATCAATACAACATTATATATCTTACATAATTACTAGTAATTTGTTACAACTTGTATATATGCCTGCCAGTAAATTAGGGACAGCCCTCGATATATACCAACCTGCATTTTTGGGGATAGGTCTCAGGATAAGCCCTTCAGTAGAGGGGCAGTTTTAGATCATGCCTTCCAGTAGTTGATAGTTTAAGTGGCAGCATCAACATACGCCCATCAGTGGGGGACAACCCTCAGTATATGCCTACTATAAGTTTAAAGGACAGCCCTTGATATATGCCTACCAGTTGTTTAAGAGACAGTCCTCAATATATTACAAACATAAAACTAGCCCTCATTATATGGGGAAACTTTCGGAACCACTTACCGGGTTGAAGAATGATATTTTCATGTAGATGGTGCAGCCATCTTCTTACACTGCCTTGCTGGTAGAATATGATGAGTAGACATGACATAAACTTTAGTATCTCTGACATCACGACGGCCGACGTAGCCATAAACATATCCCCGCCTCTCGTGCGCACGTAGCGCATAACCAGTATAACCATTGCATTCTGAGCCGTTAATGCTATTAAACTGATATACTTCAACATGTGGGGGGTACCTGAAAAAAACAATAGAATAGATGTATAATTCTTGTGACTAAATCAAGGGTACTGGTCCTACTCATGTACACTGCAGCACTTCATCCTGAAAATAAGATGCTTATCTATCATCTGTTTGGATGCTGCATAAGCACACATCCCTACACCAAAACTAATTTAAAACATTGATTAATTATTAAACTTCAGCTTAAGATATTTCCACTGACCACAACTTAGTCACTAATTTTAAAATAATATTTTTTTTATTTTCCACAGAAAAGTTTCATTCTTCAATACAACAAATCCAGATTTCCGGATTATTCCTTATAATAAATCTGTTGGGAAAGGTTCCAGTTTTAAGCTTTAAATGCAACCTTGCAGTATTAGCTAGTCACAAGCTTGTCACAAGCATTTTAAAAAGCTTGCAGCTTTGGAATCGGAATAATCAAATTAATAATGGTTTGGTAACTTACTATTAAATACAGTTTTACAGATAAATTAAGAAACCAATATATTAATAGGATTTATGTATATTCACCAATTCAAATATTTTCGCAGATCTAGAGTTATTATGAAATAAGAAATACAAATATTGAAATAGTCCCCGGATATAAAGGCTCAACATGTATGTATACAATTTTCAAGGGTACTTGGATAAACAGATTTGATTTTTACATGTATGCAAAAACATAATATGATTGTACAGCAAATAAACCTAATATATTTGTTAAACTTATTGGGATATAAGTCTAATGCGATATTTTGCAATGTCAATATAAACAGAAATCACTGACCATTATAACTCTAACGCGTTATTGGGACCTGTGCCACTTAAAGTAAACAGGCAAATCAGGTACAACAACATATAAGGATATTGGAAAAGGGATTATCTTTTTCAATGTGTATAGCTTGGCTATTGTGACGTGAGCCTGACCTTTTGCAAGAATATTTTACAAGAGTTTTGCTTTGATTTCAAATGTATATCAATTTCCGCAAGCAAATCGTGCAATATCGGTATTTCAGATTTGTGTTTGTATTACATCTTGAGCGTCTTCGTGATACTCCCCGATTATGAAAACATACACTCGGTGTTGTAAACGTAGACAATATATCGACTGTTAAATTATGCTAATCAATAGGTCAGGCTCATCTCAATGTGGCCAAGCTTTACCGTTATTTTAATTTACTTGGTGAATAGAAGTGAGCAGGTAAAATACACTTCCGCTCTCCCTAAATCGATGTAATGGTCAGTGATTTCTGTTTATATTGACATTGCAGAATATCGCGTTAGACTTATACATCGATTTAGGGAGAGCGGAAGTGTATTTTACCTGCTCACTTCTATTCACCAAGTAAATTAAAATAACGGTAATGCTTGGCCACATTGACATGAGCCTGACCTATTGATTAGCATAATTTAACAGTCGATATATTGTCTACGTTTACGAAACCGAGTATATGTTTTCATAATCGGGGAGTATTACGAAGACGCTCAAGATGTAATACAAACACAAATCTGAAATACCGATATTGCACGATTTGCTTGCGGAAATTGATATAATCAAAGCTAAAATCTTGTAATATATTCTTGCCTAAAGGTCAGGCTCATGTCACAATAGCCAAGCTATACACATTGAAAACGATAATCCCTTTTCCAATATCCTTATATGTCGTATACCTGACCTGACTGTTTACTTTAAGTGGCACAGGTCCCAATACCGCGTTAGAGTTATACTATTATACAATTCAACATGTATGACTTAAGTATCCTTGTAATTTTAGGTCACTTATTGGGATACAGTCATACTGACATTACTGTATAATTCACCATGTATGACTTATTGTGAATAAAATCTTACGGATTTCAGGTTCACTGTATGACATATTGCGATACTGTTCAATTTAATGTGTATGACTTATTGAGATAACAGGAAGTTAACTCATTTTTGATCAGTGAAATTAGATATAATGCTTATAACAATCCATCCCATCAAGCAACCATATACTGTAAACTATGAATTATTTTGGGCTATTTAATTTTGCGGAGTTTGTAAGAGGTAGAAATTAGCAGAATTAAGTAACCGCAAGAGTTCAAAACTTTAATATAGACATTAATGGAGACCTAAAAACACAAACATTTGTAGTCGCTAATATATTGACGATTGATGACTGACGAGCATTTGTTAAAGTAAATAAGTTTACAGTATCCTTAACTGCCAATGTTATTTTACAATTTGCACTACTGGTAATATACATTTTTATACAGTTAAAGTTAACAGCCGACTGTGTTAGACAGCCACATTTAAATTAATTAATTCATTACGTGCTTAAAACAGGTTAAAGGAACAGCATCATGCAGCAAATCTAAACAATACAGTCCTTTCAAAGTCAAATGAGAATGGTTGTAAATATACTATCATATGGCAGGTTATAAACAATGTTTATCTAGGTTTAACTGGGTATACCTGAGTTAATGGTATTTGTTTCTATTCTTCTGAATGGGTTATAGTTCCCTCATTAGTACTACTAATTGAATCGACAATAGGACAATAAATTAATTATACATTATTATGAGTGCACAAATGTGCTATATATATCACAACATCAGGCTATTGTTATTGCAATAGGAATTGTCCTGACTCTTTTAGTCCTGACTTCGAAAGGGACGGGCTAGGACTGCTGATGATGATATAATGTATATTAAGCTGACTGATCATTTATGCAATTTAAACCTTAAGGTGTCATGGCCCCATATTGTATTAACCCACTACTCACTCCTAGACAACTTAGCAACATGTCAAACATGGCTTCCCCCTTATCAAACCCCTTAGGGCCCTACCCCCAAAGTTCAAACATAAATAATCAATCACAAATAGAGGTGTGTGACTGTAAAATCTTTCTTTTTGTGGTGACTGAATTTTCTGATTTTGTGGTTGAACCACAAACCCCAATGTCCACAAATAATTTTCCACATGCGAAACAACTGGTTTCTCATCCATTGTAACCTTTACAGAGGTTAATATGACCACACAATTTTTATAAAAACATGAAATTTGTTCCCACAAAAATCAACAATTTTACAGTATGTTCAAAATCAAGCAACTGTTCTATAGCCCTGTTTAGGTTCTTCGTAATAGCAGAAAAGTCTTAAGTGAATATTATTACATAGTCCAGAGATTTTGACACGATCCTGACCTTTAATTAGGAGAATTTTTACTAAATTAGTTGAGCAAATTTGACACAAACCTGACCTTTAATTAGGAGAATTTTTACTAAATTAGTTGAGCAAATTTGACACAAACCTGACCTTTAATTAGGAGAATTTTTACTAAATTAGTTGAGCAAATTTGACACAAACCTGACTTTAATTAGCATAATTCAACAGCTGATACAATGTATCTATTATCCTGGTTGTATGTTTTCATATAAGTGTGGATGATCACGAAGACACTGAAGATGTAATACAAACACAAATCTAAAATACCGATTTTGCACAAATTGATTGCCGAAATCGATATATTCAAAGCAAGAACTTTGAATTATAATCATACATAAATGTTCAAGGTCACGTAAAATTCTCCAAACTATAATGACAGGATACGGTAAAAGCATTTATTTTTGTGAGGGATCAAATTTCAAGGATTTTGTGGTTCACCTTCAACCATGAAAAGAAATCAAATCAAATCCCATCGAACAATAACTTTGACCTTTGTATTTATTACATGAAATGCAAATTGCACAAATTAACATCCCATCGAAATGTTTTTTTGGTCAAAATTTTGTCCCATCAGAATTAAATGACTTTACAGTAGTCTTAAGTGAACCTTTACATTATCAGTATTGAGCCTATAGTATACACTCAATGGTTTACAATGACACAATGAGTCGCCTTATCAGACTTGTACGAATCTAAAACTATTCCCAAAAGAAATTTCTATATTATACTGATAACACTGAATTATCTAATGACAAGAAGAAATCCATACAATGTTACACCAAAATTACAAAATGATAAATGGAAATTTCGAAAGCTTTATTGGTAAACATTGAATCTAAAATTGCGAAATATTATTGCACTTAAAACGGCATTTTGTGAAGGGCTATACTACTTACAACCATAGTAAAGTTGGAGTGAGTCAACTTAAAACAAGTCAAGCAAGTGTACTTTTTGTACTTGTTATACAGCATACAAACCAAATCATTGTATGACTTATTGAGATACTATTAAATCCAATGTGTATGACTTACTGCAATTAAAAGCACAATTAGGTAACTTTCTGATCACTGTATGACTTATTGCATGGGATACTATAGGTAAATAACCACTAAATGCCTATGCGGACCAAATTCAGATACAGTCAAATAGTCCGGTAAAAAACTTTAAAGCGACTGGAAATGGGGGTATGTCTTGACAAATCAGCATCAGAATCAAGAAATTGGTGTTAAATGCTTTGTATGCATGTATTTGATGTAGTGAAATGGTTTTATTCAGAAATATTTTGTATTCTGGCTTAAATATGAAAGTGAAAGTAAGGTTGTGGCTAACGGCCAGTGTGTAAATCTGTACATGTGAGAAAATACGTCCACCGCGTTTGACAAACCAAACTTTTCTTATATGATACATGACCCCCTACTTTTTTTTCATTCTTTTGAAGCTAGATGCTATTTCTATTGTGAAAAGATTTTGAGAGGAACCCACGGACAAAAAGTTGACTTTTTTTGGCAGACCTAGGTCACTTTACATTGAGTTAAAGAACAAGTCTATTCAAATGGTGGTTTGTGACACCTATACAATTCAACATGTATGCCTGTAACAGGAAGTTGACTCATTTATTATGTGACACTGTTGAGAAATATCATTTAACCCGAAAAAAAAAATTCAACGAAACATAATTATAAAGACTCATACATCCAAGGTCAAAATTATTACATGATCAAAATTCATAGATAATAAGCATTCAGAGACACCGCTAGATGATATAAACAGTCAGGTTTACAATAAATACGTCAATTAAAGTAAAGAAAATTTCGGTACAATAACTAACCCAGAAGACACTACGACACTCGTTCATAAAAAGTAAGTGTACCTGAGTTCAGTACATGACCTTGAACAGTTTCGATACAAAAAAATCAAATTTACTAACTTTATATATTTTATGTTTTGATACTTTTACACTAACCTTGGGTCGGTGAACCTCAGTCAGGTATAACAAATCTACTTACTAGTATATAAATAACACATATTTTTGAGGGCAACAGAAAAATGTCAGCCTGAGGAAAGTACTGTTACCCGCGGGCTTCGCCCTTGGGTAACTACTTTCCGAGGGCTGACATTTTTACTGTCACCCTCAAAGCTATGTGTTATTTATTTTATTACCCCAAACTTTTTTGTCCACAATCCATTTTTGGTAGATATATTTAGGTGGAATGAATTAACTTACTTTCAATTTTGCAAGGTGTAATTTACAGTGGTCTACAGGAGTCGAGTTCATGACATAATGTATGAATAATACGAGTTAAAGACTCTGTTCCTTGCTTCCCCAAGTACTCAAATAGTGTGTAATTAGTTAATTACCTGATTGATTAAAGGATTCAACATCCAACATCTTTGACCCCTTACCAGAAAATAAACAACTCCAATCTACCCAAAGGAAAATATGTAGCAAAAAGTATTAATGTTAGGGATGGCAACGAGTACCTGAGTACTCGTTCAATTGTCCGATTATCGAATAGTAAAATCAGTATTTGAGTACTCAAAAAACAAGACTGCGTTCAATAAACGCTTATGCCCCCGTGGAAGCCATGTCCATAAAAAGCTAAGTCAATCAGGGGCCATTATTCAGTTAAAATGTTTGATAGTGTTACATGACTTTGAACTATAAGGGGCTTATGATGGTAAACGAATAATGCCACATTTGAAAGCAGTGCCTTGATCGACTTTATGTGTGATCTGGTGATACAGATGTTATGGTTCTTTGTCACTGCACTTCTCCAAGTTGCCATCTATTCATATACCAAGTTTCAAGTCAATATGCAGTCATTTTATATGTACATTTATATTTACTTTGTGGAAATATCAAAATTTGCAGTTTGAAAAACTATATGTTAAATATGTATGTTCATATATTGTAGCTTTATGTATATTGGAAATAAAAGTTAAATCACAAAAAAAGTTTCAAGTCAATATCTTAAACACTTTTGAAGATACACTCCTGTCAAAATTTGATTCTGAAAATACTAAAGGGGAGATATTTCAAAATTTAAGACAGACAGAGTTATGGTTCTTGGTCATTGCACTTCTCCAAGTTGCCATCTATTTATATTCCAAGTTTCAAGTCAATATGTTTAATAGTTTTGAAGATATACTCAGAGCAAAATTTGACTATAAAAAAACACTAAAGGGGAGATAATTCAAAATTTAAGACAGACAGAGTTATGGTTCTTTGTCAATGCACTTCTCCAAGTTGCCATCTATTTATATTTCAAGTTTAAAGTCAATACGTTAAATAGTTTTGAAGATACGCTCCTGTCAAAATTTGATTCTGAAAATACTTAAGGGGAGATAATTCAAACTTTAAGACAGACAGAGTTATGGTTCTTGGTCATTGCACTTCTCCAAGTTGCCATCTATTTATATTATAAGTTTCAAGTCAATATGTTTAATAGTTTTGAAGATATACTCAGAGCAAAATTTGACTATAAAAAAACACTAAAGGGGAGATAATTCAAAATTTAAGACAGACAGAGTTATGGTTCTTTGTCAATGCACTTTTCCAAGTTGCCATCTATTTATATTTCAAGTTTCAAGTCAATACGTTAAATAGTTTTGAAGATACGCTCCTGTCAAAATTTGATTCTGAAAATACTTAAGGGGAGATAATTAAAAATTTAAGACAGACAGAGTTATGGTTCTTGGTCATTGCACTTCTCCAAGTTGCCATCTATTTATATTCCAAGTTTCAAGTCAATATGTTTAATAGTTTTGAAGATATACTCAGAGCAAAATTTGACTATAAAAAAACACTAAAGGGGAGATAATTCAAAATTTAAGACAGACAGAGTTATGGTTCTTTGTCAATGCACTTCTCCAAGTTGCCATCTATTTATATTTCAAGTTTCAAGTCAATACATTAAATAGTTTTGAAGATACGCTCCAGACAAAATTTTATTGTAAAAATACTAAAGGGGAGATAAGTCTAAGTCCAAAATTAGGTCAAGGTGAAGGTCAAAATGGAGTCGGGTGATACAGGCGTGTGGAGAGTGGTCATATACAACATCCATGCAAGTATGAAAGCTTTGTAACAAGCCATTTTAATGCTAGAAGAAACGGTCAATTTGGGTTAACCAAGAATTTTACCTTTCAATAAGTCTAAGTCCAAAATTAGGTCAAGGTGAAGGTCAAAATGGAGTCAGGTGATACAGGCGCGTGGAGAGTGGTCATATACAACATCCATGCAAGTTTGAAAACTTTGTAGCAAGCCATTTTAATGCTAGACGAAACGGTCAATTTGGGTTAACCTGGCCGGACGGACGAACGGACGGACGGACGGACGGACGGACGGACAGGTGAATTACTATATGCCTCCCGATCTATCGATACGGGGGCATAAAAAGTTAATCCTGTGTAATGCTGAAGGTGTCCAAGTGTTATCTGGTCAACTAAAATTACAATTAACAACGTGTCCTCAATCCTTAATCGCCGCCACTAGGTCGCTAATTGCAAGCGAAATCAAAACACAGACCTGTCAATCATTGTCTGTTAGTTAGTTTATGGCACGTATAGCTAGGGGTTCTCTCGTTGACATCAGCCCGGGTAATTGTCGTCAGTTTTTAATTGGTAGTTATTGTTTATTGGGGGTGACAATCGATAAAGAAATAAAAACAATATTATTACATTAAATTTAAATTGTTCTCGCACGTTTATGAACGAACGATTACTCTGTGAATCGGTCACGCTTTGTAAATATTATGTCACCGGTTGATAAGAGTAGATCCCCTTAGTTGTTTATTTGTTTTTATTTGATTTTCTAGCGTCATTGATTAAAAATTCTATTGGTTTTACACTGTATATTTTGTTATACGTTTTTATAATTGTTTCATAGTTCTTCTACCATCTAGATTTGATCAACAACTGAACGGAAAGGACAGGCAAACGTTTTATTAGAAGTTGAACACGCACGTTTTAGTACAACATTTCTTATTCCCAAATTTCATGGACATTTATTTTTCCGAGTACCCGAGTACTCGATCGGAAGAAAGACCAACTACTCGAGTACTGATTTTAGTACTCTTGCCATCCCTAATTAATGTGTTTTAAGATATCGTAGAAACAGTTAATTCTTGGAATACTTTTCAGCACCCAATACGTGACTGGATATACATTTTTTGTAGAGAACTCTAACTAAAACCATGGTTATGCGGGTGAAATACGCCACCATGTATGTTTTTGCATTTATAAATATACCATGTGACATGAAAAGTACTGTACGGATTAGCTAACATGGAGCCAAATATCAATTTCTTGGATGGAAAATAATAAAATGACCTCACTAGCGTTTGTGTTATTTTTCAGAGGTAAGCATTTGATCCGAGTTTTAAAAGTTGTGTGCATATCTACTATCCGACCAACGATTTTTGACAGTTACGTCATATTGTAAACAATCTATAAATAAGCAGGGTATATCCCCAAAAAGATTGAGGGTCATACTACATAGAAGTATGTCCTTATCAATTCATGAATTTCGAGCAATGCACGGTTCTGTGGATGTGTTTGTTGACTCTCACTCAGGCGATCTAGGTTCAAAGCTTGTGATTGCCATTAAACTATAACATTTTTTTCTTGTATTATAAACGAAAAATGTATACCATTGGATGGTTTGATAAGATATTTATTTTGAAAATAAGGCTTTTGCCATATTGTTATTAAATTAAGATCCGCGGAATTCGTGTAATTGAAAACTCGATTAGGATAGCTGTTAGTTTCTCTTAATTCTTCCAAAACTCCCTACTATAATTTGAAACTTGTTCTTGGCTGATAAATATCAAGTCATTTGAAGTTGAGTGAAATGACAAAGGTGTTTGTTTACTTAAACAGCATTTCTGTACATATATACTTTGTATGCGATTGCCAAAAATTAAAATAAAATAAGCATAAAAAGATCTGCTGATAGCGTTCGAACTCGGCATGTTTTTATTTGAAAATCTACTAACACTGCAGCGTTATCCTCTCGGCCACGATTTCATGCAGATGATTGGAAAAGAATTATACTGATAATCCTCATTTTTGCAGACGATATATAAAGTAAACATTTGATTGTAAATACAATATGACGTCACTGTCAGGTATCCCTGGTCGGACTGTATAACTCCAACGCGATATTCTGCAACGTCAATATAAACAGAAAACACTGACCATTACATGGATTTAGGAAGAGCAGAAGTTTATTTTACCTGCTCACTTCTATTCACCAAGTAAATTAAAATAACGGTATAGCTTGGCTATTTTGACTTGAGTCTGACCTTTATGCGAGAATATTTTACAATGTTCTTGCTTTGAATACATAAATACAAACAAATCGTGCGATATCGGTTTTTCAAATTTGTGTTTATATTATATCTTGAGCGTCTTCGTTATTCTTCCCGATTATGAAAACATACACTCGGTGTTGTAAACGTAGGCAATATCGACTGTTAAATTATACTAATCAAAAGGTCAGACTCGTATCAAATAGGCCAAGCTTTACACATTTAAAAGATAATCCCTTTCCAATATCCTTATGTTGTTATACCTGATCTGCCTATTTATTTTAGGTGGCACAGGTCCCAATACCGCGTTAGAGTTATACCCATGTCCTTGTTTTCTTTGTCACTTCCGCATGAATTGCCATATAGTATAGTAAGCGGCGACTAAGCGCCTGTGCATAAATTGGGCGACATTTTCAAAAGCGGTATATTTTCGGTGTGTTTTGCTTTATAACGTCTCGATTATGAAACAGTTTGACAAAAACATGATTATAACTTGTAGAAAAAAGTATAATTATAGGAATTACTACTTTAGACATTAATTTTTTTCACAAAGTCTAATGAATAAAACAGTAGGTGGTTATCATCTATCTCGCAAACGTCTCAGGGCTTTTTGTAAACTTGGTCTCGACAAGAGTTCTGTCCCTGTTATGATCCTTAAACAGTGAATGGGGTGGAAGACGTTACAGACCCCTATGGTATTGATCTGCTTGATCGTAAAAGTAAGAAAACTACCTGTTTGTCTATGGGAAATTAACATTACGAAAACAGTGAGGGGTTATAATATGATAAATTTTACAATAGGCTAGCGCTTTAACTATTGAAAGAGAAGTTAGATTTTATCACAGTGTTTATAAAAGTGTAGCAATACCATGTGACTTTAGACTACCAACCCAAGAAGAATTTTCTTCACGCCAAAAACAATCAAAGTACTGACAGGCTGGCGAACTGCTAAGGAACAATAGCTTTTCAAGTAATATAACATCAAGTGGTTTTCTAAGTCGAAAGAGAGGTAAGTGCTGGACTTAACCAAAAAAAAAAAAATTAAAAATATAAAAAATTTGGAGCCGCCGTGATTCGATCGCTGGACCTTAGCATCAGAAAATTACTAAGCGAGTTGCTTAACCACTCGACCACGATCTCGTTGGAGAATGTCGACCTAAATAATTTAACATAATAAAATCATTGATGCGCGCGCTATATCGCGTTCGTAACGCGTAGTAATAATTATCAACCCCTTTAAACACCTTTTCTTTTAATTTCATACAATTTTCTTCCATTTCAAGAAGAAACTAATATATTACAATCGAACAGAATAAATGAAACAAGGAAAGTTGAATGTTCTTATCTTGCAAAACTGATTAACGAGGAGGAACTATTTGCATTGAGTGTATAGATTCTGTGTTGTCAGTTTCGGGAGTAAATTCATCTTAGTGGATTTCATTTTTTAGGATTGTAATAGTCTGGCGCGAAATCGCCAGCCTAAAAATAGCTGTAAGAATTTTAATACTTTACTTATATCTATGAAATCTACACCACGCTGAGGGCAAATATGTAAACTTTCAACCAAATGCAGAATCCCTGTCAGCAACCGGGCCGTTTTGTCTAACACACTGTTAAACCTTGAAAAAATGGCTTGAAAATGCAGTCAGACATTCGTAAGGTTTTACAGGGTTTAGGCATAAAGTATCCAACTACAGATAGAGATACTGCAAGTTGCAGAAAGCTTATGATTTTCCCCTTAGCATGGCATATATTTCGTAGAAATTTATTATCAAATAAAATACAGCTGTTTTTGAAGTGAAGCCAATTTCTACTTGGACTTTGTAGTCCAAAGTCACATGGTATCGCTATGCTGGATAAATTAACAGTGTATATTTGTAGCTCAGCCCCTCATTCCTGATGATACCCTTCACCACTACTGATTAGTGTATATATTACATGTATGTCATTATAAACGTGCAAGTGGAAATACATTGTGACTAAAGCACTTAATACTAGTAGCCTGCTTTCCTGTGTTTTCGTGAACGTAAGACTTGTTTTTGGAGAATGCTCAATTGTTTGTTGATTTATAAACATTTTTCTACGATGAAACTAATGCCTGAACCCCTCTCTACAAGTTAAATACAAAACATGATGAAAAATCATCGTATTTTCGAAGTAGCAGCCATCTTACAGAGTGGACTCCAACTCTTCAATCAGAAGACAAGTTTCCTAAAGATTCGTGAATTCTGATTGGCTGGTCAGTAAAAATCATTCTGGAACTCTGTTTTTATTGGTTCACAGCGGAATTCCATTGGGGGTTCTTCTAGCATGTGTATTCACAAAATGGTGGCTGTGTGATGATTCTAACGCACATAAATGATGAAATTATAGACATGGGGTCATCTGCTTCTCTGTCTAACTGAAATTTAGGGGTATTTTATATTTTTATACGCCCGTTGAAAAACGGGACGTATTATGTGAACACCCTTGGCGGGCGGGCGTGCGGGCGGGCGGCGGCGTCCAATATTTGTCTGTACTCTAACTCAAACAGTTTTTGCCCGATCGTCTTTAAACTTGCTGACAATGCTTATGGGTGTAAAATCTAGGCCAAGTTCGATTATAGGCCAAATCGGTGCAGGCCTTCTTGGGTTATGGTCCTTCTTTTACCAAAAAAATGTGAAATTGGCCTTGTCTGTACTCTAACTCAAACAGTTTTCATCCAATCGTCTTCAAACTTGCTGACAATGCTTATGGGTGTAATATCTAGGCCAAGTTCGATTATAGGCCAAATCGGTGCAGGCCTTCTTGGGTTATGGTCCTTCTTTTACCAAAAAAATGTGAAATTGGCCTTGTCTGTACTCTAACTCAAACAGTTTTCATCCAATCGTCTTCAAACTTGCTGACAATGCTTATGGGTGTAATATCTAGGCCAAGTTCGATTATAGGCCAAATCGGTGCAGGCCTTCTTGGGTTATGGTCCTTCTTTTACCAAAAAAATGTGAAATTGGCCTTGTCTGTACTCAAACTCAAACAGTTTTCATCCGATCATCTTCAAACTTGCTGACAATGCTTATGGGTGTAATATCTAGGCCAAGTATGATTATGAGCCAAATCGGTGCAGGCCTTCTTGGGTTATGGTCCTTCTTTTACCAAAAAAATGTGAAATTGGCCTTGTCTGTACTCTAGCTCAAACAGTTTTCATCCGATCATCTTCGAACTTGCTGACAATGCTTATGGGTGTAATATCTAGGCCAAGTTCGATTATAGGCCAAATCGGTGCAGGTCTTCTTGGGTTATGGTCCTTCTTTTACCAAAAAAATGTGAAATCGGCCTTGTCTGTACTCTAGCTCAGACAGTTTTCATCCGATCATCTTCAAACTTGCTGACAATGCTTATGGGTGTAATATCTAGGCCAAGTTCGATTATAGGCCAAATCGGTGCAGGCCTTCTTGGGTTATGGTCCTTCTTTTACCAAAAAAATGTGAAATTGGCCCTGTCTGTACTCTAACTCAAACAGTTTTCATCCGATCATCTTCAAACTTGCTGACAATGCTTATGGGTGTAATATCTAGGCCAAGTTCGATTATAGGCCAGATCGGTGCAGGCCTTCTTGGGTTATGGTCCTTTTTTTACCAAAACAAGAGCTGTCACTAGACAGCGCGCTCGACTATTCGCAGCCATTTGTCCGAAAAAATATAAGTTCAAAACAGGCCATTTAAAATTTGTATTATATTGAAACGTGAGTTACGCTACTTAGTTGACTACATGGCAATGAAAGCTAATGTACAATGGTTGTTGAGGCATGGCAATTATCTCAACACTGGACTATTAACAAATATTTGTCAGTGAAAATGATTTTAACCAAGGAAAGTCTAAGTTAAAAGGGGCATAACTCGAATTAAACTAAAAATGGAGTTATTACAATTGACCAGTACCATTGACTAATGATGATAAACAAGTGTTATAAGTTTCAATGCAATATCATAAAGAGTAACTAAGATATGGCGTGAATAGAACTTGCATGTAAAACTTGAACCAATAAACTCCTATGTTAAAAAGGGGCATAACTGAAATAAAAAAATAATAGAGTTATTGCCCTTGACTGATACCATTGACTGATGATGGTAAACAAATGTTGTAAGTTTCAATGCAGTATCATGGATAGTAGCTGAGATATGGTCTGAATGAAACTTGCATGCAAAACTTTAACCAAGAAAATTCTATGTTAAAAAGGGGCATAACTCAAATAATAATCATAATAGAGCTATTACCCATGACCGGTACCATTGCCTTATGATGGTTAGTAAGTGTTGTTAGTTTCAATGCCATAGCACAGATACTATTTGAGATATGGCCTTATTAGTAACTTGCATGCAAAACTTTAACCAAATTTTCTAAGTAAAAAAGGGCCATAATTTGCATTAAATTCATGCAAGAGTTATCTAACATGGTTGATTACACGACAGGGAAAGCCAGTGCAAAGTTTCAATCCAATATATGCACTGGTTATTGAAATATAACCAAGGTTAAAGTTTTGCATGTAAAACTTTAACCATATGCAACGCCGACGCCGACGAACAAGTGACTGTAATAGCTCTCATATTCTTCGAATAGTCGAGCTAAAAATGTGAAATTGGCCTTGTCTGTACTCTAGCTCAAACAGTTTTCATCCGATCATCTTCAAACTTGCTGACAATGCTTATGGGTGTAATATCTAGGCCAAGTTCGATTACAGGCCAAATCGGTACAGGCCTTCTTGGGTTATGGTCCTTCTTTTACCAAAAAAATGTGAAATTGGCCTTGTCTGTACTCAAACTCAAACAGTTTTCATCCGATCATCTTCAAACTTGCTGACGAAGCTTATGGGTGTAATATCTAGGCCAAGTTCGATTATAGGCCAAATCGGTGCAGGCCTTCTTCGGTTATGGTCCTTCTTTTACCAAAATAAATGTGAAATTGGCCTTGTCTTAAACAATTTTCATCCAATAATATCATCTTCAAACTTGCTGACGATGCTCATGGGTGTAATATCTAGGCCAAGATAAGTTTCAAGATGATTGTTCAAAAATGTTTTGACATAATATGGGCTTTTATTTCATAATCAATATTTTTTTCACTAGCACAACCAAGACGGGCGTATTTTGTGACATTTTGGCATCTTGTTTCCATTAAAATTTGTTTTAAGAGACGTATGCTCAAAATATTTAGGAAAACTCAATTTTTTAACTTCTTCAATCATTTGTCAATAATTTTGGACCTGCACGTTTAGCAGAAATGTGTCAAACAGGGTTCACGAAACCATAGGAATTCACGAAATTATAGGAAAGAAGGATATAGTCAAAAGTACCATCCCATTGGGATCCCAGTAAGATCCCACCAAATCAAAGTTGGAATCCAATTTCTATTTTCACTGGCTGGTATTAAGTTTATACAACTTAATATTATAGTGGAACAAATTTTTCCACGATATATAAATGAATTGACTTTGGTCCGGTTCCAAAATCCAGGAATTACTACTTTAGACATTAATTTTTTTCACAAAGTCTAATTTTCCCTGGATCATCCTCACACTCATTTTCAACATATTCTGAGTTAATAGTTTTGCACTTGAAACTCCCACTTATTTATATTAAAATTTCAAAAGCATAAAAAGAAGTGGGGTGTAATATTTTCATGCAACAAGGTCAGCATCAGGCTTATCAAGGATAATACCGTATTACATAGGATTATCCATGAGCACTACACTATTTATTCAAGCAAGGGAGATAATTAAACAAGTACAAATTTTAACCACTTTGGTCTAAGACACTCTTAACACTTAGATATCAAAGCCAACATAATTATTGTTCATGTATCTCAACACAATTTTTGATAACTGAATAATTAGGGAACTGGGGAGTCATACATTCATACATGTTAGGGATTCATGCTGAAACTTATATATAAAAGCCGTTCTCCAGGAAAACCGGGCTTATTGACATAACATTAGTAATTATGTACTGATATTTAGAAATCGGTCTAAAATGAGAAAAAAGTCATGTTCACTGATTAAATCGTAAGTAGATGGAAAACATAGAACTATCTTAAAGATTTAAAAATTCTCTGATAAATTATGATAACATTACTTCCGTCGTTGCTATGGTGACCAATTTCCAAAAACAACCCGCATTGAGATAAACAAGGGATAAGTGGTTAAAAATAGCAGCCCATTAAGCAAACACTCACATTTTTTCGTGTTTTATTAAAATCAGAATATTATTCTAAAATCTGACAAAAATTTGAAAAGTTTACGTCAATAATTCATTAGATACTTGGTTTATGAAATGATTCTTAACGTTACGTCAAATAACGTTCGAATGACGTTTGCGACGTCACCCAAGTGGGAGTGGTAAGTTTCAAAAGTCTATAACTTCATTTATCGATGTAATAATTCGTTCAAATTTTCAGAAAGTGCTCATAAGGGTCTCGTCCTTCTAACAATTTATTATCATGATTTTCGTATTTGTGTCAGTAAGCCCGGTTTTCCTGGAGAATGGCTCATATATATATGTAGGCAAGCACCTAAAGGTTTTAAATACATGTAGTATAAGACAATGGACATCAGGATTCCTGGAATCATCATCCTTTCTATATTCTAAGGCCACAGTTTTTTCGTCAGTTTACAGAAAATCTTGAAAATTTTGCTGTTGTGGGGAGTGGTTGGAAAATTGGAAATATATCAAGAGGGTCCAAAGTGTCCTAGGTAGCACACATAATGAATGACCGAGTGTCCGTTTGTCTCACTTTATTATATTACTGTAAACCAAATGATTATTTTGCACAATTTAATTTTTTTCGAGGAGTTTGCGAGTGTTAGAATTTTCCGAAATTTAGTAGAGCTCTGTGAAAGTGTTCGAAACATTAATAAAATTATAGACATCGCGGGAGACTTAAAAACGTGAAAATTTGTAGTCATGAATATTCTGTAAATTGGTAAAGATGGTTAACAGTATATCAATTTCTATTCCCACCTCCATACAGCAATTTATAATTAGAAAATATGTAAACTGAAAAAAAAACCCTATGGCCTAATGATTAAATGGGTGTAGAAGCTATTATACATGTAGAATTAGATCAAGCATGTTGCAGTTTGAACTCACATCGTTCCTTAACTTCATCTGCAACTGTAAGTAAAACAATTAAACTACAGGGTGTGAAATAAGTTTGTACTCCAAGTCTAAGCTCCACTTTTTTCTGATATCAGAAAAATGAAAAATTTTCAGGAAAAATTCCACTTTTTTAACAGGGTGGTTTGTGTGCCACATGCTTTGTGACTAGAAATATAATTGTCTGACCCCAGGAACAAACCCGTTCTTTCATCGCTATCAGCGCTTTAATTTTTCGATGTCAGAAAAATGAAAAATTTTCAAGTAAAATTTCAGAGAGTTCTACTTTTCTGGCACTGAATGTAGCTTTTGAAATAAGGAATCCAAATTGTACACTCTACATAGCTCAAATAAAATTTCAAATGTCACACAAAAAATTCAGCCTATTTGGCCCCAATTGCCTTTGGTTATTTTTAATTCAGAACATTTACATCTGTATTTTTATCACAATTTCGACTCGCTTAGTAACAGAAGTTTCAAAAATTACTTTTTCCACAGCCTATAAACCAAATCACTGTATGACTTATAAGATTACTATAAAATTCAACTTGTATCATTTATTGCGATTGAAAGCACATGTAAAATCTGATCACTGTATGACTTATTGCTGTATTACGTGGGTTGTCCGCGAAAGTCGCGAACATTGGTTGCTTCTATTTCTCTTCAAACTATATTAGCAATTGGCATACACAGTCTTATACAGCGATATCACAGTGTATGGACTCCTGACCGCCTAAACCGGATGTCGCTCATAACTAGGCGGCCAAAACAAAATTCAATTGCGTTTACGACCTCGAATATTTTGGATTTTATTAGTTTATTCGTTAGCGTGGCATGCAGTAAGTATATTCTTTTGTTAAATATGTAGCACGTTAATTACTGTTTACGTTGATACCAAACAGTCCTAATAAAACCGCATAATAACTTTATCTTAAAGTAAATTCAAAGTTGATTATTTGTCATATTTCACCAAAAAACAACAAATTGTTTGAAAGAAAGTTTATGTGGTACACAGCAAGTGTTGCAACTTTTATGACATTGTAAATAAATGTATAACACATCGATAAACACTAACTTTGCCCTACTGTAACGGTTTCTTTTTCATACAAAATGCATTTTTCGGGGACATGTATGCCGATTACACTGTACGACTATGCGATTCAGTATAGGCCAACTATTCGATTATTGTCAAATTTGGCCTGTACGCCTAATGGTAAATTTGTATGCCGATTCATCACGTCTATTCATACTTGAATGTACTGTTCTGGCTTTGTTATGTGTAAATAAACGGTTGAATTATATTTTTTATTCATTTCAATTTCAGAATAGTCATGGACGACCAATATCAATGCTACTACTGCAGTTTTCACTCCTCAACATTTCCAGACGTTATAGATCATACTTCATCTCTCCATTCTGACTGCATATTAAAAATAAAACAAAAAGTACATTTAAATGAAAAATCTTTTTCCCTTTCAACAAAAAACTTTCAAATCATTCCTGAACAAATATATATTCATAATCAATTTATAACCTGTTTCGAAGAAAAAGGGACGTGGAAACTAAAAATTTCTAAATGTCTACCGGATAATGATGTATTCACGTCTCCAGAAAAGAAAATTTTAAGACTGTGTTCAACGCCTGTGAAAGGAGATTCGACACAGGCGTCACTGCTAGACAGTACCGACGATGAAGAAGCCAACCTGAGCTTGAGTTTCGATGATATGAACATTCATCAAACATCTGTCGGTACACAGACGAACGATTGCTTTGTTTTTAACTACGACAACAATCGAATGGACGAAGAAACAAAACAAATGTCACAGCAAATTATTCAATGTATTCCTGGAGTAATTTCATATCTTCAATCGGTTGGACAGCAAGAAATATTCTTAAAATTTACAACGTTATTAGCAGAGCGTCGTTTACCCCTGTCTAATATTTCGTACCTGCTATTTCTTGACGTAGTGCAATGGTTTTCTAATACGGATACACGTTCAATGCGATACAGTGACAGCGTTAAACAGTTCTGGAATGTCGGCTTGAAATTGTTCCATGGAAAAATTTTACGTTTCATGGGTGGTTGGAAAAACCAAGGCCAAGGCAACAGAGCATCGAGCATTGACCCTAGAGATTCAGCTATTAACTTCGCAGTACCAGACCGTACATGTTTAGAAGATACCTTCGTCACTAAAGAGATGAAAAACCTATCTCCAGGTAAGCTGCATTTGCAATTCAATGAAATGATTATTGTACTGTGTATTAAGTTCTGGCTGAATGGTTGTCGGTAAAGAACTTGCAATTGTAGCATACAATACCAATAGCATGATACTGATGAATCAAACACTGATGAAAACAATATAATTGATACCAATAAAGCCAGACTGGCAGACAAGATACATTTTCAAGTAGTTAATATGTTAGAATGTAGCTGGAGTGGTCCTCTGAACCAGTCCGAACATTATAACTGATAACATTTAGTTGCGCACATATGTATTTGTTGTTTTAAAGTGTATAAGGTATAGACTTGTGTAATAGTCGGAGTATAGTTTAAGGTAAATGCTGTTGTATGAATAAGTTATGTACATTCAATATCTATTGCAAGTTTGAATGATGTACAAGCATTTCACTTACTAAGTACAGCACTATAGCTGTAGTCAAAGTAAAGCTTATTAATAGTAGTATAAGGATACACAATAATTTTATTTATCGTTTGAATTCTTACATGTGACGTGTTCTTGTTTTCTTTTCAGGTATTCTTAGTAAGATTCTTCAAATTGTCAGTGAAGATGACAAAGACCAAGTGAAAACTTACAAAGTATGCACAGACGGTAAAAAAATTAACAGTGGTATAAAGCAAAAACATGGGGACGTAGATTTGTGGGGACACGAAGGGTCTCCCACATTAAATGACAAACAAAATGAGCTAGAAGATGATAAACAGTTGATACATGAAATGACAGAAATCCTCGAAAAGCAACAGCTTATGGGTTGTGATTATGTTACATATATAAACCCAGACACAAAGTATGAGTTGGGAGAAAAGGGAAAAGTTATGATACAAAAAGTTAGCAACAGAATAAAGAATTTGAGAATTACTAAAAAGGCAAAATCAAATACTTTGGAAAAGTTACAAACAGTATGTAATAGTGACCTGTTAAAGAACAAATATGCGTACGCAATAAGCGCTATCAGGACATACTTGTTTCAAATTAATATTTGTTTGGAGCGACTTTTGAAGGCAGTGAGCACATTAAGTTATTTGATAGCCATTTGCAATGGCAGTGAACAAGATTACAATTATAGTGACACATGTGATTTATCTAGACAAGGGAACTATGTGTGTTTCACAGGTCAATGTGAAGTATTGGACGGATCCCCGTTTGCGTCGTTTGTGAAACAACGTTCACCAACGTGGTTTAATATCAGAAAACAGGCTAAAGTGACAGGAAGTACGTGCCATGATGCGCTTGGTCTCAGAGGACTTAAGAAGCAGAAACAACACTACCAGTATGTCATCAATGGTAAAGACAAACAGCAACATTCGGAAGAAACGTCTAAACGAATGCAGTATGGTACAGACATGGAAATTAATGCAATAGCTACTTTAACGACAAAGGTATATTACTTATGTATATTTCAAACTTAAGTAGGGGATTGTAAATTAAGTTAAATGATACAATAGCAATTCCCACTGATTTTTGACAAAGTAATGAGTACTAATGACCTTTTCGAAGTATCAAACACCAACAAACTCAACCCATACAGATAATGCGCCTTAAGTTTTACTATTTGGACGATAGGTGTGTCAATGTTACTCATGTGTACTAACGCTGATCTAGTTTATCGCCAAACTTTTTTGTATTGCTTAGAGTTTCTTGTTTCAAACTTTGGAAAAGCAGTAGCCATCATACACACATACAATACTTGCTGATACTGGGTTCGTTTAACTTATCCGTTTCTGCTAATCCATGCGTTCGTACATGTGTATGTAGGTGCCTCTTAATTTAACATAAATTCCTTTGACTGTCAAATTATGTCAAAGGTGTAGCGTATCAAATTCCAAGTATATCTATCTCTGTTACTTATCACATCTTACATTATTATACTACAGGTTCTTCCTGTGTATTATCCTGATCGGTGTTATTATGAGGAGGGTTGCGAAGTTATTATGCGAGATGGTGAGGTTTTTATGGTCGTCAGTCCAGATGGTAGTATTCGAGAACGCCCTGACAGAGACAGTGAAGCTATAGATACTGGAACAAAACACATAACTGGAGTTGAAGTTAAGTGCCCGTATCCCGGGAAACAGTTTACAACACCGGTTCACTATGAAATGCCTTGGTATTATGTTGGTCAAGTTTTATTGGAAATGTATGCATTACGAAGTGAATCACTCATTTACATGTGTTACAGTGAAGAAAGTAGTACTGTGTTTGAAGTACGAAATGATTTGACTTTGACAAGAGAGATGATAGCCAGTTTAGAAAATACATACGGACCAAATGTTCCTGAAATGAAAAAAACTAACCCAATAACCAAGTCTTTAACAGAAAAGGTAAAGTCGTTCTGTAAAACAAATGTACATTTCATAGCAGAGGTACCTTCAATCACTTGTGTTCGGAATTGTAACCACGCCGAGATAGCAGATGATGAACATTTGATTGGATATAATACTCATGAGCAAGTACGGAATCGACATGACAATTCCAAATATCATGCTGAAGTGGAAAAATATCTAAATGATCTTGTTGAAATGGTTGAATCAGTGACTAATGCATACACATTAAGTAGACATATAGCAAGCGAAGTGTTGATTTTTCTTATTTCTGATCTGGATAGAACGCATCATTTAGAACGGCAACATGCAATCCCAATAGCTTATGCGCTGAAAGGTTACAGCATGTCTACTGCTGTCTTAAGAAAAATGCTAATGGAAGTACAAAGGCGATGTTATGAGTCTGGATTATATGTGCCAGTGCTTTCATTCGACGGACAATGGGCTAGAATTGCTGTTCGATCAGGTTTTGATCGACCACTAACACTCCTACAACTGCAAAAAGATGTGTACGCGGAAGCACGGAAGAAATCCAAAAAGGAGATTGTAGACGCGGTGAAAAATACTAATGTTGTCCATGCATTTTGTATCGACGATATCCTGAAGCAGACAGTATGCAATTTCCACATTAATGAAGAAAGCAATACGTTTAATGGTCCAGTTGAATTGTTTAGAGCCAAGGACTGTGATTATATGTATTGTACGTCTCAGTCTGTAAAGAAGATACTTGTGACCAAACATAAACACAAAAGGAAAGACGATACCCTTGTTAGTAATGAAACAGATATATATCCGTTGTTAGACACGTGTCCACCTGAGGTAGCAGAAATACTTGCGAATGATGATGAAATTCAGCTGATTTCAAAAGTAAACATAGATCTTCCAGTGATTTCAAACATGGAACACGTGAATGGTGTAGAAGAGCTCTTCCTTGCATGCAACAGTCAGGGCATCGATGAAGAAATATTTCATGAACATATGGACACAGACGACATAACGTGCGAAGAGGATGTTAGTGAACTTGCACAAAACGTTGATATTCCAGATGACGAATTTAAGTTTAACTTAAATGATGTTAACCTGATGCTAAATGCTTTAAAAACAGACAACAAAATTAAAGCAAGTAAATGGGAAGGAATTAATCCCTCTAGCTTAATGACAATATTCAAAAATCAAGAACAAATAGACATGCGCTTGACAAAATATGAAATTCAGATTTGCCTAGAAACTGTCGCTGAAAAACTGAAAAGCGAAAGAATACATTACGCAATTTCTTGGAATAAACCAAAACTTGTAGCTTTCTTTCATGCTTTGTTTTCCGGAGAAGCAATTCCATATCAGAAAAAGATCTATCGAAAATCAGCCCCAACATTGAAAAGTATGTGTGTGAAAACCATCAACAGATTTCAAAAATCTGTTTTATCTAGCATCTGCGCAGAATCTATATTTGAAGACAAGATGTTTCAGTGGCAGATGAATTCTCCATTCTTAGGAGAAACCAGAATAAAATCAAAAACATTGGACCAAACAATAACATGGTGTACAATACCAGAATACATCGACGAAACATTCACCTACTTATTTTCAATGCTTGATTGTCATCACTTATTTGTGAACGCTCGTGTGAAGTGCTGTAGCACTGGTATCATTGAACGGGGTATTAGTAAGGATGCGTGGATAAGGGTTGCTGAAAAATGTCATGAAAACGGATCTGGACTGAACTTGGCTGTAGCTAGGGATTTAATTGACAGACAAAGTAATGCTTTCGCACAGAAAACGTTTTGTGTGGAAGTTGAACGTGTGATGAGAGCAAATGGGGATATAATCGAAGCCGATTTCTGCAGACTTATCCGCGAGTGGTATGAGGCAGAAGATGCACCGGGAATAGACGTAGATGAACGAATTCGCCGAAGGCTGGCGATACGAGAATGGTTATTGGATGGTGTTAAGTTTAATGCATTCCCGCCGTACGGAACACATGTTAATGGTATACCGTATATCATGTTTGAGGGACTACTTACAAATGTAGAGAGGAGGATTCAGGTTATTCCATTTGTAAAGTCAGGCTCCTATAACCCACGTGCTCTCGGTTCACTAGAAGCAGAGAATTTCTTTGGTGAATTCCAGGACCTTGACCCAAAGGGATCTGGAGTTATTAGACCAGAAGACATCCCTAAAGCCATCGAAACCGCTTGTGAGCTTCTAGCAGCAAGACTTAGTCCAAACAGGTAAATATCTAACTACTACATGCATTGTACACCTAAACCGGTTTTACTTGATTAGGTATTTGTACAAAAAGTGTATGCCATAATGAGCCTGTAAACCGGTACTGATATAGCCTGATTATGAACAAGACTATTTGCTTTCAGTCAGTGTATTTTTTTAGCATATTAACGATAATGAACTATTTACTGACTTACTTACTTATAAAACTGCTTATGATGTATGCAATGTAAATCGCACTTATAACAGATCAAATATATAATAGAAGAGTAGAATACTGTCGTTTGTTACATACAAATATGATTAATAGTTTCGTTGTCACATATGAAAAGTAATATATGAAACAGTCGATTAGGTCTACTTTGTATCCTTAATTGGAAATATTTCCTGAAACCTATATAAGTCTTTGATAGACATTTATCTTTCTTAGTATCGGTAACGAACATATTAAAGATAAAACAACTATCTCATATTGTCTGTTCTGTACATTTAAAGGGATTTCTACATGCATACAAGTAGAGCTAAGGTGTATCCTGTCCACGAACTCTCCAAACAATCAACGGTAGAGGAAGTCGCCCAGATATATATTACGCCATCTGTAGTAGCTGAGATTTTCCCAAAGTAAGTTGATAATTGTCACACTTGAACGCATTTGAGGTCATATAATTGGGAAATTATTGATTATTCATTTCGTTTATCAAACAAGACGTTGCGCTACGACCATCCATGTTATATTTAAACTAACAAAACCAAAATCAACGGAATAGGTTAACGGACCTTTTACATATACATAGCTAATAAGAGCAATTATAATTGTACAATGTATCTCAATGTATTCAAACCCATACGCTTGCGCCACCAAATTAGCAAACCCAAAACTTCTCATGGAAGTACATTGCATCATCCTATAGCAAAGGTATTGCTTTGCATTCACCGTCGCTTCGTTCACCCGTTCGCTTGTATGTACGTCCGAATTTAAGAGGTCAATAAACAGACCACAAATAATTTATGTAAATACCAGTATGATACATGTACTTGTAAGTACCAGGCTAATTGTGTACACCAGACAATTTCCGCTACGCTGCATAAAACAACCATCAAGGCTAAACGTATACGTAGATGGACATTTTCCCAATGTTTGTGACAAGACACATATTTTGTTATTTGCAGGAACCATCTGTTTGATTGTACAGAACGTGCCAGGAGAAAAGGAAAAAGGAAAAGTGGTGATATTCACAAGCCAACACTCAGTGGTAGAGGGATACAAACTGTAAGAGAGCATCACCGATGTGACGAAACCAAAATATTACCTCATGTTCGGCTTGGTATAAGCATTGACAGTAACAAATGAAACTGGGCGTTTGAAACACAGATGGTACGCCTGCAATTGCTGCTGTGGAGTTCAATCGAATTCTAGTTGGTGTATTGTTTATCTACAAATACCAATTACCAATATACATTGTATATATACAGTTGTGCTTTCCCGACGTTGTGTAATATACTTTGTTCACAGGGCATATTGACATGCAAACTTAAAAAAATATATAACAAAACTATTTTAAATCAATAACAGTTTATTTTAACTATGTATAAATTAACAATTAACAGTTAAATAACAATGAATTGTTTAATCTCATTTTAAAATCATGAGACATATTGTGGCTTTCTGAGAGAATATAAAAAAAGTTTTTAAATATACAAAACAATGTAAGTTCATATATCAGATACTCCCCTTACCCCATGCGATGAAAAGTGTGCCTTTATCTATCATATGTTTCATGCAGATCATTTGGACAAACTGCAATACTTTGTCAAAGTAATCAGTGAATCTACAGCAGCGTTGGAGGCATTTTACATAAAAAAGTGCATACTTATATAAGGACTTGCTTTGATATGTCATTGTATAAAACACTATAAAGTTAATAAACAAGAAAAACTTAATTTTAAATGTTTTGTTCATTTGCTTTTTAATTTTGTCATAACATTTTATGTATGCAAATATTCACTACAACGGACATAACCAATGGTAGATCTATATGCATTCAGGCTTAAACTAAACGATTGTTTGTTTCACTTTAATAACTATCTAAGTCGTTCAAATGATCATTTATGTGAGAGGAAAATATATTCTATTGTTTTTATCTTACAATGCTGGAACAGTTTAATGTTACTACATTATATCACAGAGGCTCACATGAAGACTGGGTTGCTTCTTTAATACAGACTCTACTTTATTATTGTTATTACACTTTACATTTTGCAGGTAACTTATAAACAGAACATGTTTACATTTGACAGAACCTTTATTCAAAGAGTATCTAAAAGCAACACTTATGTAATCACTCAACTATATCGCTGAGACAACAAAATGTCTGTATAACAAACTATATAACGTACAAAAATTACCAAAGGATTATTTCATTTATGAGTTACATATAAATAATAAATGTGTGGCACCAAAATCATTGTGACAAAAATACTGAAGTAAGAAAAGCTTACTTATTGCTAAAGTAACGAAAATGACAATATTAAACAAAATATTTTAAAACAATCAACTGGTTAGTTTTCCATAAAGCTGGAAATAAAAGGACAAATTGTAAAATATATTTTGCCTTAACAAAATGAATATTCACTTGAATAAAATGAGATCATAAAAACTCGTCAAAATGTGACAAACATTAATATCTGAACACTCTGTGAAGCTTACTTATTGCTAAAATAATGAAAATGGCAATTTTTTAAATAATACTTTATAACAATCATCTGGTTAGCTTATCCACAAAGATGATAAAATAAAAGCATAGTTTGCTTATACAAGAAAAGGTTTTAACACGAATCAAATGAGTTCATGAAAACTCGCCAAATTGTGACAACCATTAATACATTTTGTAACTCTAATATTATGATAACCTTCATTAAATTCATTCAAGTATAATCAGACGGTTACATAGTTTCAGCATGTTGTCTCTCCATATGGTACCTCAAGCTTGATCTCCATTTGTAGCCTTTACCACAAACCTTGCATTTTAGATCTATTTGCTCATGTATGACCCTTATGTGGTCCGTCAGAGACCGTCTGCATTTAAAAGACCTTGAGCACGAAGTGCATTCAAAGCACACGTTTTCGTGAACCTTCTTTACATGCTCATCTAAGGATTGAGGGTATTGGAAAGTCAAACTGCATTTTGAACACTTGTTTCTGAGGGCCTTGTCATGAGCAGCTAGGTGCCCTTTGTAATTATATAGCACGTTATAACCTTTATGGCATATAGGGCACGTGAATCTGAATTCCTTTCTATGTACAGACATTATGTGCAGTTTCATGCCATATTTTGTTTGGAATCGTTGACTGCACTGGTCACACATAAATGATTCCTGTTCTTCAGCTTGGGTTGCTACTTGTTCTTCGTGGTGAACTTCGAAGCTGGTATTTACACCGTCTACAACTATTGCGTCATCCATCTGTAAAATATAAAAACAATGATGAGAGTTATGCAACAAAAGTTTTAAAATGGACCATTACAACCAATAGATACGTACAGGTACTATCAGAAATATTTTTGGCAGGTACACGCTCATTTAGTCAGTAAGTATTCGCCCTATATCGCCCATCTTGCACAAATTAAGTCAATTGCACAATCAGTACATGCTATTTATCTATACTAGTACACAGGCAAATTACATACAAGTTAATTGATATACAAATTTAACAAAGTTTGAAAACGACTATAGTTTATCTTTTGGCTTTTACAAATTCTTATTTTGTTCCTGTCAGAAAAACACTTGACATATTACATGTCTTGTTATAAACATAAAGCCTTGTCAATTTCAACAAATCCTTGTCAATTTCAAAACATTACCATGAAAGGCATGTGCTTTAAAAATGTGTGTGGGAAATAAATTGCCTTTATTGACTTATTTAAGTGATAAGAATAGATACGTTATTCAAATGTTCAAAAGTGTTTTATGAACAGGAATACTTGCAGCATGTGCAGTTATTATTCATTTGCATTTGGAATATAACTTATATTACTTGGAATAGTCTTCAGACGGTGAGTGATCTTGACCTAATTTCAAATGTTCATGTTTTTGCTACAAAAGTGATCGATTTAAATTTCAAATCAGTAAAACTCGTTATAGGTTTAAACAAACAATTCAGCGGTTGGAAGAACATATTTGTAAGGAAAGTACAACATATATGAAAGAAAAAGCTCACCAGCCTGTCAATAAAATACCGTTGATATATTTAGCATTTAATTTAGGTTCACTTTATAGATACAGTCCCTGCTAAAAACTATTTTTGTGGGTATAGAGGGTATCATAGGTTCCTAACTACGAATCAAGCACTTAGTCTAGTACCATGTGCCAGGGGTGATTTGGTTAAGGATGTAATTTACCAAAATTGACTGTTTCCCTGTCGCAATTAAAGATACAAACCAAACATATTATGCATCATTTTAATGAGTACCTTGAATAGGCTAATACGCACAAGCATTTCGTAATTGTTTTATTAATTAGGCTGTCAGTAGTGTTGCGACTATTGGGGCAGTCGGAATTCTGAGTTATCCAAATAGGCGTTTAGTGCATGATTCGAATTCATGTTGGATTAAACAATATTGTAACTGTTCGATGGGGCAAATACACACTTGCTTACGTAAATGCATACGTATAGATTCATAAAACAACCATTTAGAAGCGATTAGTACTCGATTTCCCTCAGAATGTCCGAAATTACGGTGATTTTAGCGCGGCTGATTCATCTGTCACTTTGATCAGCGGTGTATTTTGATGAAATTCGTTTTTAATTGAAATGCTAGTGCCTAGTAAAGGACTTTCTGTTGCAGAGACGTTTATTTCACACTGAAACAATGTGTGAAACAGGTTTATTTAATGCAAAACGACTGAAAAAAACATGAAATACTTACTGCTGTTTACTTCGAAAAGCTGTCGAATATGAAACTGCACGCTTAGTTATGAGCGACATCCGGTTTAGGCGGTCAGGAGTCCATACACTGTGGATATGTTAACACTACAATTGCAAAGTTTGAATATCATATCTAAAATGATAGAACGAGTATGTAATTGTATCGGCGCACACTCTACGACGTCAGTGACGTTACGCTCGACTCTGCTGACTTCATCTTTAGATTGCACGAAAGCCTCTACACGCTTTAACATTTCTTCTGAAGATAAAACGTGCGGGACTCATCTCGCAGATATATTCATAAACTCATGTCTAGATTTGTCTGACGATAAACATGTATTATGAGCAATGGTATTACATATACCGACCTTAGACGCTTCACCCGTAACTACCTGACGCTCGGTGTTGTCGACGACGTTTTTAACTCGCTTAATTAGTGCTGACTTGTCCTTTTCCGTCTTCCAGTACTTACATATCGTTAAACTCCTCTTAAAACGTTTGTGTAATGTATAAGCGGGAGTCTAGGTCAAGCAACTTTGAAAATTTGCATTGACTATGTATTTTTATGTTTGTGCAAGATGTTACAACGCGATCAACACAGTATTTTATTATAACTCACTGCGCCGCACATTTCTGCGACGTCGCCAATTTCAAAATACGTGAAAACTTCGATACTATGAATAAATTCACGGCGTTGTTGTTATTCACGTCATCGATGTATAAATTAACACAATTATGCGGAAAACATTGACGACGAAGCCTATTTAATTTTTAAAACAAATAATGCAAATTGCTATAAATAAGACGGTCTTGAATAACCAATATTTAATTTTAATTCAAAACAATTGAGTGTGTGCCAACCCTACCCAACGGGCATCAGTTAATCAGCTTTTGTAGCAAACATGAATCAAGAAATAAATTCTAAGAACTAGCTATATCTTATAAATGAATTAACCTTAAATGTTTTAAAAGATTTAAGGAAAATTACACGTAGCGTCTAAATGGGAGACAATGTTCTCGACTTTCGCGGACAACCCTCGTATATTATTCAAAGCGTACTCCTTATTGCAATTGTCAGAAATCAACTCTGTTTGTATTACTTTTACTTACTATCTTACAAATAGATACGGAAATTCCCAATAACATAACAATTAAGTTTAAGTTTGCATCTGTATACTTATTTTTGGAGGGAACTGTATTTCAAAGTGTACATTTATTGAATACCACCCCAGATCTTTTTCATTCAATAACAACGCAATAACATAAAAAAACACTTTTGTACCAATTAGTTCAACTTGAAATTAATATTTTATAACGTAAAGAGAAATTAATAAAGTTAAATAAACAACATTAAAATAAGTCAACCTTGCAGAATATTTGTTCTGCACCGGAGCTTAAGTTTGTTATTAGAGCATGGTAGAAATTTAACTGAGTCACTCAACATAATGTAATGTAATCAGCAAGAAATGTAGAACACTTGTGGTTTTCAATTAGAAATGAACCCATTTCCTGGAAATTACAAAAACTTAATTGAAAACATTTTATGTAAAATTTTCCCATGGCACAGAAACCTGTTAGAACATTAAAAGCCTCATTTTTTAATTTTAGGTTTTCTGGATCAGGGCTTGACACTAACTATTTTTGGGCACTAGTCCCCCAGCAAAGAAACATAAAATTTGTAAATAAAACAAGTACTGGTCCTTCTTGATTTTCACTGGCCTCGGACCAGGGGACCAGTGTTAGTGTCGAGCCCTGTGGATTTTGTTAGTTATTTTTATACTTTTGTAGCAATGAGAGGCTATAATTACAGGAGACAATTTTTGGACCCTAGGTCCAGGGGCCTTATTCATAAACAGTTAAGGCTGAAACTCAGTCTTACACTTAAAGTGTATAGAGCTATATTCTAACAGTCATTCAATGTCAAAAAATTACTTGCATCGTTTTTAGTATGATACTAGACTACCTTAATTGCAAATTAACACTTTTGATGGATTTCGTGTACTTTGATTCAATCATTGAAATAAAGACGATTCTTATAGTTAATCATAGGGTGTTCTAGAACACTTTCGTATGAAAATGGACAGTTTGCATGTCCAATAAATCACAGAGAGTTTCTGTTAAAACTGAAGCGAAAAATGATCTAATGGATATGAAAGCATAATTGTTTTTCAGTTTTTGAAACTTTTTAAAAAAAATATCTTCCGATATAGCTCAATATATTTAACATTGACAAAATATTACGTATGATCACTGTCATTTCTTGCCACTTACAACCTTATAAGACTAATGCATATTTGAAATCTACATCATAAGGCGCTTGTTATGAGCCTATTTTCATGAAAATCGGAACTTGTCATGTTGACCAAACTGAAGCTCAAAAAGCTTGTTTTATCATAAGAAAAGAGTGATTGTCAGACAGTTTTTCTTGTTTTCTCAAAATATTGATTTTGTAGTAAGACCTTCTCATTCTAAGCAAGCGAATTATTCCCCCTCCTTCAACCACCATTTTTTTAAATCTTGAAAACCTAAAAAATGAAATAACTGTGGCTTTAAAGCTACAAGTACAGTAACATTGCAAGTTAACAAAACATTATAAGTATTTTATAATTGGAAACTTTGACAGAAATACTTTTAAAAATCTCTTTTTTTAATTGAATGAAAAGTTTTTACCTTTCTACAAATTACATGTACATACATGTATCAAATTTAAACTGTAATATACTAAGACCACCATTAGGCAAAAGTAATGGAAGGCAAATGATGTGACTGTTCTTTAATCTTATATTACAAACTTGATAGAGGACGGAAAGAACATTGGATAGGGTCAAACGACAGCGCCGCCCCTCCTTAACCAAAGCATGTATGTGGTCTTGTCCTTGTGTTAATGATTGCATCTAGATTATGAGATAACAGACAGATGGACAGACGATGGAGACCATAACATAATACCACCCTTAATTCAGGGCCTCCGCTGGCTATTTTTTTCTTGTAGCCACACCTTTAGCCAATTGGCTAAAGTTTTAGCCAACCTTTAGCCACTTATAGCCAAAAAGCCAGACTGAATTAGAATTTTTTTTCAATGTCTTTTAATTAATTTAGCTGTATTAATTCATAACAGCATATGTTTAAAATACTACTCACTATACTTTATATTCAACAACTCACTGTATCATTCAACTACTGTTAGCGCTACAAATTGAAATTCGCATTAAATCAACAATAGTTCATCTTGTAACAATCATGCCGAATAACTTCTAGTGAGTTGCTTATATTGTATCAGCCAAATGCTGGACTAGAACCCATGATCCCTGTCTGTAAGCCAGGCAATCTACAAACTGAGCTAACTGTGCTACTGACACAAGAATCATAACAATAACAAACGAACTTATGAGGGAGGGACAAGGTCCAACTACTCACACTTTAACAAAACACTCTGAAAATACTTGAAAAAGCAGTTGAACACAGCAATTTCCAGCATTCATCAGACTCCATCTTACTTTTAGATTTAATTCTACACTTTCCTAGGTGTCTAACTATAATAAACAATGTTTTAAAACTCTTAATTATGCTATTTTAATAAAAATAAAAAGAATAATTGAAAGAAAAAACTTAAGAGTATTTGTTGTTTTATTGTCCGAATCTGATTTTATCCGGATACTACTCAAGTTCCTAAAATAATAAATTACTTTGGACATAAACTGGTTTATTTTTAGCCATACATTTACCTCTAAATATTGTTTAAAAGGTAATTATCATTTAAAATATGTCTAATGATAGCTATTAAACATTTTATATCGCTCAACTCATTCCATAGAAATGTGTATAATTACGACCGTGACCAACTCTCCAGACTCGTCTGCTCTTTTGTTTACCTTCTAAAGTTTAAAACCACCATGATAAATGGGTCAATTAAGATGTTTTTCACACTGTTACATAATTAGTTTGGATTTAATTGGATTAAAGGTCTGCTATAGGTTTGTATAGCCAGGGGCAATTAATGATTTTATGACCGCTGGTGTGTAAGAAGATAACTCGATCTACTCCAGTTTGACTGTTAGTTGAAAGTTTATGACACGTCCGATCTTTATTCAGACCTTTATTACGTAATTTGGGGGTCAATACAGGACAAACTTTCTTTTATTGATGAAGGGGCACTGGTTATTAAGTTTCCAATTAACATCCGACGCGAGTGTAAACAATTTACAAACCGGTCTGTGTCGCTTATACCATTGAAATTTAATAAAGAAAATACGATTTCTGCGAGGAAATATACCTTTTAGCCAATGTTTTCGCCAATTTACAAAAGTTTTAGCCAATTTAGCAAATCTTTAGCAAATGGCTAAATTGGCGAGCGGTAGCGGAGGCCCTGCTTATGGTTATGGTACATAGAATCTCAAGTCAGTTTTTGAAAACTAAAATTCAGTGTAACATAGAACAATATACAATAAACAAAATCAAGCTTGTATAAAACTGTTTGAGCTATATGTTAAATAATCACTCTTTACACACTTGAAATTGACATAAAAACACTTGAGTTGCTGACAGACTTCAAGATGCTAGACTATCCAATGCGTCCACATTTCATAATTGTTTAGATTTTAGGAATGCTAGGATAAAATATTCTATCACACAATGAGATAATTGTTAAAAAGTTAGACTGAAGTTGTCATTTATGACATAAAGGTTGATAATTAAATATAATACTAGATTTTACTATTTTATGTATATAAAATTTATTATTTCAACATCAAGAAGACTGAACAACAGACCCTTGATTTTATTTTATGGTCCAGAAAAAATATCACTCAATAACACTATACAAGGTCCTGTCTATTGATTAACCAGAGTCTAGGTAAATAACCAAAGGTCTTTAAGATTAGCAAGAATTATCCAAATAGTGAATAAAATAATACTCATAAATCTAGCATTTGTTTACCAATGATGCAATATTATCTTGGTGTCAATCTGAAGAGGAATGATTGCCGACTGCAAGCCGTCACAAATTAATTATCTCCTAATTATATTCATTAATGAATACTTGAGAGAATAAAGAAGTTAGAAAATACATCTCGGAATAGTTTTGATTGCAGAACTTCTCAGATTGATTGACTATCAACAATTAATACACAGGCAGTAGCGTAGCTGCCACTACTTAGTCTAGGCCATTAGGCCCGGGCCTACACATCATTTTGAGAAATTTTTTTTTTTTTATGCTTAACTTGAAATAGGATCCCAACGTATTAAATATATCAATATATCGTTACATACAGAGTTCAATTAAAAGTATTACAGTTTCAAAACAACGATGCGTAGGCCCAAAACATAGCCATGGAGACATTGATGTCTCAGTTGAGGCGATTGTTAACAAGTTTGCTACGGAAAGGAAGACGATTTTTTATGAAGTATAAAATTACTATAAATAAATAAAATATGCAACATAATGAGATTGTGTTTGCTAGTTTCTCTTGTCTTTAAGTGTACGTTGTTGTAAATATCTTATTTTTTGTAAAATTTCAACAATTGTGTAAATTTCAATACTCCTAAATATACGACAAAACACACCAGTACGTTGCAAGCAATAAATTTTTTCCCGGGGGGCGGGGGAGCATGCCCCCGGACCCCCTAGTTATCTCATTTTTACATAAGGGCCTACACACTGTTAAGGTCCTAGCTACGCCCCTGACAGGCAAAGCGTAATAATTGAATGAAGTCCAGCAATATATTATTTATTTATTTCCAGTTAATCAATAACAATCGATGTTGTTCAGGACTTTGGGTGTATTCGTAAGTGCTCTGCAGAACAATGTTCTGACTGTTCCTGTTCCAAGCACTTACGAACAAAATAAAACTGTTCCGAACAGTGTTCCACTCCAAACGACTTACGAACAAACGGAACAGGAACAGGAAGTAACAACAATAAAAATAATGTTAAAGAAATAATATTAAGAAATGAAACTTTTAAGTTAGCCGATATTGTTATAGAAAAATGCCATGAGAAAATTTCCTGTTGTAAAAGTTCAGTAATTTCCGTTTCACCCTGTTGACATACTATTGCCAAGGTGATCAGAATGGCACATTATGTCAAATTCGTGAAGTTTGCTGTTATCTTGTTGTTGTGGTAAATCACGTGACCTTTTCTGGCTGCACCACCTCGTTCACGGGAACAGACCGTCCGACAGAACATATCCAGAACAATGCTCCGGAGTGTTCGTAACGCTGTTCTGTGTTCTGGAACACAGAGAACAGCGTTACGAACACACCCTTGACTGGTTCCCTGCGAAATCTTTAAAAGTTCTTAATTGGTTTACGTCATAATCATACGACTATTTGGCACTACCGATTACTTTACAAGATTGCTGTCTTATTATCTTACCTCCAAGTCTCCAACTCAGTCTGACTCATACAACATTCAACAACCACAACAATTTGGAAGGGACTATACTGTATACGGTACACATTTTGGACATTTCAAGTTTTTTTTAATGTTAAAGCACATATCAACTTTAATTTTAATGACCCATTTCATAGAATTATTTAAAATTAAATAACAATGACATGGTTTCTCAGACAAGCTCAAATAAACGGAGAATTATTAAAAATTAATAATCCAAACCTGCAACATCCGAAGCACTGCCACGAACCATGTTGAGATTATCTCGTTCTTTCTCGTGTTCTATCGTCACAGAACTCGACATGTCGTTTAAATACTAGTCCGTGTATAAGTACACAGGGTAGAACTTATAAAGTATTCCATTCGTACGGTTTATATGGTGTATTTTAAAGTTTTGACATCTGTTCGTTTTCCTGGTGAACAATTGTCACAATGCAGTGGTTCTCACGCGACACCGATGACAAAATTTTGGCAAAATGATTCGTCCCAATATATTTCGACCCAATCTTTTACCAACAAAATGTTGAATTTTATTGATATTGTTCAGATTGACTATATTTTAATATAAGTACATCCATACCATATATATTTAGACGGAATATGTTCAGTCCGATATAATATACAACTGATATTATAAAAAAATAACCAGAAGTTGGCTGAACAAGAGGGTCATATCACAGATATATATTAGAAATATATTCTAATATATATCTGTGGTCATATATACTTGGCTCTTAATCGCATACATTTAATAATTAACATATATTATATTAATTTACCACATTCATTTCATTGTATACATCCCAGATGGCGTCACATACTTATTTTGTGATGGGTTCAGTTTCTGTATAAACTGTGTTACGGAACTTAGACGTCGTGGATATCGCCATGGTTACCAGTTTTATTTTTTTAAACATTAGGGGCTTATATATACATTTCTTGCACCCATATTGTTGTTTTGTTAGCTTTTCTTATTGATGTAAGAAAATTCACAACGAGACCTAAATCGAAGTTCAATGCAGATCCCCCAATTGATTTTATTTACCACTTCCAAATCACACATGCACTATATTACTGCACTTCAAGTTTCATGCAAGGCTTGAAGCCCGACACACACGAGGAATTTATCCAACCTTGCTCCAGAAACTTCACTGGCCGGTTTGGAGTCATGCATACGCATATTTTTTTTCTGTAACTTTGCAAAGATAGGAGTATATACATTCAATCTCATTCAGATTAGACCTTCACATTTTCTTCCTTTTACGCCTATATCCGTTCAAACAGGAATAATATATAATATATATATATAGTGTTCCTGGTTCAAACGAAAATGCTTACATTCGAAGACCTAAATTACTTTTTATTTAGGTCTTTGTTACATTAAACAGGTTTACTTTGACAAAAATATGTTTCAGAAGTGTTTAAGCTTTATATCTTAATAACTAGAGCACCACTTGTTATATATCTTTAGCACATTCTTAATCGGAGACAGCCGAAATTCCGTTCATATAACAAGAACATGTTCATACCTAGGGGTATGTGTTGGGCCACATGCAGGAACCTGATTTTTTTATAAACATGACATCAAAACACTATACCAGACCCCCGATACTGACAAGCACCCTGAGAGAAATTTCCCCGTTAGAGTAAAGGTGTCTTAGATAGTTTTTTTTGTGTCATTTATATAAAAAGTACCAGGTTCCCATGGTGGGACATTGTGTTGTGTATATCTGGTTTGTGATGTTTTAACATTTTTATGATTTCTGTGCTCGGCTGGTTAAGTTGAGTGCTGCCTTACCTGTTCGATTTTCTCATACCCCTTTTCATATGTTAAGAAACTTAGTGCATTTTATACAGTGCTGATTTTGGAGTTTCATAAGTTAACATTTTACCGAAACGAACTTGTGTTATTACAAAACAACCAATTGAACAGTTCACGTTTAGCTTTCACACATGCTTTAACCAATACAATTAAGAATCCACGGCAGCACAATGTTCAAACATATGTACCAATGTTTTAACAAATACATGTACTTAGCTATTTACTGAGAGCGAGCATACGCACCAGATTTTAAAAAAATATCCTGAATACCAAATGATGCATCATGTATATGGATCTGAAATATGTCTGTATCAATGCTCTAAAGAAGTAGATATGTGAAGTATGAGCTAATTCCAAACGACGCCACGTGACGTCATTTTGCCTTCACCCTCTCAGCTGCTAATACATATTTTGTGGTTTTATGTGGTGTAGTGGCGATACTATAGAAAAAATCATTCGAAAATTTCAGGACACGGTGGTATTATAAGGCCATGTTTTATCAGTTAGGAGTGGTGGCTTAAGGGTAGGGATCGAGAGGTACCGGGTTCGACCACCCTCTGGACCGCTGGTTAATTTCTCTGAGCAAGACCCACATGCGCCACTCCACCATGGTGTAAAATAGTACCTGTGAGGACAGTGTCTATTCCGGCCTGGGCGCTGCAGATCGATGTTGGCTGCCACACCACAGGAGAGAAATAATCTTCCCAGGGAGACACGAGTGTATGTTTCCATAGGAAGCCCAATGACCAGGGGAAGTTGAAATGTCAAAGGGTGCTTGGAAAGAGCGGCTTAACAGCTGAAAAGAGCCCTAGAAAATTGATAACTGAACTCTTAACCAACTTATCTCTTTCAACATGTATTTTAATTTAATTTTTTTACAGTTATTACTAGGTAGTAATCGAAACATTCCGGTTTATTCTGAATGATCACCGTCGTATTGTTTATTTAAGACAAATGACATCAGAATAATATTGCCAGTGTTGACAACATGATCATATCAAATGTCAATTGAGGACAGTGTATATTCCTGAAAAAAGATATCCAAATCCGAGTAAAATGCATATACCAATGATTTATAAATGGGACGTAATTCAGGACTGTCAAATGTCACAGCTAGGGAAACGTGTGAGGGTTGTCTGTCATGATTTTAGGAAAATAATACTTTATTATATTCGTTGCTCTCTAGTTATTCCTGCGTTAATATTCTCCAGTCAGTTGCATCTACTTCCCATCCCGGGGACGGGTGTGTATTTTTACTCATGGGTTGTCAAAACGGCCACCAACAGTTACATGGCGGAGACATTTATCTGTGCCTGCATTTCTCTGGTTTAGGATGGGGGGATTTTGCAGTGAGTTTACCTTCTACATGGCCTTGGGGCAGGGATTTTACCCGGGGTTTGAAAAGGCAAAAGTCATAAGCCCACTCTATGTGGAACATACATAATTCTATCCGCAAAATCAAATACTTGAACAAAGTGCTGAAATTACAAAATACGTGGCAAATAGAATCTCCGGTGTGATTTTCATATATTTATTCCGGTCCTCTCTGTGCAAAACAATAGTTTTTGAGGAGAGGAACGAAAACCAACGATCCTGTATCAATATATAAAGGCATCGCAATGTTTTTGGACATGCATACTTTTAATCATATAAATAATGAAACTAGGACCATAAACAATCCATAAACCATGAAAATCGGTAGAAATAGGAAATATTACGGATAAAAATATTCAATAATCAAGGTATCTGTAACCAAAACCATGGGTCGCAAACTAGAAACCTGGCCGGATACTTTGGTAAGCTTGTTTTTACTTCAAACGCCTTACTAATGCACCTATCAATAATATGCCCGCCCCGGTGGGGGGGGGGCATACACGGGAATTTAGACAGAAGACCATTCCAAGGGCATGGAGAATGGTGGTTTAAGTAGTGTGTATGCGATAACCACCTAGCCATAAGTTTAAGCGACCTATTGGCGGTTTGTTTTAGTCCGTCAGTGCAGCGATAAAAGCCTGAAACAAGGGATGGTGACATCGGGTGTCCGTAGTCCGCATTGATTTTTATTAATTCTGAGGTATCCGGGGCATTCTGGATGGTTTTACTGTGTTTGCTAGGTACTTCATGCATGATTTTATGGTTAACATACTGTTTCTGTTTGATTTAGAAGACTCCATTTGCATATTTTTAACGTTTAAGACGATTTCATGGAGAATCGTCAACTTTAAGACCTGAACTGTGGAGAATTAAATCAATGTAAGTATTCTGTTCTAAAATCTTTTGCAGCATAGTGTGTTACCTTCGTTGATTAAAATATAGTTTCTATTTATTTTCAGTCTCCTGGTTTTGAAGAATACGTGCCAGAAAGACGTTACTTCATTCAAGGAGGAAGTGGCAGAAAAGAAAACGGAAGAGAAATTTTAATGAAATTTCATTGCCTAATAAAAGTGTAACTAAGAAGCTTTGTATCGCAAATTAAACACTAAATACGCCGTCACCATTTAGATATTCGCCATCAAAAAGAAAACGATTAACTTCAGCATCACCTGGTCATTTGTATCGACCCGAAGAACCCCACTGAAAACCATGAAAATAAAAGAAAATAAATATAGACTAAAGTCTCATGATAACACTTTATTCACGTATTTTAATACATGTTCAAGGTTATTATTCTATAAAATAATAGAAGAACATGAAATATTGTGTCTATATTGCTTTGTTGGAAAGGTCCAATAGCACAGATTTTGGTTGTATTCTTTATTTTTATTTACTTTTAAATTAATGTTATTGTTCAACAGCTGTTGCTGAATATGCTAAGGTACTGCCTGGAACATTTTTGTTCACAAAGCCTCAGATCACTCTGCCTTTATAACATTGATCTTCTACACTAATGAACCTTTAAAACAATTTGTAAATAAAAACATCAAAATAAATTTACGTAATTGTTACTATATGGATTGCACAAAAAGTGACCATCAGTCTACCATCCATGACCCCTTTATAAATAGTATACAAAGTATTTACTAGGATGGCACTGTGATAGAGCGGATAGCCCGCTTGACTGCTGATCAATAGGTCCCTGGCTCGAACCTCGTCCGGTGCATTTGTTTATTCCTGGAACGCTTTTCCCGTGTTTCCCACCCAACTAGAGATGATCCATTTGGTAGATAACCCAGAGGTAGTCTCGCATGTATCAGTGCTGTACACCAGGTACGTTAAAGAACCAATGTCTGTAGGGCAGTTCGCCCATTTACATGGTAACACCATACTGTGTTCTCTACTTGCTGCCTCTTTAGCAAAATCACAGGACCCATTTGAAATAAGTGTCAATGGTACGATGCATCTAACAAGATGAATGTATTATAGAGAAGAGAGCGAATATTGAATTTCACTCTTATGAATGTAACAAACAGTAAAACTTCACTTAAAGACCACCTCAAAATTAAAACCTCCAGTTCGAAGTCAATTCCCATGATTACATGCTGTACTCTTGATTTATAATATAAACAACTCTAAAATATGACAGTTCAAGTATGATAAGCAGTTATTAATATATAAACAGCTATGATAAGTATGTTTTAAAATAAATAAGGGTGGTCGGATAAGTGAGGCTTCATTGTGTTGTTCTGAATATTGACGTACAATATACTGCCACTTATAAACTGCTGTAATGGTTAACGCGCAGTGTTTGTAACAAGCAATCTTGGTATGATTCCCAGTTGCTTCAATTTGTCAATGCTGGTTTTACTCCACATGTGGCCTGTAGCACACATTTCCGAAAACAGATAATATCCATCTAGTAGAGAAGACGGCTACTACTAGGCCTTTTGTCAGTTCAACTGAATATTATTGCAGATACACAATGCACCGGTCAATTGAAACCCTTAGCACGGGGAAGGGTGGGTTGACTTTTTAAACCATGGTAAAATCCCTGACCGAGGGCCTTACAAAAGGTAACAATCTCGCCCTTACCAATGAAACATTTTCCCGGTTGCATTTCCCAGCTACGTATTTAGGTGCGGAGCAAAAGGCCTCCTCGCATTCGCCAGTGCGGGGTCATCAAAAGTTAAAAACTCGTGACATTGGTATGTGACATATCGCTGGCTTAGAATGAGAAGGTCGTGACTACAAAATCAATATTTTCGGGCTAAAAAGAAGCCCCGGGGTTGGGGAGCCAGGGTTTGATTTGACAGGTGCATAATAAACAGAGCACACAATTATAAAACATCATCCTTTATTACTATATGCATATCTTTGGAGAACAAATAAGAAAATCACATCACTTGTTGCAGCCAGGTGGTGTTGTCACTGTATTTGGTTCCAATATTGTGGTACTCGCCTAGCCAAGACCCTTTGTAATACGGTAGCCCTGAAATTGGTACAAAATAGAGATTACTTCCATGTATAATACCAGTACATACGACTTACAGAATAATAACAAGTCTCCATGGAGAGGGTCTTAAAGTTGACGATTCTCCATGAAATCGTCTTAAACGTTAAAAATATGCACATGAAGCCTCCAAAATAAGCAGAAACAGTATTTTAACCATAAAATCATGCATGAAGTACCTAACAAACACAGTAAAACCATCCAGAATGCCCCGGATACCTCAGAATTAATAAAAATCAATGCGGACTACGGACACCCGATGTCACCATCCCTTGTTTCAGGCTTTTATCGCTGCACTGACGGACTAAAACAAACCGCCAATAGGTCGCTTAAACTTATGGCTAGGTGGTTATCGCATACACACCACATATAAAACAAGAAAATGAACTTACTTTGGTGGAAATGTGTCCGTCAAGTGACAGAAAACATCATAATATCGGCCATTGGCACCAATCTCCATGGAAAGTCTTACTTAAACCACCATTCTCCATGCTTTAGGTTATACCCCTTGCATGCGTGGGGTCCATACATAACTGGTTTTTAACCCTTTCGCTGCCAAGCTAAAAACGTTAGTTTGCCAACGTCGTTTATGACGTCGTTCGATAAACAACTTTTTGACGTGATGACGTTTATTTTGCGCGTCTTCGACGTCGTGAATTTTCAATCAGTTTCCAATTAAGATGGAATTGACCATTTTCGACAGTAAAGCGCCCGTAAGTCGGATGTTGATGATATTTCGCATACATATATAATAAAGTGTAAGCTTTCGGATGTCGTTGGATTTAGGGAGAAATATAACGTTCCGAGCGATAAATAGTTCCATTTAGCGGGACGTATTTTTTGCGTGATTTTCGTCGTATTTGATCAATATTTTAGGTCCATATTTTAACGTCATTGAAGAGTGAACAACATATTCATGAAGACAAATGTACTAGATGTGTCTTTTGGTGCAATCTATAGGAAGAAATATAAATTATGTTGTGTGTAACGCTTCAATTACTGCGTCGCATGACAAGTAATGACGGCTCAAAATTGTTACATTTCTTTCTTTCATATGCAATTAGCTCGAACACAGGCCGTTCCAAGTGTTTTTCCCGTATCATATTGTATACCTTTTTATTTTAAGTGAAATTAAAAGGGTGTTAAAAGTGTTATTGCTCCCGTTTTGCGCTATTTTTAACCTAAGTCGGGTAAAAACTACGCAACTTTATGTTAGTGGGCTGTTAGACTATGTGTGCGAACGGCGTCAAAGGCACCCCTTTTCTTTCTTTGTTACGAATTAACGAAATCTAGTCTTAGAATGTTCTCGAGTCCGTCTGCGCGCCATTTTCAATTTAAGCATTCTAAAAAATAAATGCCGTTGTCGGGTACGTATTTTACATCCGCCACAACAGAAAATTATTAGTCTCACAAAGTTGATAGACAGCATATCAATTTCAACACCAGTGACCAATGCAAATATATGATGAGGTCCAGACATCAACGTTTATGAGTTTATGTTATATGCCACTGTCGATTGTTTCAATAACTGGAATAACAGTGTAAAAACCTTTACAATAAGGTGGACATCCGCTGTGTATGCCTTGATGATGGATCGAATGTAAGTCAAATTTATAACTATATGCATACCATAATAGTTGTCCTGTCCGTTTGTTGATTTGTTGATGAAAAACATTACACCCGATAGGAAAATGAGTCAGTAACACAGTTTAAGTTAATTAAGTGAATTATGCCAAATTGCAACAAAATAGCAAAACTAATCTTAAAAATATCGGAAGTTTAATTAAGGGGCCAACCTGATCTCAGACCGACTACAAATCTGTACCATGACACTTGCTTGGCTCATATTTCAATTAGTTCAGAAATACAACTTTGATGTTTCGACGAGGTCAACATTATGATCGCGACTTATATATCTTGGATATTTTAATGTATTTTATCTAACGCGAGAATAAAAAACTTAACTATAAACAATGTTTTACTTTCTACGTCTTTCTTTAGGCTGGTAGGTTCGAATCTCACAACCAAAAAATCAACTGAATAGCTACAATTCCGGGCATTAGCATTAAATTTAGTCTAGTGACATGTTCTACAGAGAGACACCTAATAAGTAGTTAACAATCTTAGACTGCATTAAAAAAAATAGTAACTCCATACGTAAGTACAAAATGTATTCGCATTGATCTGGTTTTCAAGTAAATATAATACATCATATCCCCGCATACGATACCGCAGTACCATCCGGAAAAAACGATATATTTATCACGGTATCGTACGCGGTGAACTAATACCGCGGTAACCGGTACACAGGGTATACCACCCAGCTGAAAAATAAAAGTATCATGTATTACGAAATATATATCATACACATCTGTTTACACATTCGAATTCATAGCTTGAATTTATTGAAGGATATGTGTGTCTTTACCACTTTTTATTTCCTAAAAGCAAGTATAATCTTATTCTCGTTCAACCAACGTATTTTTCATCCGCAACATAGTCTGTGAATTTGACTTGACACAAACGTGCGAGGCTGATGTTCAATTTTACAAAGGCGCATGAGTTGGTATCTGGGAGGGCCAATCGCTAATGTGTTGTGGTGGATGAATATAACAACCCGCTTGGGTCGGGATGAATGTACATTTTGTAGACCAGGTGCATCAGGCCCGGATCCAGAAATTTCTGATATGGGGGATGGCACGAGGTATGTATGAGAGTCGGATCTACTACTGTTGTTTGGGGCCCGGGGCAATTGATAATATGTGTGTGAAAATTCGTAAGAAGGGGTCCAATCTTTAGATGTGGGGGAATCAATATTTACACGGTTTATGTTATTAGCGTCGATGTATGATTTAAATTTTGTGCAAATCAGCAAGTGTTGAGAGAGATATATATATATTTAGAAACTGACTGCCATACTTGTGGCAATTAGAAGATGATTATATAAGTAGGGGGTCCGGGTGAATAATATCCTGGGAAATTTTCAAAACAATTGATGAATCTGGTGCATTCTAGAACTATCCGGAAGCCCTGAAATATCACATTTCAAACAATAGTAAATGATGTATGTTGCACACCTATAAATGCTGTGAAAGTCGCTTTCAATTTATTATTCTAAGGTTATTTTTGGGCCTCGTGTGACCTGAATGTTTGGTTATAATGTACAATTTGGGCTCGTCGTAAAAAGTACCGTTCGCAAACTTTGATTTCGGTGGGAATATGGAGTAATTGCTTCATTTTCTGTAGGCTAGTCAAACGAGTAAATGTAATATGTAATATTTATTAAAAGTTATTTCCTTGCATTTCATTCAGGAACAAAATAAAGTGTGCCTGTTCAATAACTATTTTATTCTTTATTCATTTTTAAAAAAAAAATCTCAGCCAACTGGGGGGGGGGGGGACACGGGCTCTTGTGCCCAGTGCCTGGATCCGTGCCTGTGTGTGTTGGTAAATACACTTTGTCTTGTTGTTTCGTTTAAGCAACAAAAATCCCTTTAACATCAAGTGAAGCTACAGAATATACAAATCACCCTAAAATGAATTAATATCAGCGCAACTTTATGTGTTTTCTCATTAGTGCTTTTAATCCAACTTGGTAACTTAGACTGCTAGATCGCAGGATAGGACTCGACCCTCCCCCGTGTCTTCACTTAATAAACAATACGCTTTACAGCACACCACAGGACAAATAAACCAACATTGATCATACAGTTGTTTCGCTACAGTGTGCATAAAAAAAGAAAACGGGCGCATTTAACGCAGTCAGCAGTCGGCACGTCAAATGACGTGATTTGAAAAAAAACGTGTATAATTGGTGTCACATAAACAACGTGCTGTATCTTTGTTCATGTATCTATTTCAAATAAGCAGGCACCTTCGTTTTTATATCACTATTTTTAATCCATGTGATATACGTTTGTTACGCAGTGTGTTTGTACTCTTTCGTCATGAAGGGCAGTGCCCCGCCAATAGATGCTTGAAGATGACCCCAGTGAAGCATTTGTCTACAAGTTTTTCAATGATTACACATACATTTTCGCTTTCATATTTAGCGTTTATATGTCATGAGAGCTGAGCGGGAATTAAAGTAGTGTGAGACTCGTTAGAATAGAAAAATACTAAGCTGACTTCGAAATTGTTTACGTTGACGCTTACGAAAGAACAAACGACATGATATATTCTACCAGCTGTATATCAGTATTTTGCGATATAGATAATAAAACGAGACACATGGAATATGTGACAAAACATCTGATAACAACATCTAAACTCAATACAAACTCAGGAATTCCAAGTAGATTCTAGACTGTAAGTTTTAATGATAAACACTTATAAGTGGTTGTATTCATATCAAAAGATATATTTAATTGACATTTCACGTGACAAAATTTTGTTTTACATTGTCATAAGACACGCGTGGAGACGTAGCATACTATAATAGATGTGTTACCCTTAAGAGAGAAAGAAAATGGAATAAAAATTTAGCGGTAGCGCAATTAACGCAATTTTAATTTTAGCGTATAACGCGCGAAAATAAACGCATGTTTTAGCGGGAAACGTCACGTCGTATGTAATAAAACGGAAATGACGTCACCAAATAAACAATATTTAAACATACCTTTTATCATTAAAACCCTCCTTATAGGTGTTAACTGACCTTTGAATCGTTTATGACACGTCTATAAATGATATATAGATGGGCCAAATAATTGGCCCATTGGCAAATTAGAGTACCCCTTTGGGGCCAAATAATTGGCCCTCTGGCAGTCTAAGGGTTAAAGGGACTCATCTCAAGTTGGTAATTTGCACAATTTATAAAAAAAATCTCTTAAAATCTCATTTTCTTCAACCTAATACATTTATATAAGAATCTGGACTTATTCAGCTAGAAGAAAAATAATCTCATAATGTCGCTGTATCTTTACAATAACGTACCTTTTTTCTTCGTTAAAGTATGAGCAAAATCACCGTTTTTATGCTATGATGTAGGGTTAACGCATGTTTTTTCGTGCTATTACATCTGCAGAGTCCCGAGGGACGGTTGGTGCCCAAGCCCGAGGGACTCTGCAGGTGTTATAGCACGAAAAAGCTTGCATAAACGCTATTATAGCATATGAACGACACGTTATGAGTGTGCTTTTCAAAATTATGACACTTTGGCGGGAAAGTTTGGGCGACGTCGGGAAAACAAACGCGACGTCGCTTAGCAAACGTTACGTCACACACAAGTTTTTGTTATGAACGTCGACTTCCGGTATCGGCAAATACAAAGAAAACAGCGATATTGGTTTTTTTACGTTTATTATTTTACTATTATAGAAAATTGATTAGTAGTTACAATTAGAAAGTGAATTACAGTTCATATAACGCTGTAAATCGTTTATTTTCGTTCGCCGGGTCCTGAAAGGAGCATACTTAAAACTGAACTCTAACAGAGCGTGCGCGCGAGAATCTTTACAATAATGTATCTTTTTTCCGCGTTTAAGTATGAGCAAAATCACCGTTTATGTTATCATGTAGGTTTAACACATGCTTTTTCGTGCTATTACATCTGCAGAGTCCCGAGGGACGGTTGGTGCCCAAGCCCTAACGCTATTATAGCATAAAACATCACTTTATTAGTGTGTTTTTCAAAATTATGACATTTTGACGGGACATTTTGGGCGACGTCGGGAAAACAAACGCGACGTCGCTTAGCAAACGTTACGTCACATACACGTTTTTGTTATGAGCGTCGACTTCCGGTATCGGCAAATACCAAGAAAACAGTGACATTGGGGCTTTGTTTACGTTTATTATTTTACTGTTATAGAAAATTGATTAGTAGTTACAATTAGAATGTGAATTACAGTTCATATAAAGCTGTAAATCATTTATTTTCGTCGGCTGGGTCCTGAAATGAGCATACTTAGAACTGAACACCAACAGCGCGTGCGCGCGCGAATCTTTACAATAACGTTCCTTTTTCCCCCCGTTTAAGTATGAGCAAAATCACCGTTTTTATGCTATAATACCTTTTCAATCCCTAAGATCTATTGCGTGACTAACTATAAGGTATACGTATAATTTAACGTTGGGTTGTATAAATGCAGAGAAAACCCGTAACGGATGGAGAAACATTTTCGACAGTTTTCAACATTAGCGCCGTTGAACGTAATGTAAGTTGTATGCATACTTTATGTATTCGTAGTTTTGTTATTAAAATGTTTGCAAAACATATTTTTTCATCGAAATTGGAGTTTAGTTACTTTAAAACTGTGTGACACTTGGTCTACCACCAGTCCTCGTCACTCTCGCTGCTTGTATCGCTATCTTCACATGTTCTAGATGCACGTTGCAAGTCTCGCAACAACTGAGGCTCATTACTCACTAACCGCTCCAGTGGTGTTTGCATGAAACCTAACGTCTTAGGGGGAATCCTCTGGAACAAATCAAAGTCCGCTTGAAAGAAATGAGGCAGTCTTCGTTTTTTTACGAAATATAAAAGTCGTTTAAGTATTGACTGAACACAGAAATCACGAGTCAATCTTTGCCACCGAGGAGAATGGTCAATCTCAAAGTCAATATCATGCATAAGGACATTTTTCAGCTGATACACGGTCAAGGACTGCAGTCTCCAGTCCTGTTTACATAACGTACGGATGACCTTTAAAGCATCGAAGCGGAGTCCATGATCTGTAGTTGCGATCTTTTGCAGTATGTGTTCTTCTTGCGTGAGATAACATGCACGAAAATAGGTGTCAGAAGTTGGGTCTAGGTCTGGAAGATTGGGTTTTATCACATACAGGGGTTCGTCTGCAGAAAGAAAAATGGCGGGAATCAACGGTATTCGTAAATATTTTGTAAATACAAATTCCAAAGTGTCGTTAAGATAATCGAAATTCAACTGAGGAAGCAGACTGTAGTCACCTACTTTCGCGAGTTTTAGACCCTCAACAAATATTTCAACTAAAGCTTTATTTAGCTTCGATGTCGAGACATGCAGTAAATCGTCCGCTCGCAAGGGGGCGTAAGTGTCCAATGTTGCCCTTGGGTTCTTCCTCGGAAGATTTAGTTCTATATAGCCAACACTTGGTACACTATATTTCCATTTCGCAAACCTTAACGATTTGATTGGCACCAAAATAACAACATCCGTTTTAACTTCGTGACTCCACGCAGGCGTTCCTTCACATACAACAGGTGGCATTATATCAATACGATTAGGATTTCTTCTATAGCTTGTAGCCATCCGTTTATCTTTTAATAGAGTTCGAGCCAGTGCAATCATTCTTTCTTTGGTCAAGTTTTCAGGAGTGTCTTTCTCAATCACTGGAAGAGCTAGCTTATTTTTCAATTTCATTTTGACCGTTTCTTTCTTTTCTTTAATTGGCTGTAATCGCCCGGTCGGTCCCAACTTGCTTCTCTGCCGTTCAACCTTCACTGGCGGGGGTATAGGTGTGTCTCGCTTCTCCTTAACGAATATAGCCGTAGCCTTTCGTTTAAATATATCTTCATCGTGCTTTTCTTTCTGGTCGATTTCTGATAGATGCTCTAACACCATATTTATCTGTCCGGACACTCTCGAGGAGAGATGTGTGCGAGTTCTCTCCCTTAGTAAGTACGGGTAGTAAGAATGTGTGGACTTCCGGCCGATAAACTCAACTTTAGTAAATGTTTGGGAACTGGACTTAGTCTTCTGACGTTCAATATCTGGAAAATTTCTCTGAATGAGGTCTTTGGTTCTCAACCTTCGGGTATAACTTGAAGGCAACATTGTGCACGTTAGCGCTATTGTTGTCTTGTAGAACACATCACCCCATCCTGTTGTTGTTGTTGTTGTTGTTGTTGTTGTTGTTGTTGTTGGTGTTGTTGTTGTAAGTACAATCGTGAAGGATCATTCTGGAAGATAAATGAATATAATGATAACTTGTCATCAACACCATTTCGCTGGCTTGGAATGAGAAGGTTCAAAATCGATATTTTGAGAAAACAAGAAAAAACTGTCAGAAATACTCTTCATTGCATTATGGGAATGCATTATATATCTATCTGGCAATTTTGTTTATCTAACGTTAACTGCGATCAAAAGTTTCTGAATTATGAGGATACAAACAGTATTTAAATGAAATATTCTAAATACCAAACCGGTGTGCACGGCTTAAAGTTAATACAACATAAGCTAGTGAAGACATGATCAACGTGGCATGATATTTGATAATACATTGATTCTCCTGATACCAAATATTAAAGGGAAACATTCATAAAAACAGATAAAAACCAGAAATAGGGAATATCATCTCCAGTCCGTTTAAAGTTAAAAGATAACGGCTATAAACATCAGCTCGTCCATCAGGTTACTTTGTTTATATAGGTTTAACTGGGAATACCTGAGTTAACGGTAGTCCGTACTAACGTTATTCTTTCAAATAGGATAGTTCCCTCATTAGTATAATTTATTGAATCGACAGTATGCATATGCCGAGTGACCACCAGCAATGTAAATTGTATGCTGAATGAAACATAAAAACCTGTCTATCATACACAAACAGCTAGCCGATGGGCACATTTTCATATGCGTACCCCTATATACAAACATGATTATTTCCTATACCTAACATTTCAGCTTACAGCCCTTAACTAGAATCACAAATATTTCAAACTCCCAATACGTTACTTAGATACGTCAAACTAGAGATAGATAGATAATTTACTTTGGAAATAAGGCAATATGCCCATGATTTCTCATGTACAAATATAAACAAAATAAGTCAAAATATGGGTGGGGTAATTAGAAATTAGAGTTATCCAAATTTATAGACGGATCACTGGTGCTAGCACATATTCCCACGTGTGAAAAAGTTGATTTCTCTCACCACTTAATCTTGAATTTCAACCAAACGTGTGAAATCGTGAACTTCAATTGCACGTGTAAATTGTTTACACAAAACGATATCAGGCATTCATCTTCGCATTTTCAAAAGAAGTTGGGATATCCAACTATCGCTGTACAATATAACACCACGCCCCCGATAGCCTAGTGGTTGAACCTTCGCTTCGAGTGCGGGAGGTCCCGGGCTCGATCCCAGGCCGCGTCATTCCAAAGACGAAAAATAAAAATTGTACTGATCAGAAATGTCCTTGCTAGACGCTTCGCATATAAGGGAAACTGGCGTCTTTACTCTCATACCCTCGTGGCGATGAGGACATATAGGAATTAGGTGTCGAACGTAATAAATAACGTTAAAATATACGTTTGAAAATTTGCGTCACAATCGACCTTAAATATTTCAATATAAACCAAAAACGCATGACCGACATTTGTATATTTCATATCTATGACAATGCCCAGTCGATATATTTTGTTTCAACAATTTTACTTTCACTTGCTAAAAGTGTATAAATTAGAAATCGAGTGCGTTAAATAGTTTTATTTGAAATATCTGGACTATCTATAAATCATATCGTACACAATATACTAGAAGTCTGTTACAGTCGTATACTTGACATCACTGGCATGTTTGTCTTTATTTGTGTTTCCTTTATTGTAGTCAGTAAGCCCTCATACCTACTGTTGATAATAATATATACAATGTAGATCAAATCTACGTACCCAGCCCGGGTAGACTTTCTGGTAAGGTTTTATAAAAAAGGCACACATATAAATTAAAACCTGTGACAAGAGGATTTGCAATATTTATACTGTTTCAGCAAATGAAATCTCCTAAAAACTTAATTAACGGCGCTCTCGCCAAATGTGCAGTTTTTGGAAGAATTATAACGATGTCATATTTCTGTGTAAGTTTAAGATTTCCACAAGTGCTTGATGAAAATACCTTGGCGTGCTAATAGTTTTTTAGCTGTGCGTACACAACCAAATCTAAGTGTGTCAATGGTAATCTCAATTAAGCAACCGCCTTGGAAGCGGGATGTTAGGGTGTCCGCCTTGGAAGCGGGAGGTTAGGGTGTCCGCCTTGGAAGCGGGAGGTTAGGGTGTCCGCCTTGGAAGCGGGAGGTTAGGGTGTCCGTCTTGGAAGCGGGATGTTAGGGTGTCCGCCTTTGAAGCGGGAGGTTAGGGTGTCCGCCTTGGAAGCGGGGGGGGGGTAGGGTGTCCGCCTTGGAAGCGGGAGGTTAGGGTGTCCGCCTTGGAAGCGGGAGGTTAGGGTGTCCGCTTTGGAAGCGGGAGGTTAGGGTGTCCGCCTTGGAAGCGGGGGGTTAGGGTGTCCACCTTAGAAGTGGGAGGTTAGGGTGTCCGCTTTGGAAGCGGGAGGTTGAAGGATCGAATCTCGGCGGGAACCGTGTTTGAGCTGAAGTAATCGCCGCGAGCTAGTTAAATTACCGGTTAGCGGCGGCTCATCTGCCAGGCGCGTCGTTTATAAACTGATTTATAGACAATTTTATCACCCACGAAGACCACATGCGAATACTAGCGATGTGTCTGTGAACGTATGTGTCCGTTGCGATTATGTGTGTTCGACTCTATCATCCAAGCTTCGCTAAATTTAATATGTTTTTACGGGTTCTTTACAACCTAAGTCCCTTAGTCTTTAAGTCTTGGACTGTTTGAACATCTTTATATTTAAGATCGCTTTGAATTCCATACACATTGCTTTTATCTACCCTATTTTCATTAGCATTATAGTTGAGAAACTCTTCTATTCTTGAGATTACGACGAACTGACAAAAGAACGGATGGACGGGTGGACGGACGGGCACCTCTATTGCTTCCTAAATGCAGATTCTTATAATGTTATGCAATAAATTGATGTTGCTAAATGATATGCGAATAAAAATATACAATGATATACCGTAAATCAACAATAACTTGGGACTGTTATATACTATCCATGTAATTAACGTATTTCCCAAAACACCATGTAAAAGTAACTTACACAAATTTTCCAGTTTCACTAAAATCTCCATTGCATTGGTTTGTTTCGTTGTTAATAAATCCAGCTGTTTGTTTGACTCCTTTTATGATTGTCACATACTAATATACAATGTTGATATAAGAATACGTCGACTGGTTGAAATAACGCGTCGACTGGTTTCAATAACGCGTTAACCCATTGAGTGCCCTGGGATTTAGATAGGATCTTCGGGGCTATAAGACGACAGCTCATTCACCATTCAATAACACATCGTACGTTTGTACCAGTTTATTGTTTTTTAGTATATAACAATCTGGTATTATATCAAATATTTATCACGTTATTTCATGCTATTGTCTGGTAGTTATATTCTATTATTACCCTTATTATGGTGGTACATATTGTATAATTATAATACAGTATTTTAAACTTTAAATATACAACAGCGGTTTTACGAGACAAACTCTGGGTTCCACTCACCCCTGGTTAGGGGCTACAAGCATACGATGATGTGCCCACTGATTAACTTGCATTTCCTAAACACAACTACATCGATGGCTTTTAGGAACAAAGACATAATTACAAAATAAGTGAAAACAATATAAAACTAACTGAAAACTACTCAGTACGTGGGGAAAAAGCTTGTCTTACTTAAATTTGATCAACATGACCATTTTCAAATTTCGTGAAAACAGACTCATAAGATGAACATTACGATGCAGATTCCAAATATTTAGCCTTCCAATAAATTTATTTATTACATGTACATGTATGAGGTTTATGAACTTTTTCAAAACAGTGCTTAAAACCACGATCTAAACCTATAGCCGCCCTTGTAGTCGAAACATGCACAGAATTCTGCTAATTTACAACGGATTTTATATCAAAGCAAAGTACAACTATTCGTTTTTAAGCCCACATATGTTTAAAACTAAAAGATCATTTAAATACACAAAGTTAGATACAAATTACAACTCCGTATTTGACAGCATTCGATCACTAAAAACACTGCATATATACAGTCAAACCGGACACTTTGGTGAGTTTCGTATACAATGGGTAGAAAAAATTGAGGTCTATTTTGAGAGATTATCAGTTGTCGCACTAGAGGGTCATACGTGAGTTATCTCCCTTACTACTTTATTAAACTGCATTGGTTATAACCTAATAAATAAAATAATTCGCATGTCCCTGCCGATTCCCTGAAACTGGTGGAGGGAAATATTGTTTTAAGGTACAATAATTGTACCGACATTGCTTGTAATTAAAAGTTAATTTCGTCAACAGTGACGGTGTTACACTGTCAGTGAAAAAATGACAAACAAAACTATGAACACATTTGAAGGTTCAAAGCCAACTTATATCGTCCTGATGTAGCACATTACATGGAATTCCCTGGATAAAAGTAGTGTTGTGTGTTTAGGTTTTACTGTACCTATACGTCAACATAATATACACTGTAGCCAATTATACTAACAATTATAGAACCAGTTATCACAAATCTGTATATAATAGAATATTTTACCACCTCCACACAATGGCTGTCCACATAATTACAATACACAATATGATTTAGAAATATAAATAATTACTTTGTAAGCATTGTATACCCAATGTACTCTTTAAAAAACACCTCGTGTGAGCTTCAGGATAATTTTTAAAATATTCATTGTCATTTTTAAACTTTGATTATACAGTGTTAAACAACTGTTACGTATTTTTAATGATGACTTTGAAGATTAGTTAAACGCTGCCGCAAATTTAATCCACTAACTGTTTAATTATTAAATGAACATTGTAAATATGCTCAGTACATCTAGAAACGCAACGTTTTCATCCTTGAAGTTTTCTTGCTTCCATTGGTCATATATTATTTAATTTTGTGTAATACTGTTGTATAATCGCGTAGAAACTTGGCTATTGTCCAAATTTTATCGATCGGGTTACGTAACTCCCGTACGTCAAGAAAATTACAAGACGCACGAATTCCACGTGCACCATTCACGCATGATAAATTTTCGTGTAAATGGCTTTGAATCCTTTATAAGGTTTGCCAATGGAAAGAAAATCACAAAAGAAAAGCTCTAGGCTTCGGAATAAAAATGCCAGGAGGGTCAGAACATGGTCGAAAACAGGCAATTCGGATGCCTATGACGGGGACGTCAAATGGGAGGTTCCACTTCCGCTAAATTGTAATTAACCGACAGTGTTTCATCTGGAGACACTTTACTAACACTTTGGCACCGTTTACATCCACCCATGTCTAGGTCATCCATGTGACATAACTCTCCGACAGGACCAATAACTTCGCATTTACCATCTCTAGGCAAAGTTCACAACAAATTGATACACTGCTAAACAACTTGTTGGACGTCATGGATATGTAATCAATCAATAATTAATCAATATTTGAACTTTTCACTTAGAACAAGGATTCTGAAAAAATAGGATTTTACCAATGTGTGTTTCGTTACTTTTTAGCCGCACTATACACACAAGCACTGTACAATCGCATCGATAGCACTTTATAAAAACAATGTATAAAACGGAAAAATGTATAGGAAGAAATAGAAATCTATATAATTGCTCGTGTTCTTTTTCAACGATTCGGTTACCTGTGGTCTTGCAAGGGACAATCTATGCGAGTAACCTGTGTATATAAATTTGAACAGTTGTTTACAAAACTTGTTCCATTTTTAAAAAGTTGAAAATAGCTTCAATGAAATGTACAAAATGTGTATAAACTTTATTTCCTGTCCTTTCAGTGTTTAACATGAAAGTCAACTAATTTCCGTATTTTATTTATATTTATTTGGACTACTGCTATTTACTTGACCAACGGTCACTTTAATTCAAATACTAAGTAATTACATTGTTATATTAAATTGTGTTCTTCTGTTCTTCTCAGCATTGTGAATGTTTTAATTAATACATGATAACAACGTTACTGTTCTTCTCAGCATTGTGAATGTTTTAATTAATACATGATAACAACGTTACTGTTCTTCTCAGCATTGTGAATGTTTTAATTAATACATGATAACAACGTTACTGTTCTTCTCAGCATTGTGAATGTTTTAATTAATACATGATAACAACGTTACTGTTCTTCTCAGCATTGTGAATGTTTTAATTAATACATGATAACAACGTTACTGTTCTTCTCAGCATTGTGAATGTTTTAATTAATACATGATAACAACGTTACTGTTCTTCTCAGCATTGTGAATGTTTTAATTAATACATGATAACAACGTTACTGTTCTTCTCAGCATTGTGAATGTTTTAATTAATACATGATAACAACGTTACTGTTTTTCTCAGCATTGTGAATGTTTTAATTAATACATGATAACAACGTTACTGTTTTTCTCAGCATTGTGAATGTTTTAATTAATACACGATAACAACGTTACTGTTTTTCTCAGCATTGTGAATGTTTTAATTAATACATGATAACAACGTTACTGTTTTTCTAGGGTACTTTTCAGCTGTTAAGCTGTTCAAGCACCCTTTGACATTTTTACATTCCCCTGGCCATTGTGCTACCTATGTAAACCTACGCTCATGTATCACTGGGGAGACTATTTCTCTCTTGTATGTGTAGCAACCAACATCGATCTGCGGCGCCCAGGAATAGGCAATGCCCTCGTAGGTGGAGTGGAGCATGTATGTTATTCTTGCTCAGAGAAATTTAAAACCAGTTGTCCAGATGGGGTTTGAACCCAGGACCTTTAGATCCCGAAGCGTGCGCCCTACCTCTGGGCCACCTCTCCTATGTATTAATAAAACAATGAGGCGAAAAATAACCCATGTCCATGTTCAATTTTGACATAATGCTGGCATCAATTAAATAAAACACAAGAAATATAGCAAATATTGTATTTATTATTATGCATGTCTTTTGTAACTATCAATAAGCATTATAATTTTATAACAATTATTCAAGTATACATGTATTTCATTTTAATAAAACATAACTATCATTTATAAGTAGATTCATAATCATGCAAATTATAAACACCTAATTTGATAACAATAAATATAAATACAAAGTGTAAATATAATAAGAAAATAATAATCTATTTGATCAGGCACATGTATAAATATTATGTTTGTTAAACACTGGCAAGAGTAAACTTATAAGGGGAAGAAACTGCTGCTTATAATTGCACTAGTGGTATACGTAATTATCTCCCCACTGACTGTTTAATATACACATACAAAAGACTTTGCAAATGTCGTAAAGGAGCGACCCCATCTCGGACAACATCTTTTCATTACATCCACTCTTGAACAAAGTGCCTTTTCCATGGCAACACTTCTTGAACAACATCTCCTTCAGTGAGGTCGTATTTGTGCACTGGTGTTTATAGGATAACCCTTTTTGAGCAACCTCATCGTTTTTAACACACATATCGCTGGCTTAGAACCAGAAGGTCGTAACTACAAAATCGATATATTGAGAAAACTAGAGAAAACCGTCTGTATCTCGTTTTTAAAACTTCATTTTGGTCAACAAACGTGACAATTTCAGATTTTCACGAAAATAAGCACTTAAGAAGCGCCTTGTGAAGCAGATTTCAAATATGTATGAGTCTAATAAGGTCGTAAGTAGGAGTTACGACCTTCTGGTTCTAAGCCATCGATATTATAAATCTGACTGTTCCATAATATCTGGGCCAATGATCATAAAGCTTTTTCATGGTCAACCAAATTTCGTGCTAAAATTGTTCAAACAGTAAAAATTGTTTTACTCTATTAAAACTAGTATGTTACTTGGATAATGTGTAACATGGATAACGATAGTTTAATTGTTGGACTTTCTATGCGCTAATGAGGTTTCATACTTAAGAAGTTGAGTTGGAAAGGAAAAAACTTTAAAATCATTGAACCAGGTCCTCCAGAAAATTGACAGCTGTATTACTCTGAGGCTTATGGGAAGTTGTCAATGTGATATACACGAAACGACAGACGGTTTGAAATGGTACACAACGTATCTCCCACAAATTGTAGTCAACACTTTGTATGCCTAAACATTCACACTTGGCAAAGTACATCGAACATCGTCTGAAATTATTCTCCTAACGTATGTATACATGAAAGTATTTATGTAAAAAAGCGGCTATATATGGTTAATATAGCGTTGACTAGCATATTACGATCTATCTAATAAATGTGATTTAATGAATGAATAAAATTATAAATTGAAATCAAATCTATTTAGCTTGATTATGTCATTTTGAATATTGATAGGCCGCATCCAACATATTCCCTGTATGCGTGTCTTGTTGCTTTACATAACTTGAATCGAGATTGATTTGCATAACAGGATTAAATTTTGTTTGAAACGTATATAATATATGTATAAATTATATTTTTGCTGATATTTGGCATCGTCAATGCGCCGACTAATTCTTTTATTAATTTTTTTTCTATAAGTTATTTTGTTTGCAATGAATGTTTTATCTCGACATGTCATCGTAAACTAAATCTGGTGTAGGCCTACAATTATGACACGTCGGAATGCAGAGGATCTATCAGTTTTTCTGGTATCTAAATCGTATTTTGTTTTTATAAAATGAAGCAGTTTTTGCAAGGTCACTATATAATATATCATTATACCGGATCATGTACTGTATTATTCCTTTAAGTAACTGACCCAGTCGTGAAAATTCGGCCATTTTCGTGTGTCTCCGGTAAATATATAATACATGGAATGTGCAAAGGTAATCAGAATCGAAACTGACCGTCAATAAGCCGTCGCAACAGCCCGTGGTAATTCCAATGCTATGTACAATCCTTTTATCACAGACAACGTTTAGAAATGTCGAAAATACGAACACTTGCTTGGACGGAGACCGGTCGTTAAAAACAAGAAACGGAACATATCGTACATTTATACTGACATGCACTTCTCGCGTTAAAGTTTATCTCACACTTCTTGCAGGCCTGGTGTTTTTCAGACTTGTGTCTGAATCCTGAAATTGCCTTCTTTGTCTATATTGAAAAGTGATTTTGAAAGCATGATTCCACGCTTGAGAATGACTGCTAATTATCAGGCCTATTCAGTACAAAGTATTCATGTATCCTTCACTAGGCAAGGCACAAAATTATGAACGATTATTGTATGTAATTGCAACACTATGATAATGCCACCTAATAGCTTGAAGCTTTAAGAGAACAATCGAGAGAGAACAAATGCCTAAAGTATGTTTGTTCAATTTTGAGACAGTAAATTTTCATGGGCAAAATATCCCCAGGGAGGCAACTGTTTAGGAGGCTTTTTTCGTGCATTTTTGTATTTGTCATTAGTGTTCTGTAGATATCTGGGCTCCACATTTTTCTTTCGTTTCGGCCTTCTTGGTGGTGGCTGGGGGCTATTTTGGGGTGATTCATTTTCCAGATAATCATCAGGATCATTCCGTCTGTAGTTATCATCTCTCGATGATTGAACGGGTTCATCTCGTCGACGTCTTTCTGGACTTAGTTGCTGTCTCCTTCTCTCTTCCATATCTTTCAACCGTTGTTTTCTTTCCTCGTCTTTCAATTCTTGTTCCCTACGTCTTTCGTCCGCTTGTTGCTTGGCAAGTTCCTGTTGCTGTTGTCTTTGCTGTTCTCTTTCCTTTTTCCGTTCTTCTAGTTGTCTTTGTTTTTCCTCTTCATCCTTTCTTTTTTCTTCTTGTCTTTGTTTTAAAAGCATTTCTCGTTCACGTTCTTTCTCTTTTCTTTTCTCTTGTTCCTGTCGTCTTGCGTCTTCCATTCTCTGCTGTCGTTCATCTTCTTTTCTTCTTATTTCATCCATCCTGTCATTTTCTTGTTCTTTTTCAAGTTCCTTCTGTTGCTGTCGTTGTAGTTTCTTCTCCTTTTCTCGTTCTTGACGTTCAAGTTCCCTTTCTCTATCCTTCAGATCTCGTTCCTTTTCATCTTCTTTTCTTTTGAGGTCATCCGCTATATCCTTATCCTGTGCTTCCCGCTCTTTGCGCTTTCGTTCACGTTCTTCCTCTGCTGCTTTTTCTGCATCTTTCTTTTCCTTTTCCCGCCGTTTCCGTTCTCTTTCTTGCTCTTTCCTTTGCTTTTCGAGTTCACGCTCCTTTTCTTCTTCGGCTTCCTGTCTCTTTTTCTCAAAATCGTCTCTAGGGTCTTTATATTCTCGCTCTGGTGATCGACTTGCAGCTGCATATACTGGAGTACTTCCCTCTTTACGTGGAGACTTCTTGGGAGACTTTTTAGTCTTTGCAGGCGTCATTTCTATTTTTTCTTTGTACGGAGAATCTTTTTTATTGTCATTTGGCTTATTATCTTTTGGAGATGGCGAACGGTTTCTTGGTGAATTATCTCTTTCTTTATTTGCTGGGTCTTTCTTCTTACCACCGGTGGTTGCGCAGCAACTACCGCAACATCCGGGTTTTACTTCGTCTTCATCATCATCATGTACTTTGTCATCCTTGTCCCGGTCTTGAGGGGACTTGTTACGGCGACCTTTCGGAGATCTGCCACGACGATCTGGCGAGTCGTCACGAGGCTCCACAGAATTGTCTTTCGGTTTACCGGAACCAAAGCAACATGCGCAACAACTAGATGAGTTATCTTCTTTGTCGTCTGGTCTGCGATCATTACCTCTTCCAGACCCACCAGGTGTCGGAGATCGCGAGTGGCCTCTTCCTTTCGGAGATCGCGAACGGCCTCTTCCTTTTGGGGATCGCGAGCGGTCCTTCGGTGATTGGTCTCTGTCTTTATCTTTCTTTCCACCTCCAAAACAACATGCACAACAGCTTGACTTCTCATCTTCATGGGGAGACTTGGAGCGACCTCTATCTTTTGGAGATCGCGATCGGCCTTTTGGTGACCGCGAACGGCTTCGTGATGGTGAATGGTCTCTTTCTTTCTGACCACCTCCAAGGCAACATACACAGCAGCTAGACTTCTCCTTATCTTGAGGAGACTCAGAACGACCTCTGTCTTTTGGGGATCGCGAGCGGCTTCTTTCATGAGGTGATTTTTGTCGTTTGTCCTTGTTGCTAGGTCCACAACATGCTACACAACATCCACCGCTTGAAGAGTCTTTGTCCGGGGAGGGAGATCGAGAACGTCTTCCTCTAGGTGATTTAGATCTTTTCCTTCCACGGTCGCTATCGCGGTCCGGTGATCTAGAACGAGAACGCCTTCTACGTTCATCATCCGGTGATTTTGATCGGTTTTTACTAGGACCGCAGCATGGAGCACAACAAGGAGACAGAGCGCAACATGCGGACGGCGGACAACATTTGCCATCATCTTTGTCATCTTGTTTCGGTGACTTTGATCTACTGCGTGACTTTCTTCTTTTTCCCCGTTCTACGTCATCATCATCATCGTCATTTTTACTCCTTCCACAACAACTTAAACAATAAGATAAATAAATAGATATCAGTAATGATTTAAGTTTCAATAATATTCGTAAACTTTAGACAATTCATGCATATTCAAAAGGACAGAACAATATAAGAAGATAGTACTATCCCGTTACACCTACTACCTGATATTATTCAAGCACGGAGATTGATAGTAGAGAGTTAGAGAGTTGACAAATATTACCGTGTATAGTTGTACTATTTAAGTTATGCAGGGGACGTGAAATTGTCAAAGGGTGTTTGAGTGGCTTAACAGCTGAATAGAGCCCTAGAAAAGAGGTACTTAGCTTAACTTACATAGAGTCCGTATAGTTAATCCACCTGTTTAGCTGCGTAAGATCAATATAGTATATGACGGGAAACTAATACAATGCATTCTAAGAAATACGTACCTTTTACAACATCTACAGAAGTAACAGCAGAGGAAGATGAGCAATGCAAGCAGGAGTAGAAGTAGGAGTATGATCAAACCTATCACAACCCAGAATCCAACTGTAAATATAACAATAGGAGATTATAGTAATATCCCAGAATCCAACTGTAAATATAACAATAGGAGATTATAGTAATATCCCAGAATCCAACTGTAAATATAACAATAGGAGATTATAGTAATATCCCAGAATCCAACTGTAAATATAACAATAGGAGATTATAGTAATATCCCAGAATCCAACTGTAAATATAACAATAGGAGATTATATAGCTAGTTTGCGATAGAAAAAAATCGTGTTTTTTAAATATTTCTCTGTAATTACTACACCTACAAGTATGAAATTTTGCACGAATAAATGAAATATATCTACCTAATACACACTGAAATTTCAGCAAGATCAGAAATGAGTTAAAAAAGTTTTGTTCATAAGTTCTATGTAACATTTTCTCAGTTTTGTATCAAAAATCAAGTTAGAAGACTTGATACTTGCAAAAGCCAATTTACGGTCACGTGATACGCATAACGGTATATTTACGTATTTGCAACCTACTTAATTTAACACATGCGAGGCCCGTCTGTAAATATGACGAAGTACATGTTATTGTTGTACATTGTTTACAAGCGACACACCTAAATAAACCGAATCACAAGGGCCTCCTCAGTCTTGTCTTTATAACAGCAATCTCAATCCCGCTGATCACGGATTGTAACGGTTAAATAATTGATAGTAAATCATCAATGGAATACCAGATTACCTCCCTGCGTTAAACTGTAGATACGCATGTAATTTCAATATGTAATAAAGAATAAATGTCTTTTAATTGGTGACTAAAAATTATGAAATTCAAAATGGAAGTAGGTAGGAAGTTATTGTAGTTCTGTGCAATTTTTTAATAAAATCTGATGAATAGATTTTCAGATATCTTTAAAAAACACGATTTTTTTCTATCGCAAACTAGCTATAGTAATATCCCAGAATCCAACTGTAAATATAACAATAGGAGATTATAGTAAACATCCCAGAATCCAACTGTAAATATAACAATAGGAGATTATAGTAATATCCCAGAATCCAACTGTAAATATAACAATAGGAGATTATAGTAAACATCCCAGAATCCAACTGTAAATATAACAATAGGAGATTATAGTAAACATCCCAGAATCCAACTGTAAATATAACAATAGGAGATTATAGTAAACATCCCAGAATCCAACTGTAAATATAACAATAGGAGATTATTGTAAACATCCCAGAATCCAACTGTAAATATAACAATAGGAGATTATAGTAATATTGTATAGCTGAAACCACTGGTAGACACCGTACACTGGAAATAGCCCCCAACCGTCCGTTAAAAGAGGTACATTTTGGTCATGTTGTCAAGAGTTAACGAGTTTACAGAGCAAATTACTACATTGGAGCTTTAAAATAAACATTTCACCAACTAAATGTGTTCACTTCAAGAGAGTCGCATTACAGAATAATGGTTAAAAACTGACCGTCGTCCGAAATCGATTAACACTTTTACTTTTGTTTTCGTTAAAATGAGGGGCCTATTTCCAATGTACGGTGTCTACCAGTGGAAACTATATCGTTCAGATAATTCACACTAAGTTACACTAATGGCGACTTGGTCAATCTTTCAATTATACATTACTGTTTAAGTGTCTGAAAATGCTGCTATAACTTGTTCATTAAGACACATACAGTATAGTATTGACAGCTGAAACTTGGGCTCCTAACGGTTAAGTTCGTTTCTCGTTCAGTCGTGTGTTGAACATTCTGTTCAAGTTATGTGATCGGCTGTTTAAATTGAGTGCTGCCTTCCCTGTCAGATTTTTATTATCTTTTTGCGCATTCGTGTTTGTGTTTTTGCCGGATTTTTATTGGCGGCAGATTAATCTAACCAGTTAATGACCAAATAAACACTAAATTATCATTCCACAAGGAACCGACAGCTTCTCCTCAAGCGGAGGAAAATTCGTCGGCAATCATGGGTAACAGTTCTTTCCTCAGGCTGGCATTTTTACTGTCATCTTCAAAGCTATATGTTATTTACACATGCGTATATATATGGTTTATTTCGAGAAACATTAGGCGTTATGCCCATGAGTTTACACTCAATACAATACATATACAAATACAATTACAATTACAAAAGTATACTAGCATACTATCATTCACGCACACATCATGCATTCAGACAAGCACACCCACACATTCACACACGCGCGCACACACGCACGCTAACACACATGCATACACATGTCACAGGCACAGTTGTGTATAATTTTGTCATTACATAGTGCACATAATCCTTCAAATATCTTATATATGCGATTCAAATATTGAACAATTAATGAACAATTAAATTCTCCAATTATTACAAATTTATATGCCTTAAGTGAGGAGAAGATAATGCTACTCATAATAAGTATCTCCTATTTCTTAATTCAAAAGACTTATAAATGAACATTGAAAGGTTTTTGATAACAGTTTTATTTTCTGAGGTTAATAATTCAATAAATTTAGGTATATTGTAATTTCTTCTGTAATACTGTTTTATATGCTGTTTTCGTATATCATAGTATAAAGGGCATTCAAACAGAAAGTGAAATTCATCTTCAATGACATTACATTCTTGACATTTTCTATCTTGGAAAGGTATTTTATTAGGCTTGTGCCATCGCCCTGCTTCTATTTCTAACCTATGTGAAGATACTCTTAATTGTGTAAAAGATTTTCTGAAATTTTGAACATGTATCATATCAAGGTAAGGTTGTAATCTAAAATCAGCTAACAGCACATAACATTTTGCTCTGGTAGAATTTTGGAGTTCAGATTTCCAATTTTGAATAAAAATATCTTTCAATCTTTGCCTTAAAGCAATTATAAACATGTCTTTGTCTCCCACCCCTTGAAACAGCCAAACATCATTAAAACCTAGTCTTTCTAAAATATGTTGTACTGATTTGGCCCAATTATTGCTCTCTGGATAAACCTCTATATCGTTTAACATCATTTTATATACTATTTTAACATATTTATTATTATCACACTGTATTATTTTTAGCCAGTATTTAACTACATTTTCAAGACGTTTGGTAATTAAGGTTGTTCTTCCTAGTTCCCCATACACAAAATTGTTTTGGGTTTGTGATTTTACTCTAAGCAAGTGTTTACAATAGTTAAGATGAACCCTTTCAATCTTCATACAATCATTAAAACCCCATATTTCGCTACCGTAATTCAAAATAGGAACAATAAGCTTATCAAAAAGGTCCAAACAGTGACTTATATTCATACAAGGGAATTTTACCAGATTTGCCTTTAATCTATATAACGCCTTTTGTGCCTGTCCTGTTAATGTGTCATAAGTACTTGAAAACGAGCCCCCTACTGTAAATACTATTCCTAAATATGTAAACTTGTTGACAATATCAACGTGTTTACCATCAAACATAAAACTTAGATTCTTTTTATTTTGTCCTCCCTTCTTAAAAATCATGATTTTTGTTTTACTGATATTGACTGTTAACTTCCACCTGATACAATAATCGTTTAGCACATCTAATCCATGTTGTAACCCTTGTTCCGTTTCAGAAAAAATAACTATATCTATATATTCCCCAGTTATATTCGCTGCGGCAATGTCCTCCTCAGGTAGAAAAGTAAGTTAGAGCATGCTCAGTACATATATTATTTCAGCAGAAAGCTGACTGGCAAATAAATACTATGCTCGGCTTATAATTATAAGCATTTGCATTCTGAGAATAACAGTTACTGATCGATGTGATAAATCAAACAAGCAACAAACGGACAGACAATGTACACTGTTCTATTTTTTCAATGTTATTCATTTGCACGTGTGTCTGTTATCTATAATTGGCACAGTTCACAGTTTAAAAACTAAACGTTAGTACTGCTTTCTATGACCTCAAATACAAGATGTTTTGAACCTTACTGTACATGTTTGTATTTGTCATTGCATATTCATGAATTATTGTAATCGTTCAATAAGTAATTAGCACTTAGCCCGGTTCAAGGTTATGTGACGCCACAATCCTACTTGGAGTTTAACTAAGTGTTTACCTTAAAATGCGCAACATAAAACCCATTTTTAAACAATAAAATGATGTAAAGACCTACAATAAAAAAAGTGAACGACCTGTTTATAGGAGTTGGTATCATATTAAATATGCATACGATGTTCATGTTATACCACTGTTGACTAATTAAATAATGTAGGGAAACTAAGACAACATAGAAACAAACGTTACAGGTTACTAATTACCTAGAGCACTTGAGGGCGGTGCCCGTGGTAGAAAACCACTTCCAGACATTACAGAAAGTCAATCAATCAAATCAATATACATTTGTACTCGATATCGTAGTATCCGACGTGCATGGTGAGTGAGTGACACATACTGATGGAAGTATAGATATCACACATCAAACGAGATGTCCCTGGCGTAAATTGATAGACAAAAATCAGATAAAGTATTTCTAGGTGGAGAATTATGTTACAAAGCATACATTGTAGTCTCTAGAGACAAAACTCCTGTCTTTAGCAACAGCATCTTTTTAACGGCGTTGTTATTTTCCTGCAGTAACAAAGTACACATCTAAACGACCGATATTGCCAGACTTGCTCGCGGAAATTAATTAAAGTGTATAGAGCTATATCTAACGGTCATTTAAATGTCAAAATAATAACTTGCATCGTTTTAAGTCTAATACTAGTCTACCTTAATTACAAATTAAAGCTTTGGATGGGTTCCGTGTACTTTGATTCAATCGTCGAAAAAATAGACGATTCTTATAATTTAAACCTTCGACCTAGGGTGTTCTAAAACACTTTCGTATGAAAACGGACACTTCGCATGTCCAATAAATCTCACAGAGAGAGTTCTGTTAAAGCTGAAGCGACAAATGATCTAATGGATAGGAAAGCATAACTGTTTTTCAGTTTTTGAATTATTGTAGAAAAATATCGTCAGATATAGCTCTATACACTTTAAGGCAAAGCTAGAACCTTGAACTTGAAGTATTTTCACGTATACTGGTCAGGACCAGATCAATATCCCCGTACAACACACGTTTATGACATTCACCTTGTCAGCTATTATGTCATTTCATACAATGATTTAACTTCAAGGCATCCAGTCTTCAATCAAAATGATATGAAAGCACAGACTGGTTAGCTTTATTGACCGCAGTGTTTATTGCAACATTATTACAACAACATGTGCAACTATTGTAGTACTGGTTCCGGGCACAGCTCTACATCAAAGGCAAGCTGCAATGAGTTGGGTGATTGTCAGGATTACTTTCTATCAGGAACCAGGGTTTAATGTTCTGTCCATTTGTTTTTTTTTCTCGCATACCTCAATAAACACTGTTAGAAAACATACGATGTGGTAAGCTTGATGATTTCATAGTTAGTTTATTCGAAGAGAACCGAGTGAGGAATCTAAGTTGCGTTCGAAGTAGCTAAACGGATGATTTTCACTCAAGGACAGTCCCACATTTCGCTGGCTTAGAATGAGAAGGTCGTAAGTACAAAATCGATATATCGAGATAACAAGAAAAAATTGTCTGCAATTTATTCTTTAATTATGGTAAAACAAGCTTTTATAGCTTCATTTTGGTCAACATGACCAGTTCCGATTTTCATGAAAAAAGGCTCAATAGAAGCGCCTGGTACTGATTTCAAATATGTATTAGTCTTATAAGGTCGTAAGTAGTAGTTACGACCTTCTCATTCTAAGCTATCGATTTGTTGAATGCACTTGTATGATTTGCCATACTTTTATTGATCCCAACATAATCTGTTATAAATATAGTTATAATCCCTGTGCATCAAGCGACGATTATTGAAATTAATTAAAGATCAATGTATATAGGAGTTAATGAGGTTGAACAAAAATCTCTAAGAGACTGAAGAATTACATACTATGTAGGAATATTAATTGAGTGAGCATATTTATACGAACCATGACAATGCTTAACCAATTGAAACTTGCATATTACATAGACATTGCGCATGTTAATCAGGTTTTACTGATGTGATGTTACAAATATCTATTTTGACTTTAATGATTTATAATACTATATACGATTACACTTAAATACGAGTACAAAATATACTAAATGTGAAAATTTATAAATTTATTTTATTATATTGATGAAATACGATTCGAATGATTAGTTCACCGTTGAATACTGGTGGTTTAATACGAATTTCATCATACACACCTGCAAATCACGTGTATAAGTTTTTTTTTATTCGGACTATCTTAGCGTGGGTAGTGCGCGTCTTATTATGGGTGTGACTTTACGTAAAATTGAAGATTAATAAAATTCAATTCAAACAGAAGTTATTAAATAATATTTACTAAGCGCCATGGCAAATATGTTATTTACATATAAATGCGGTTTTGATCTCCCGTCTAGCAAACTATACCAAAGTACGGATGAAATTTAAATGATTCACGGATCATTACCTTATTGATTAGTTTTCACGTTAATTACTTAATCACGTGTTGGGCTACAGGAAGGTACTGCTGTTACTACTGAATGCTGATCAGTTGCTGATGTTTAATTAAAATCGATGTATGAAACTGAAAGTATTTCTCTGGACGTCTTTTCGTTAACTAACAATATCAATTATCGTAACCATGTTTGGGTTAAATGATCTAATTGAAATATATTATATTGTCAATGATTAAGTTAATGGCAAATGTAGGCCTATCTAATTTAAATATAATAAGTGTATCGTCAATTAAGTACATGGCCAATGGAACATGTTTATACACATTGTGTTCTCAATCTTCAAGTAAACGACAAATGGATTATAGTTCCAATGCTAAGTGATGACTAGCAATAAAATACTATTACATGTGGTTAAAAGGTTAAGCTACCCATTTTTAAGGGCTGTTTTCAGCTGTTCAGCCGCTCAACCACCCTTTGCCATTTTAACTTCCCCTTGTCATCGCGCTACCTAATGAAACCAACAGTAGAGTCTCCCTGTGGAGACTATTTCTCTCCTATGGGTGTGGCAACCAAAAACGCCCAACATCGACCTGCGATGCAAAGGAATAGATAGCGATTCTCTCACAGGTACCAATTTTTGCATTGGTGGAGTGGAGCATGTTGGCTATTCTTGTTTAGAGAAATTAACCAGAGGTCCTGACGGGGATTAAACTTTGGACCTCACGATCCCCAAGCGCGCACCCTACTTCTAGGCAATCGCTTCCCCGTTGTGAGATACATAATGAAATCAATACTCTTTACTTTATCGGAAGCCATTGTTAGACTTCCTAATGATGCATTTGATGTTGCAGTAATGTCAGTTTTCCTTGAATTAATAATCAGTGAATGTTTAAATGTGTTGTCCTACAACAAATGATGTTGAACAAAGACTTGGTATGTTTAATGGCCATATCAATTTTAGATGTGCAGGCATATCGTCACTTCCTCTATAACATCCCGGACCTACATTTTTATGATTTTTTAAAATTTCATTTTCCGTATCTAAATACTTTTCCGTGTCGTTCCATATAATAACCAGACCCATAAGCCAATCAGAAACGGTCTTTTTGTCGCTTTTATAAAATACCGGATCTTCATTGGTCAGTATTTCAAACTTATGAAATACCGGAGCTGCGGTATTTTATAACACTTTAAAGCGACATAACTATATGGGACGGTAATGTATAAAAGTCCGGAACTACAATTTTCAAAATTTGAAGATGTAGCTTCGGGTTAATTATAACATGCCGTGACTAAAATTTCGCATTATAAAACACCGAACTTACATATTTGTTAATTTCTCATTATATATAAAGTGTGTATTCAATTTGACATTAAAGTTTAAAGAATGTTTCAATATGTATATATGTTAATAAATGTTATTGAATATATAGATGTTTCGAGAAAAAGAGTTTTTTGCTTCTCCTGAAAAGTTGGTGTTTTGTAGGTTCGGGATATTTTAGTGGAAGCGACGATATGTAAGAGATCACTTATGTCCATAAATCAGTCTGCAATGTATATAAACTTAGAACCTAAAGCGGTTAGTCTGTAATTAATTAATTTCTAGCATAGCAGGGAATATTAAAAAATGATACATGCTTGTGGTACTAGTAAGTCGGTAAGAACAGGGAACGACGGTCACAGTAACAACAATCAAGAGTAAGAAAGAGAAAATAACGCACACTAAGAAAAACAAGATGAAATGCACAAGAACACACAAACAACAATCGAAGACGAAATGTCTTATGTTCGACTTTCGAGATGCAAAAAATGCACAAAGTAACAAGGACAAAAATACTGCCTCGGTTGACCTTATACATAAAACCACCCTGTTTGGAATTGTGATACATGTATTTCTATAATGGTAAACGTGTGTATTGTATAACTTACTTTCCGCTTCACGATGATATTCACATTTTGGTGTAGTCCCCGTCCAGCTCCCGGCATTACATGTAAGGGAGTTGGAGTCAACTAATCCGAAATATCTGGAGCATTTATAGTAGATCGTGGTACCAGGTGCCCAAGTACTGCCGCCACCGAGAGAATCATAATCCACAAACCCGTCTTCTACATTTGGCGGTGCCGTACATGCTGCCATTATGTGTTGTGTAGTTTCTCAATCCTGCAATGGAAGCGATTGATAAAATTTCTAGTAAGTCAAACAGAAAGTGAACGAAATAGAAAAATACATATCGTGATTTCGACTTCATGATTTCATGGTTCATTTCAGTTTTGTATTTTTGCAATACGCCTGAATGTGAGGCAGTCACTTTAAAGTGTATATAGCTATATTCTAACTGTCATCCAATGTCAAAATAATTACTTGCATCGTTTTAAGTACGATACTAGACTACCTTAATTGCAAATTAAAACTTTGGATGGGTTCAGTTAACTTTGATTCAATCGTCGATTAATAGACGATTCCTATAGTTCCATAGGGTGCTCTAGAACACTTTCGTGTAAAATGGACAGTTCGCATGTCCAATGAAACAGAGAGAGTTTCTGTTAAAACTGAAGCGAAAAATGATCTAATGGATATGAATGTATAAGTGTTTTTCAGTTTTTGAAACCTTTTTAAAAATATCTTACGATATAGCTCTATAAACTTTAAGGCAAGGTATTGAACGATCATATTTCATGCAAACAACCCAACAAATCATACGACATTTACAATTTATCTAGGTCTTTCAATTGTTGAATTGATTGGACCGTAACAGTTGGAGTCCTTAGTGTCTTTCATTATAACAATAAGGGACCACTAAATATCTTCCTAAATTTGGGAGAACTTGGTATGTAGTTCTTTTTGCGGACACTTCGTAGATTCTATAGAACATGAGCGTTTGTTATAACTAACAATATGCTTTTGTGTGCATACATCTGATTCTACCAGTGTACCATGAAGATTTGCTAATTCCAAAACCGACCTAACTTTATAGTGAACTATAAGTAACATTAACATGAAATTTGGATAACGATGTCGCCAAGCTTTGGTGTCCAGAACACCGCCGTTCATGTTCATATAATACAAACATGTACAAAAATTATTCTGTTTCCGGGTGTCAAAAATGTGCTTTCATTTTTTCCATAGATGGGATCTAGTGAGCTTGCGAGCTATTGTGGATACATTTATTTATAGTAGACATACCAGTAGACATACATTTTTTCGTTTGTACTCGTATTTTAAAGTCGTCTCCATAGCAGCTCCCGAGTTGGAACCATCCCACAAGTCAATGAAATATTAACTAATAGATCAATCATGTATGAATGCTAACTGTCAACGTTGATAATATGGGATACGTTAGTTCTGATAATTAGTCAGAATAAGTCATAGGTTCGTTCAGCTATTTTTGTTTAAAATTTAATGAGCTTATATATTATACAGCATTTATGATAAGTCTAAATGATGTAATACATTATCAAACGGGGCAAGGTACGACAGCTTGGTTCTATCAATAAACAATAACCAATTAAGGATGTTTGAGCATTTTGGTTTTCATATTCTGATTGTTTTCCAACTTTAAAATAATAAATTAACGTTGTTGACACTGCCCATATTATAACCTACCAATAGCATATACCATAGATAGGAGTGGAAAAAACTTCAGTCTTTGATGACTACGAAGTAGCCACGAGCGGGGTATACGGTTTATACGGGGTACATTCGGAAAAGAGTCTGAACACAAGATTTTAGTGAAGTGAGCATAACTACCATATAAACGACCAAGCGGTCCAATTTCTCTGCAAATGGGCAGTGTTACTTTATTTCTGTTGATGTATACATGTACAAAGTAAGGAATGGGTCTTATTATACAGGTTGCTTTCCAAAATGGTTAGCATTGGTGGTGAATTAAAATGCTCATTTTGTAAAGGTGCGTTAAACTATTACTACTATCTAAACTAACACGCAACCTTAAAATTGTAATCAATAACCAATTAACCTCACGAAACAACAACAATAACAACAATCAAGAACGTCTGCTGGTACAAGTGACGCTCCCATAGATATACAATTATGATTGTTGCACGTTTCCCAATTTCGCAGAAAACGCAGCACGGTGCCATGTGATATCAGTTATATATCACCGGAAATAGCTCTATACCGGAAGTAAGTCTGTGATCGTATCGATGAATGGAATACGCTTGATGGGAGCATTTTCAATTTTAACTCCGGTTATTGTTATAACTACCGTGTTCAAACTGACGCCGATGTCATGACAGGTTACATTATTATCATGATTACGTCTACAACGGTTCTATGTTTCAGAATCGAATGGTACTGTTTCAATAACAGGACACTTATCCAGTCATATGATCTAGAAACGGTACCAGTCATTCCTGGGAGTTTCATCTAATACTTTTGAAATAATGACAGAACAATGGCAACATACATATGAAAGTTTTGATATCCATAATAATTTATCACGTAAGATGGTATAATCCCACAATATATATTCCAACAAAATTGTCAGATTCGTAATTCATAGTAATATCTGAGCTCTTGATATTAGAATAATGTTTTATATGATGGCATTAGTTTATTTATTTATGTTATACAAGCATTTGTTCCCTTCTCAACATACATTATACTAGTAATTGGTATACTGTTTTTAATGGTCTTTTTTATCCTCGCCACCGGATAATCCATATGGGCGAGGCCCCAAGAAGAGTTTTAGTACTTTTAGTTTTTGGGGGATAGTGCATGATACAGAAGATGCCCCAATTACAGAAGCATCCCTGGTTCTTTTACATGCCAGTGTAAAGCACCATACATGGGACCTCGGTTTAAAGTCTCATCCAAAAGACTATTAGTAATTTTAGTTGGCCATCCCGGGATTCGAACCCACAACTCCGAGATCAGTAGTGACTACTAGGGTGCATTCGAAACGTCAGTTCTCACTGTTCCGGAACAGATGGAACAGAGAACAGTCTTACGAACAGCCCGGAACAGTGTTCCGGACATGTTCTATCTGTTCCCAAATAAAAGGTGGTGCAGGTCAGAACAGGTCACGTGATTTCAACGAAAACGAGACAACCGGAAACTTCACGAAATGTGTTATTCAGATCACCTTGGCAATAGTATGTTAACGGAGAAAAACGGAAATCACCGAACTTTTATGTTTGGAAATTTTCTTGTGTCACATTTCTTCAACAAATATAACGGCTGCAACTGACAATATCGTCAACCTTAAAAGTTTCATTTTCTACATTTATTTATTTATTTTATTGTTACTTCCTGTTCTGTCCCTGTTCCATTTTGTTCGTAAGGTACTTGGAGTGGAACATTCGGAACACTGTTCAGAACAGTTTTATTTTGTTCGTAAGATGCTGGAACAGGAACAGAAGGAACACTGTTCCAAGTGTTCCAGAACAGACGCTACGAATGCACCCCTAGTCTCGAGCTCTACCGACTGAGCTAAGCGGGCTGGCGTATACTGGGGAAACGGTACATGTATATACCTTTTGTTGTGACATTTCACCAAACTGGAGTTTTATACTCAAAACCTCTGGATTGGCAGTCGAGCGACCTACTAACTGAGTCAATATTGAACGCTATGAATAAACTATGAATGTTTGCACGCACGTACATATGCATGCGTGAATTTGCTGTCAACATAAGGAATAGTGCAGATTTAATACTTTTTTCCAATACTTCTAGTACACAACACACTCGGTTGCATTTCTAAAACAATTTGAGATTTGGCGAAAAAGATTGATTCTAAAACATCTACATTTTGTAAAAAAGTATTTTAGCGATTAAAAGATGCTACCATAAACATTATGTTGTGATATTATATTAAATGCAACAACAATTTGATGCATAAAATGAACAAATTATGTAAGTAAATAATTACCTACTATCTCGTATTATATATCACAGACTAAAGTCCATCCTGACCGTACCCGAAATGATAGAACTATTTCACACCAATGAAAAGTATTGCATGTTGTTATGTCACTAAATATCTGACTGTGGGATAAACATTTACTTTTCAGTCATGGCAACATTGCAAAAAGCATCTATATCGACCCGCCCTGCGTTTGTTTGAGGTCGGACGAAAACAGCGCGTAGATTATATTTATAGAATGTGAATATATGCAATATGTATATTTAAGATATTTAAGAAAATATGCATAATAAATCATTTTGAATGACATAGCGGTAATACGGGGTGATGAAGTGGAAAGGGAACTTCAAACTATCAAGTGGCGCAGAATAAATAGAACACTATGACTACCTTGCTGTGCTATACTCTGGAGGAAACACAAATTTGCATTTGTACGTTTGAAAACCAATTATTTCTCAATTACTCACATACTGCTGATTTCAAAAATAACGGACCAATAAATTGATGAATATATTTAAAATACAGTTAGTGTGTTGGTTCATCTTATCGATTAGTTTTTCAAACTTGTTATCGCACAGCATTTTAGAATGTAATAGTTCGCTGCATATACGTTGATGGCGTATTCCTGCTCCTGCTCTGCTCTGCTCTGCTCTGCTCTGCTCGGTTCTGCTCTGCTCTGCTCTGCTCTGCTCTGCTCGGCTCGGCTCTGCTCTGCTCGGCTCGGCTCGACTCGGCTCGGCTCGACTATGTTCGGCTCGGCAACCAACAACTACCGTGTGTCAACTTGTCTGATACATGATATTAAGAGAGATATATAGGCCTACAAAATAGTATGTCTTTTAATATCAGTGTGGTGGGCTATGATGGTTTTGTTTAACTTGCTCTTGTCCCTGATAGGCGTTCGTATATTAATGTACACACACTTGACGTGCTCATGTTTTATCACATTGAAAAAAGTAAGTGACAAATATCAGAACATGTATTTGCTCTTTACTTAAACACTTGAATTGGTATGCTAACATGGGTGCAACGCTTCCGTATGTCAGGAATAGTAAAATAGTTTAAATACTATTTAAATCAAAGTACTGAAGTACTGACAGGCTGGCGAACTGCAAAGGGGCAATAGCTTTTCAAGTAATGTAACATCAAGTGGTTTTCTAAGTCGAAAGAGAGTTAAGTGCTGGACGAAAAATAAAATTAAAAAAATATATATGAATTTTGGAGCCGCCGTGATTCGATCGCTGGACCTTAGCATCAGAAAATTACTAAGCGAGTTACTCGGCCACGATCTCGTTAGAGAATATTGAACTAAATAATTTAACATTATAAAATCAATGATGCACGCGCTATATCGCGTTCGTAACACGTAGTAATAATTATCAACGCCTTTAAACACCTTTCTTTTAATTTCATACAATTTTCTTCCATCACAAGAAGAAACTTATATATTACAATCGAACAGATTAAATGAAACAAGGAAAATTTAATGTTCTAATCTTGCAAAACTGATTAACGAGGAGGAACTATTTTCATTGAGTGTACAGATTCTGTGTTGTCAGTTTCGGGAGTAAATGCATCTTAGTGGATTTCATGTTTTGGCATAGTAATAGGTCTGGCGACCTCGCCAGCCTAAAAATCGGAACTTCAAGCTATGCTCCAGAGATGTAAAACATATAAGATGGAGCTATTTAATCTATGTCTTGTATAGATCATTCAAATGTGTAATAATAAATAACGTTAGCTCATGTGCAAACAAATGATAGAACACACCTTTCCATGTTAACAAAACAACGCAATACATTAAGTGAATCTACAGCTATCATTAGAAATGACTATGACCCAGACATGTACGTGAGTAGAATCAGAGGCTGAAGGAAGGTACCGAGACACTAGAAGACGCTGTATATGGCCCTACTGAGTGACGATATTGGGTTCAACGCTGAACTGCCACACCCAACATCTTACCAGATGGCTGCTCAGCTAACATCACTTCTTTTCTCAACACGGCAATGCCATAAATGTGTTTTATATTGATTTATAAATGCATGCATAATGCATAATTATATATAGTTCTCACACTGGCATAATGAGAAATTATATTTTAGAAAAATTACTCCAATTGTCCATTTAATTTACTTTATACCGTATTCTGAAATAATATGGTAACATGAACATACAATATTATTATATTTCATTTGGACTTACGTACACTAAAGGGGCGTGAATGCAGATCATGTCGTGTTATGTTAAAAAAATCAATTTGAAAATAAACATGAATATGCCTATTTGCACACCAATGTGTGGGTGGCTATGCGCTACCATCAATGTGGAAGGGCTTTGAATTTGCATTTTCTTATTCATTTTAATGCTAATAGTTTATAAAAGTAATGCTAATAATTCAAAGGCACGTCAAGTCTATTCTTGAATAAGATTGGCTTAACTTGGTATCGTGTATGTAGATGATTGTCAAATTAAAGTCGGACCCAGTGGTTAGAGTCCTCTTGCTCTCCACACTGCAGTTAATTGTTTGAAAGGATGGTCAATGTGGTGAAAGGAAAGATATCCGTTTTATATGTATAGCTTTCACAGGATGGAAAAACTGAAAACATCACGTGACTATTTTGGCTAAGTCTGCTGGTAAAAATATGTCAACAAAGCGTTAAAAACAACCGTAAGTGTCTTATTCTTTGACCGAATGTTCGATGATCAAGCAGAGAATGAGCCCTACCCACACATTTTAAACTGTTTCAACAGTAAGTGATTGTTTTTGCCCGAAACCTGTACAACTGATACATACACATATTTTTACTTGCAAACTTAGCCAAAACGTCAAGTGGTATGCCCACCCTTTTTCACGTGCCGTTCCATAGATACGGTGTTTCCTAACATTCACTGCACCCACCAACGAGCTATGGAATATACGTGTGCCTTTCACAAATGTTTTGGTAAATTAAATATCTGTATACGTTGGCAAAACATGTGAAATATTTTGTGCACGTAATTACGTTTCGCTTCATGCTATTTATTAAACACGGTACATAACGTAAATACATCAAATCCATTGATTGTGTGCAATACTGCAATAATTCGTATACATTTTGTATTTGTATTATAATGATATACTCAAATATGATATAAGCACACCAATGGTTTCCATTTAGCACAGATGTTGGTTTGTTAATTCAAAATACACCGAAGCTTTGATGTTGCTATTTTGGTGTTGCTAATCGCGTTTAGTATTTTGTATGCTGTAAATGTTTTTACTTTAATGATACCGGGTACTCAGTATTTATTGTTTCACTTTTCGTTCATGCTATTCAAAGCAATGTCCGGTATTCAAAAATGAGCATATCATATACATATCAAATGCATTATTTGTTTATTCAGGGAAACACAGCTGATGCACATGTAGGCCTACGTAGTTGTTCAAAATCTGTCATGTGAGGAACAGCAGAGCATAAGGTATTGAAATATATGTCATCGCACCCGGTATCCTTAGTTTCCTTATGAAACAAAATATAAATTCAAAATAATATACTCGAACAGAAATACTGACATTTCAATTTGCCGAGCACCGAGCAATTTCAACATACATGTACATTTATATTAATTAGCTGACGTGCACATCGTTTGGTGCTCGTCAATTCTACAAATGCTGGTAAAGGCTGTGCGATCTCACGGTGTCTGAAAGCCAATCTTTACCTATGGTGAGAGAAGCTGTTTCAACTTAAATTTGGTCAACATGACAAGATCCGATTTTTATGAAAATAGGCTAATAAGAAGCGCAAATGTATTGCTTTGTATAGTTTCAAATGTAACAGTCTTATATAAGGTCGTGTGTATTACATATAACCTTCTCATTCTAAGCCAGCGTTATAATCTCGGTAGACTTGAGTCTGGCCTGTATTTAGGATGATGGTATATAGTGTATTGTACTTTATAATTCTTAAGATTGCATTGATATAAAATCTTCATTTAAATATAAATGCATTTACTTCGTATATTAAGTGTTAAAATGAGACATTTACAGTTCAGCATCGATCCATCACTGTAAGTATTGACTGGTATCAAACTAGCGAGTGATTGAATGAACTGACAGATTTGATCCACCTAACGCTTCTAGTGAGTACACTTCTAGCGCTTCTAGTGAGTACACTTCTAACGCTTCTAGTGAGTACACTTAGGGCGAACTACTTTTGGCTGCTCCATTTAGAACTTGGACGCTGATACGTAAACAATGAACTGATACCCGAATACATTTTTGTACCTTTAACAATGGCCAAAACTTGCAGTAATTCAAAAGGGGTGTTACTCTCCGGAGGTTATACTGCACTAGAAATAGTATTATGATTCAGTTGGTGACATTGCTTCAATATGCAATAACTTGCCATGGTATAGTTGACGTAGATGTCTGAATGAAACTATCTTCTTTGTCGAAGTTAGTTTAGCTTGATGTTATACGAACTGCAGTCAGTTTAAGTACCTCCTTATTCCTTTCATAACTTGTAATGTCCGAACATCAGCATAACAAATGTCAATATGAAAACATCAACTCCGTAGCTCAGTGGTTAGTGCGCTTGCCGTCTACTCTGGCGGCTCAGGTTCAAATCCGGGTGGAGGTACATATTATATGCCTGCCATGTTTCAGTAGAATCAAGCAAATAAAGGCTATGGTCGGCACTATACGAAACGTTAGCATATCGGACATTAATGTACCAAACATCATAATGATACTTTATAATACGCGTTCATTCCAGACGATTGTGCGACAAATTTCTCCAAACGCTTAAATGTGCTCAATACTCGGTGGTATTGACTCGGTGGTATGCATCGGCATCTTCGTTGAGCGTTTGCATTTGTAGATGCTCCTGGCAAAGCAAAGCACCAGTAACTTCTTTGTGTGGTCGTTTTTGAAAAAGCAATACAATTCTATACATTAAAGTAACCATTCCTAAGGTATAACTTAGAAGTTTAATGTATCTTTATAATAGTTCATTGTTTATATTTCAATCATTACGATCTGATTTTTTACCAAAATTGAGAAACACATTGTAAATACATGGCGGCATCTTTCAGTGCTTCTGGTGTGTAATAGTGTAGAAGTCGTTGTTTCCAGACAGCCCATGTTTTGGCATCCACGAGTTTAGGTATTGGACGATCTAACAGTGTGATGGGTGTGCCAGTCTTATAGTGGTTGGCTACCCAAGCAACGGCATCCTGCAAGGTACATGACATAGAATAACGCTATGATACAATATAACAATACAACTATCGTATAACCTGGTCAGTGCAGCATCGCCTAGAACCGATGAGAATGCCAGATATAACAGTAAACCGGTTATACCAGGACCTTCTCTATAAATATATAGAAGAGCTCCTGATTATACACACATGTACCTGTATCATTAATAAAAACCGCGAAAAATGTGTAAAAAAATAATTTTTCTTTCTGTAAAGAACTTTATTTTTTCATTTTACCCTTCATCGATTATAAAGACATATGGTTAAACTAGGTTTTACGTAATCAAAACCATGTACCCTATGCTTGTATTGTTCACATGTACACGCATATGGGTCTAAATCACCACACATTTATATTTTTCTATAAATTTTACATTTTTTCCGCTATCAATGATACAGTTACCTGTGGTAAGATACAGCCATGTTGTAACCTTCCCACACTAAAGGCGGGTGTTCTCCCGCTAGAATAGTAGAATATAGGCTACTGATTAGTACGTCATAGTCTGTCAATTATTCAGTAACACAACACAGCAGAACAATCGTATGTATCGTTTAAAAATTAATAATTCCATCAGCTATGAAAGTCACTCAGCTCATTATAGATTAATTCTTCTAGTAGCAAATAATTCTTTATAAATTTGTTTGATTGGCAGCCGATTGATGACTGGCGAAAACATGTGAAATCTGCCCAGACAGTCTCCTTTTTGTGGATATTATGTGTTGTATCTATAAATTTAAGAAACAGTGTTGCTTGTATAAGAATTAGATATTGATCACTCGCCGAACCTTTTTCTGATTTTTCTAGAAATTATTTTTTTATATCTTTTTCTAGAAATATTAGTTTCTAGAAATAAAAAGTTATGTAGTTTTCGAGGAAGTGTTGCAAAAGCGGACAGACATATCGGGCAGTTATTTGCTATACCTGTGTACAGGCCTTATTGAATCCTATATTGTTTTGCTGTGGGTTTGCATTATAGACGCGTAAATTAATCAAATATTAAAGGAGTAATTGTAATGACACACTAGCTGTTACATTTGAACACTGACGTAAAAAAGAAATAGTTAAGGATGCTGCTCAATTATTGTTCAAGTATTATATATGTATTTTAATGACCCACCTGCTGTTACATTTGAACACTGACGTAAGTAATTAGGATCATGCTCAATGATGCGACTCACTATGGCTAATCACGCATCGATTAATTACAATGAAGTAACAAATGTAACAATTTAGCCTAACAAATTGAAACAGCATCAATCATTCTTTCGTCCCAGTACTTGTATCATTTATTGCTGATTTATTGCTTTGTGAAATATGGACCAAAACATAAATAAGACTCATGAATGAAATAGATCACACCAAGAATGCAAGTTTATTTTCAGAATCATGAAGGTCGTCGACCTATTAGGACTTAACTTATTTATATGGAACACCGTAGCTGTCTTGCAATTACCATTTTCTTTTGTTATGTCTGGGATTCTTTATGAAGTTATGTCCATTCTTTATTATGTAAAATAACATAATAAAGAATGTACACAACAATAATAAACAATGTACATAACCTAATACAGAATTTGCATTACATAAAAAAGAATCCACATAACGAACAAAAAATGGTCATTGTAACACAGCTATGGCGTTCCATAGATTTCCATAAAAAGATCATGGTGACCTTCGAACAGTTATCAATCGCATAAAATTCATGTATTCATGCTAGTTTTGTATGTTAAACACACTAGAAAATAGTATTTTCAAGCTCGTACTAAATGGAAGACATCAAAGACTTGTGCAATTCGTGATGTTTATCTTCAAAGTTTGTGTTTGGCTGATACAATCGTAGTACGTGACCATTCGTTCCTGTCCGTATACTAGTACCTAATTGGCTACGAGGGGAAAGCACAAAATGTATGTGATATCAGGAATCCGGACGCCCTGTCCTAGCTTTTTCCTATGATACCGGTAGTAGGTTCATTGGTCCTGAGACTGCATATGGGTTTCTAACCAGCTGATCTCTAGTTTGGCGGGAAATTAATCTGGCCAAGATTCCAACCAGGGACTCCCGGATTGGTAGACTATAAGACTAATCACTTGGCCAACATTCCATCCATGTGTTTAGCCATCGTTATTTGTGTTCTCTAACTTCAGAAGGTAATTGTGGAAGATTCGAACAACCCATTGAAAACAATACGACGGGTGGGGGTAATTATGATGACGAGTGTACCTTGATACCGTTGAATTCTACGGAAGCCAAACAGGAGCACACTTCATCACTGGGTTTATTGTTTTGAACATCGAACCAGGCGTCTTGTTTGATCTTAAACCAAAGATCCCACATATGGAACACATGAGCCACACGTTCCACGGGAGACCAGTTGGGACCTGCAAGAAAATAGTATGACTTAGCATATCGGCATGTCGATGGCAACCTGAGTGAAGCTTGTGATGTCATACATGATGCATGTGTCGTCAACAAGGAACATAAACTGTTGAGGTTGACAGAATTAACGTAACTTTGATTACCAGTTTCGTAAGTTAGTTGGATGAGATATTGTAAACAAGAGGACCTGGAAGGCCCTAGGTCGCTCACCTGTTGCACATTGGTCTAGGTATCAGTACAACCTACATTCTGACCATATAAATTTCATGAAGATTGGATCAAAACGGTGACCCCTATAGTGAACACAATATTTTTCTAAGATTTGACCTAGTGACCTAGTTTTTGACTCCACATGACCCAGTTTCAAACATGGCCTAGAATTCATTAAGAACAACATTCTGACCAAGTTTCGTGATGATTAGATCAAAACCACGACCTCTGGAGTGAACACAAGGTTTTTCTTAGATTTGACCTAGTGTCCTAGTTTTTGACCCCACATGACCCAGTTTCAAACTTGGTCTAGATTTCATAGAGAACAACATTCTGATCAAGTTTCATGACGATTGGATCAAAACCACGACCTCTGAAATGAACACAAGGTTTTTCTAAAATTTGACCTAGTGACCTAGTTTTTGACCTCACATGACCCAGTTTTGCACTTGGCCTAAATTCCATAGAGAACAACATTCTGACCAAGTTTCATTAAGATTCGAACAAATTGGTGACATCTAGAGTGTACACAAGATTTTTCTAATATTTGACCTAGTGACCTAGTTTTTGACCCCACATGACCCAGTTTCGAACTTGGCCTAGACTTCATGGAGAACAACATTCTGATCAAGTTTCATGAAGATTGGATCAAAACTGTTGCCTCTAGAGTGTACACAAGCCAATTATTGTTGACGGACGACGGACGGACGGACGGACGGACGGACGACGGACGACGGACGAAGAGTGATCACAAAAGCTCACCTTGTCACGATGTGACAGCTGAGCTAAAAAGATAATGAGTCATGTCATTTACGATGTTTATTTTATCCGTCATTTATCAACTAGCTTGGAATTCAACTACCCATTTCTCATTTATAACGTTGCCTTCCCATATATTTTATAGGTAATAGTCATTTACTGTCGATTCAATAAGTAATACCAATGACGTAACTATCCCATTCGAAAGAATAGCGGTATCTACCGTTAACTCGTGTTACATGGCGGACAAGCTGTTGTTTACAACCGTTGTCCTTTAACTTTGAACAGACTGTAATATATAGTTCATCTGGGTCGTTACAAAAATGAAATGTTTACGATAAACATATAGTACATTGTATATAGTAACAGTATCATTGTAAAAAAATTGTTAAAACCAATCTTTAAAGAGAACCTAAATTTCGCAAAAAAAATCATTTTCTTTTTTTTCTTTTTCAATGCTTATTATTACATGTGAGTACACGTAAATATCATACCTAAGCCGTCTTTGGAGTTGCCGAGTGTTGAGAGTATGGTAGATATGGTGTTCATGGTGAGAGTAGTGAAGTCATGGTCCAATACATCTTCCGGTGCGTGGTCTAGCACACTCTTCTCCTGGGTTAGATCCTGGTTCACGGTCGGCACAAAGTTCATACCGGAAGCTCGCTCGTTAAATAACTTCAAACCGTTAACGGTCATAGAGTGTATGGCATGGGCCACGGTCTCGTTGTAACGTGGTGTCAGACCCGAGTCTGGAAATGACTTGGCGCAATTGATCGCGCCGTGAGCGAAACCCACTAACGTTAGAAATAGCGTAAAATAAAACATTTTGACTATTATTCAGTGAAGTTTACTGAATAAATGACGAACTATCTATAAGATAAAGACTTTATAAAGACCCAAGTTCCATTGTTTTTATCGTTATCTAGAACAAGGGTCCCATGTACTGTGCCACAAGTAGTTCATTGTCACCTGCCGGGGTGATAAGATGTAATCTAGAACATTTTAGCCAGGACAAAACAAATAGAGATCCGACCAATATTCGTACTCAACGTTCAAAAATTAGGCAAGTTCCATACAGCAATACAAATGTACATGGTTTTGAGATCTCTTAACATGTTTTAGTATTAAACAATGGTCTGATGGCTGGTTGATGAATTTGAGGTCTTTGTAGACAGATTTTTTAAAAGTGGTCTTAGTCCGCAGACGGTCCTTAATTCGTATAATCGCGAATAGAAATTTTAAGAACATTTTAGGTTTTGCTCCATAGGGAGGTAACTTTACGGTGATTCTAATTTAGCTAATTAAAATTTCATAATTGAAGTTATCTTCCATTCCACACGGTGTTGCAAAATGAGTATGCATATTTGTTTATTGTACTCGATGCTGGTCTTATTATTAAGAGCTTACTGTATGTCAACATTTTATGAAAATACCGGTAAAACAAATGCGCAAAAGTTAAAACATGTTTGTGATCAGTCTGATGCAACATTAAGTATAAAAATGGCAATTATCACGAAAAATTGTATATATAATTTTGATTTGATCATGTCATAAAATGAGAAGATTAATTAAATGTTCTGTTAGAAGTATTTTGTTTAATTATATGTTTTTTCTGCCGGAAAATACTAGTGAGTACGTAATTTTACTGAAGCCGAAAACATGCATTTTGATCAGACAATATTCCATATGTTGGCCATACATCATGGGTTTAATGTTCTCAGAAAATACGTCAACATGTAACAGGTCTTTAATATTCAGATCAAACAATTCGGATAATTATCCAACTAGTTAATACCTCCCATGACTCCTCTAACTAATTAATTCCTGCTTATGAGCGCAGCCTCCTAGCACCCATGGTGGTCAGTTAAAGACATCCGAATCTCGCACCTAGGTGAAAATCGGAACGTTACGGCCATTATCGATGTTAAAAATCAGAATCAAGCCGCATGCTGCGTTGACACGAAATTATCAGAAAGATGCGTGAAAACAAAGACGTTCAAACACGTGTATGAACGTCTTTGGTGAAAATGATTAGGAAGTAAAAGAGCATTTAATTAGGAAATAATACGTTGTTTATGGAAGACTTGACACTTATTGTTTCAACCACCCACCCTCTGATTCCGGAGTAACATGCCCGGATTTATTCACCTGTATGAGATTATCGTATGTAAAGATAAGGCGTTGTTTTCATTAATGTAATCATATGAGTACGTCAGGTTGCTTTGTTAGTCTATCATCATGACAAAAATGTTCCAAAAAAATGGTTGGTCCAGTCATTTTTTAAATTTCTATTATATACATGTAACTAAAATGTAGTTCATGTATTTACAGACAATGAAGTAGATATTCTTACACCATCCTGTCCCGTAGTTTACAGTGACCCTGGTTTACATGATAGATGGGGTTTCGTATTTCTAATTGCGGTAACTTTAAGAAATATTTGAATATTCTAAACCAGGGTCGGTTCTTATAAAGCAACTTAAGTGAAAACTTAAATATATTGACTTAAGTTAAACTATTGAGCTGCCTTTATTTCACTAGAAATGAAAAAATAGCCCACGTTCTATATGAGTAGTGTAGCTCTTTACATAATACTTCTAAACAATGTAAAGAATGGTTAATATTAGTTTTCCTGTTAAGCTGATACACTTAAGGAAAATTTGAGATTTTAAGAAAATTGTAAGTTTTCAATTAAGATGCTAAATATAAATACTAACCCAGAGCGACCGTTCAAATGACGAAGGTTATTTTAAGAAAAGAGCAAATAATTTGAAAATTATATTTGTTTCTAAAGTTCTAATGTTTCTTATGTTCTAGAATCTACGTTTCATTTCCATGAAAGGGATATTAATTAACATAATACTATTACATAAGCATGTTTAAAATATTGAATCATGTACATAATTTGCAAAGTATTCACCAGGTAAATTTATAATAATCCTCAGTATTATTATAATAGAAAATATTATAACTAGGTACATGGCTGTGATTAATCATTGTATGATATTATGATTGGAATTATTTTATGCGCTGTAAATGCATCAACATTTCAAATACAGTCATGCGCACCAGTGCTAACATTGAGATTTAACTCTACACTGCAACCTCTCAAGAGTCCCAATGCATAGAGCAACAACCTCACTTTAAAAAAACAAACAAAACATTATTATGCTGTTCCAGATGTAACCAATCACTATAGTCTTCACAGGGACCATAACAAATACTTGTACTAAAGAGCTGAGATTTCCATATGAGATGTTTTCTAAGTTCTACTTTCTACTAAACAGTCGAATTGTTTGTTATTATAATATGATATGCAAAATAACAAAATGTTAGATATTTGAACCACGGTCTAGAACTGGAATGGCTATTTAGAACTTGTAATCACTCATTCCACTAATGTATATCTTTGTGTAATTAAACAATTCACTTCCGGTTAAGCGACCATTGGAAATGAATTTCTCGCCTAGTAATGAGTTCTTAAATTCGTTTCGGTCAATCAAATGCCGCTTATATAAACGGACTCAGTCTCCTTGCACAATTACTGACCACTAATAAAAGTGGCATCGTTCGGGCTATTAAGCAGAAAATGACCCATTAAAAAGCGATTAGAGAATTTCAGAAGAACTATTCCGACTTTTTGAAAGTCTTATAACAGACGTAATCGAGTTTGATGATCTTTAAAGATGTAGAAAATCAAAGATGTGGCCGGAATGAAATATTGTTTTCATTTTCATTTGATCGGGGGAATAAAAGATGATAAAATACCTCGGCAGGATTCTAGCCCGCTCTCCACATGGAGGCGATTTGTCACCTTGGTGTCAATGACAACAGAAATGTACGAGCTTCTTCGGATTATATCATTGGTCAGCGCCGATGTCACGTGACTAAATAATTAGAAAAGGTTCATCAGTAGCTACGTTTTCGATCTTTTAATACAATCAGTAAGATTAAATACTCGAACGAAATAACATTGTCTTAGACCATCGTACTTTGAATACTAAGTAGTTAGAACATTTGGATATAAGTGGTGAGACCAGGGGAGATAATAGTATGGCTTGTATAAAGGTAGTTAACCAAAGGACTGAAAAACGCAAAGCTGATGATGAAGACAGTGATGGTGAAATGAAACGTTTGACGGCAAACTCACAGGAGAGAGTCAGAATGCGGAAGATCAATCATGCGCTCGAGGATTTAAAGAAGTGTTTACCGGAACAATATCACCTACATCATCGACGCATGTCCAAGATTCGTACATTGCGCAGCGCCATGGTGTATATCCGGAGTTTGTCGCAGATATTGCACGAGGATAATATGAGACGTCAAGGACAGTATATACAAGCCATGGATTATATGCGTTATATGTGTGATTCTCAGCTTGGACATACACCGGAAGTTGGTACCATACCCCACCCAGTGATGCAAACACCGGAGTCGATGATGTCATGCTATCCGTACTTAGGACCCCTGTGCACGGAGCCTGGATCAATGTACGGGACTCCCGAACAAGCTCCCATGTGTCATTCATACAATCCTAGAGCCTTGGATTTCTCAATGAACTCTGGAGATAAAAGTGCAACTACAGCGCAAGAAGGTCTGTGCCCAAGTACCTACTATGACCGCCACACGATAGTTGCCGGTATGACAGATGAATACCACAAATCCGGGTACCCTCTACACGTGAAACATCCAAGACGATACCAAGCGACGTCTGCTACACCACTTTCATCTAAACTTCTCAAGTCTGAAACATTCACATCGCCACTAGTCGGGGACAGAAATGACAACGAAATGAACTTAAGTATATTGAGTGCTAGCAGTGATCAGGGTCGTCATGAGAGCAACGATACCAAGGACACCTTACAGGATCTTGTTGAGGACAGCTATCCGTTCTAGCAGATGACATAATATAATCAAGGTAATATATTTTTTTCTACTCAAGATTATTTTTTAATTTTGTATAAGAACTAACACGGTCTTCTAAGATAGCATCCTTTCGGTATGGCGTCCGATTCGAGTGCATGGGTCCCGGGTTCGATCCCAGGCGGTCGTGTCATAATAAAGGCGAAATTAAAACCGTACCAGAAATGCAGGGGTAAAAGTTTTCAGTCTAAATACTGATTTCAGTATGTTTAGAAAGCATTCCCCATATGTAATTTCTATGAAAATCATTAAGTTTAGTATATTGAAAAGCAGATTTCAGTATTTTGAAAATTTTGAACATTTACCCATGGAAATGCCCATGCTAGACTGGCTTCTCAACTCTCATACCTTCTTGACTTGATAACATCAATAATGTGACGAAATCGATTAGTATAAATTTGGACAATTTGTTTAAATCTGACCTTAAAATGTAGTACATGTATAAACTAAAAACGTGATTTCCGAGTAGTCTCTTAGTCGAGATTGTTTGACTAGCGAGCACAGCTGATGCTATCGTGATTTGTATAATTTTATAATCCTATAACACTCGTGTGGAGATAAAAGGCAGAAATTAAAAAATCTCCTTGCAGATTGCCCATCTTCTACTGTGCTCGCCAGCATTTGGACGATATTTGGTCACTTATTTTTTTTATTAAACTTATTAAGGAGTCAGTGATTATAATACGCTGGTCAAGTACTATAAATGACATGTAATTTTAATGGGACAAATGTTCGTGTTTTTTTTTGTAAAAATGACTAACAGTTATTTGGTAGGGACTTTATTTCAAGGATACACTCACCACTTAGTCAGAATCATTAATATTTGTGGGGATTTAATTCCTGGTTAACATTATCTGTTCATACTGTTTCGTTATCGTTGTGACTTTCATATAAAGTATGCATTGTCCACTTTCTATATTGTCGGCATTAGAGTGTTTTTTCTAGACATTCATTCTTCTCATGATCAAGCGTCAAAATTTAATTTGATACTTTTGTTGGTCCAACTAAGCATTTTTGGGATCGGCGATGTACTCCCGATTTAAACAAAGTAGCTTCGGGACGCATCGGGAGCAAGGAGATCACATTTTCTAATGATTACCCCTTCCCCTAGACCACGAATACCCTTTCTCAGATGCCTTCGGTCCGATGCCCCTTTATTAAATCGGGATTACATCGACGAGGCAAAAAATCTCAGTGTGACCTAGGCAGTAATTTACCCAGGTGGCGATTTCACAATTGTTTGTTACTGAATTGTTACCATATCATTTGTGATCTATAAACGACTGGTTTTCAGCATCATTATAATTATGCGTGTGCATTGTTGTTCTTTTTCAGAATGCGGTATGAAGAACGATCCTTACTGACGCGATGACATAGTGGACGCAGTCGTTGTCGGAAAATATGTCTATATGATTCTAGAAATAATTTGTACATAATTTATTGATTAATAAAACCTATTCATGTTATTTATGTTATCTTATTTTCTGTGTCTATCACTGTACCATGTAACAAGTGACATTGAAATAACTTAATGCAAAAATAAAAACAAATTTGAGACGTTAAAGTTATAGCATACTTGCTCATAGGCACATGGCTTCAAATTATCAGAGTGTATCATGTACGTGTATAAAACTATATTTCAAATTACCTGAATGTACCTTTATAAAGAGTGTTTTGTACCTCAAGGTTTATGAAAAAAGGATTAGCCAAATTTAATGCTGAAACCATGTGCCTATGTACTTGCTTGAAATTTAACGAAATGTTTCAAAACTTACTGCTGTCATAAGACCTTTATACATGAATCATTCCAAAGTAAGCAACTCAATGTGTTCTTCAGATCGGGTGTTAACATATCAGCGAAGGTTTGTTTAATCCTATAAGATATTACAAGCTTCTTGTGCATTGGAATATTCTGATCGAAGTTGAAATATGACAAGGAATCAAATGTCAAATCTTGACAAAATAATGTCACAGGATCAAGTTAGTTTGCTCGTACTTTCATGTAAATGTAGTCGTGTCTCGGATTTGAATGAATGATGTCACAGCGTCATCCTGGGGACATATAAATATACACAAAGCCTTTTTCTTAATTTTGGTTTGACTATGGTAGATACACTTTTTCTAAGTTAATGAAATGATGCTGCCCAAGTTAAGATTTTTACGAAAAAAACATTTAGCTGCATGAATATTTCATTCTCGTTCAACCGGTGTATAGTTTCGTCCAAAACACTTGTCCTGGGGACTCAAGATTAAAAGCCATTGATTTATAAGAATGAAATATCTAAGCAAATAAGTCTGTTAACTATTTACTCATGACTTCCTTGGCTTTTTTAGACGAACACAATTTACGTAGTAAAACGCTTTGTGGATATTGGTCCCTGAAATCGGCCTTGGAATAACTACAAGGGTGTGAAAACATCTACACTAGTTCAGTACACATGTATCAAGGGGAGAAACCACTACAAGTATATTTCTTACAGTGCTTACAAGTTACTTCCCTTGGAGACACCGAGTCCTACTCAAAATTAAATAACCAGTACTAATCAAGGAATTACTTTCTTATATACCTCCCTGTACTAACTTACAAATTAACAAGGATTATGAGCAACTTTCAACATTGTTGTTGAGTTTCAATTCATTGAACTCAAGACCTACCACATGTACCATGTTCTGAGAAATCAAACCCAGTGCATTAACCACTGGACCCCCCTGCAGCCCTCATGCTAATCATATTCACTCAAATCATGCAGACAGGGAAAACAAACAACATAAGATACCAAAAACAATGTATATGTATATTTATTTAAGAAAGGGCAAAATGCCCATTATTTTAAATGTATACCAGTACATGTTTAATACATTTTGATTTAATTACACACCATCTACTTAGTACCTGTATATAATACAATTATCTTTACCTTCTTGTATATAAATTATACATTATATATCAGTGTTCAGTTTTAAGTATGCTCATTTCAGGACCCATCCGACGAAAATAAATGATTTACAGCGTTATATGAACTGTAATTCACATTCTAATTGTAACTACTAATCAATTTTCTATAATAGTAAAAATATAAACGTAAACAAACCCCCAATGTCACTGTTTTCTTGGTATTTGCCGATACCGGAAGTCGACGCTCATAACAAAAACGTGTGTGTGACAAAACGTTTGCTAAGCGAAGTCGCGTTTGTTTTCCCAACGTCGCCCAAAATGTTCCGCCAAAATGACATAATTGTGATAAAAACACACTCATAAAGTGTTGTTTTTATGCTATAACAGCGTTTATGCAAGCTTTTTCCAGCTATTACATCTGCAGAGTCCCTCGGGAGTGTTGGGCTTGGGCACCAACCGTCCCTCGGGAGTCTGCAGATGTAATAGCACGAAAAAGCATACGTTAACCCTACATTGTATCCTAGCATTGAAATATCACAATTTTTGCTGATATAAGAACTTATCATTGTTATAATCCACAAATGTTTAACATTGAAGAACAAAAATTGATACTGGCAATATACACAGCAAAACATCAAGAGAACTTCATTATATGCAGGTTTGAAGAGTAAGTTTGCAGGGGCAACTTACAACCTCTTAAGGCTAATATATTTTCGAAATGTGCAACAAGGCGCATCTTATGAACCTATTTTTATCAAATTCGGATTAAGCCATTTTGACAAAATGGAAGTAGAACAAAGTTCTTTTTTCTATGAAAAGAGAAGTTTTCTCAAAATTACATGTTGTTACTTATTGCCTTCTTCTAAGTAAAATACATATTGAAACAGAGTACTGTAAAATCATTTAATTTCGAAGGGACAAAATATTGTGGTTTTGGTAAAAAAGACCATTTCAATGAGATCTTAATTCGTGGATTATGCAACTCAGGTAATAAATATAAGGGCCAAAATAAGTGTTTGATGGGATTTGATTTTGTGGTTAAAGGTGAACCACAAGATTTAACCCCCTAGAAAAATTTATGATTTTACAGTAGTACAGCATAGTAATCCATTGGTCTCATGTTACATATTAAATGTAGTATAATTGTGATGATATATTTCTGATTAATGTAGTACATGATACAATGTGGGTAAATGTATAATCTGCCAAGTACAATTTCTGAGTCTTTAAATATTATCAAATATTTCGCTACATGGTCATGTAAATGCACCAAAAAGACAATAAAGATCAGTGTAAAATACAACAAATACAAATAAAACAAGAGTTAAGTATCACATAAACAAGATAAATGTAAGAAGTAAACAAGTGTAGACAAGTACACTTCTAAAACAATCCTAAATAAAGACTTGTTACTTGAAGATAAAACAAGTAACGGGTATAAAAACAAGGGTCAAAATTTGCTTTAGCTCCCACGATCATTTATGATTTTACAGTATCCAAAATGATACACTGGCATCAGTCTAAGAAATTCATGTTTTTCTAAGACAAGAACATGTGAAGGATGCATCTGTTTCATTGAAAAAGACTTGAGCCCATTCATAACTTGTATGCTTGACAGAATAGAAAAATAGCCAAATTAAGGTTACCGAAAATTGCCAGAGAAAGTGTCGTCAAAGCATAAGAACAAATACAAGCATAAAGCAGCATGATGAATGTTACCTGAAGACAATTCACAACCAAGATGTATCAAATATGTTGTCAACTGACTAATCAACATATCAACATCAATATATAGTATTAATACTGTGCAATCTCTGTAGAGAGATGAGTCTTCCTTAGAGCGACAAACTCTTAAACAACATTATTTGCTTTACGTTAAGTACCATATTTGCCAAAATGTTGTAGATCTATGAAGTCGTGTGAAAAATAATTAGAAAAGATTCTGAGAAAGTCAAATGGGGACAAATGCAAAAAAAGAACTTGGAAATATGACAAAACAATATGGCCGCACACAATTGGAAAATGTCTACAGCTGTAAAGCTTGTATAAATATAATAATATGTACAATATACAGTATAACTTAGTATAGCAATATTCTTATGAAGCTGCAAGTATTGGTCATTTTACAGAGGTTGTTGCTCTAAAAAGCTTACATTTATAGCAAATATCAGTTAAAAGGAGAATTTGTTTTTTATATTGAAGGTGTTGTTTTACTGACGTTGTTGCTCGACAGAAGGCCACTACGAGAGGTTGTACTGTATTTTAATGGTGTTTCATGTGATTGTATAATGTTGCATTATGTGCGAAATTCTTCATGCATATTGAACACTGGTATGGTTTCTCACCGGTATGTGTAGCAATATGCTGTGTAAGATGATGTTTCTGTATGAACGATGCGCTACATTGTGTACAGTGATAATCTCGAACATTCAGATGTATCTTCAGATGTGTTTTCAAACCTTGCGGTCGAGAGAACATTTTACCACAGATATGACAAGGGTACGATCTCCGCGGTGGCTTCTCGTTGACATGATTCTCATCAATATGCGCCTTTCTATCGTCCATCGAACTGAACTCTTGAAAACAGTATTTACAGACATAAACACCGTTAACACAAAAATTCTTCAGCTGACAATCAGTTTTCCGGCGCATATGTTTCTTTAATTTAGAAACGGTGTAAAACTGTGAGCCACACTTTTCACAAACATGATTCCTTTCTTTAATATGTTTGAGTTTATGATCTTTCAACATAGCGCGAGTAGGAAATGTCTTGGCACAGTAGAAACATCGGAAAGGACGATCCTTGTCGTGCTTCATCATCATATGTTGGCGTAGAAGTCCCATTCTCATGAACCCCTTATCACATTCAGGGCAGTTGACCTTCACTTCGCCGCCATGTTTACGAATATGGAAGTTGAGCTCACCAGCACGTTTATATGTCTTCCCACAAAACTGAAAGTAACACAAAACAAAATCTTCTCAATTAACATTAACACACATAAATTACATTTGTACACTAACTAAAATTATTGTTTCTTAATTATTTAGGTGGCATAGCTGCGTCCCCAAATTACAAATTATATATATGGAAAACTTGACAGTTTTATGTGTCTAAAATTATATGACATTGTCAGGATTATGTCAAAGTTGATTTTAAATGGGTTTACCATAAATGTATGTAGAATATTCAATAGTCTAAATAACTGGAGTTTTTTGCTATTACGCAACAAACTCATACATTGATTATCATTTGTTTGAGTCAATTTCATTTGTCATCGTCATCAAGATGTGAAATTTAAAAATTGCAAAATACAAAGAAAATCTTCAGGTTTAACCATACCTCACAAGCGAAGGGTCTCTCTCCACTATGTACTCTGAGATGTTCAGTCAAAGTCTTCCTCTCAGAGAATCGTCTATCACACTCAGGACACGGGTAAGGTTTATAATCCATATGGACAGCTTTCACATGCTTGTTCAATGAGCTATTATCATAGAACGTTTTGTCACACACGTTACATTTGGCTGTGTTCACTTTTTTCCCATCATGGTTGTCCATATGTGTATCTAGCGACTTTTGCTTCGAGAAACATTTTCCGCATAATTCACAGGAAAATGTGCCAAGATGTAAGTTCATGTGTTTCTCTAGTGTGACTTTATTAGACAACTGTTTCCCACATTGAGTACAAGTCAAATCTAATGCACTATCTTTGTTTTCCGAACCTTTCCCGGAGTCATGAGCACCTTTATCGTTAGTATCGAAGTCTTCCACCGTGTCACTATTGTCATCGTCAGTGGTCTCATCAAATGATACCTTTTTCGTTTTCCTTTTTGTTTTTTTCTGAGGAGTTTTCAGTTTTTTCTTGCGTTTATTTCCAGCTGGTGGCACATAGGTAGGATCCTCATTCTTACCCTCCTTCTCCATGTCCACATTCTCCTCAGCCTCAACTTTTATTTTCTTTCTACTCTCTTTACCTGTACCTGCATACTCGTCTTTTTCAACTTTTATTTTCTTTCTTACATCTTTTATGTCATTCCCAGGAGGACTGTCTAAAGGTAATTCAGAATCGTTCATTACGTAGTTGTAGTCTTCTATATCAGTGTCCCCTCCATAATCGGGATCTTCCGCATCATTGACCATCTCTATTTCCACATCATCGGCGCAATCATCCTCCATTTCATCATAACCATCATAATCATCACATTCAAACTGCAACGGCTGAATCTTTATTGTAAATTCATCATCAACATTTTTAGTAACACTTACTGAACTTTGACCTTCAAATATATCCCCAACATTCCTATATGTAGTGCCTAGCTTTTCTGTTTCATTTAACTGATTTTGACTCTCGCTATAACTTTCACTTGGCAGTAACCCTAAAGTGTTTGGAACCATGTCCATAGCACCAGTGTTATCAAATACATCATTGTCAGCACTTAAAGTTGGTGTGACATTTTTCTTAACATGAAGGATAGATCGGATCTCATCGTCCATTTTATCAGTCACACTTTTCTGCTCCTTCAAGTTGGTGTCAAGCTCACTTACTATTTGATTCACCATTCGTTTCTTTTCAAACACATTTTGACCTCCTTGTCTCAGTTCCGGTGTTAGAAGTTGCCCGTTAATGTCCATATGTGTACTGATGTGATCGTTTAGAGATTTTAAAGTACTGAACACTAGTCCACAAAATACACAAGTCTTGGACTTCGCTGGAATTCTGACTTCCGTTCCATTTTGGTTACCATCTTCAGAATGCTTTCCCATATGACGTTTAAGCTCTGAAGAACGACGGAATCCTTCTCCACATTTGTCACAAGTATGCGAAGTTTCACCTAAAATTACAGAAGCATTAATAAGTTTAATATTAGACAACTGTTGTAGAATTTTATGAAAGTAACTTGAACATCGTTATCTATACAATTTATCAAATACAATCACAAATAATATTAACTAATAAATTTTGATTAATTGTGAAACAAGTTCTTTAATTCATATTCATCACTTTGGACGGATCATTCCTGATGTTATACATTGCAACAAGGGTACAAGAGAAGACAATCATGACAAGCATGTTTCCCTTTTTGTCTGCAAGATAGTTACTAATACCTTTTAGCACTTGAAGCGGATGCTCAACTACTACTGTAAATACTCAGCCATAAATCGGGCAAAAACAGTCCCAAAAAAAATTAAAAAGTCACCCCACGACTTATGGAAGAGTTAACTACACTACTCCCGATTTTGTCAGAAAATCATAACATTACTCCTGACTTTATCTGCCCGCATCGCCCTGACTTTATCTGAAAATGACCACATTCCCATCAACTTTGTCTGAAAATTACTACACTCCTTCATATTCTGTCTGAAAATCACCACATTCCTCCCAACTTTACCTGAAAATGACCACATTTCCTTCGACACAGCACATGATTTCAGCTTTCACAAAAACGGAAAACTAAACATGCGACCTATGAAAGGGTTTAGACAAAAACCTTGATTTTTTTATTCAAAAGTCCCCCTGCGACTTATGGCTGCATGCGACTTATGGCTGCGTATTTACGGTAGGTCTTAGACTGTGTCCAAACCATTAGTTACTATTTTAGTACCCATACAGTACTACAGTACTAACTCTTCAACAAAGAACCAGCAATATCTTCACATGTGATGAACATCAACATTGTTGTCGAACTATCAAGGAAGGGTATGAAGTGTCAGGATCAGGAATCAAACCTCGATAGCCAGGTTACAAATCAAGCTCTAAAGTTAATTTTTAAACAAGAGGGTCCAAAGGGCCCTGGGTCGCTCACCTGTTTGGCCTAGTGACCTAGATTTTGGCCCAAATGACACAGTATCTAACTTGACCTAGATTTTATAGAGATAAACATTGTGACCAAGTTTCATAAAGATAGAGTCAAAAGTGTGACCTCTAGTGTGTTCACAAGATTTTTCAATGATTTGGCCTCGTGACCTAGTTTTTGACCCCAGATGACCCAATATCGAACTTGACCTAAATTTTATAATGATGATCATTGTGATCAAGTTTCATAAAGATAAGGTCAAAATTGTGACCTCTAGTGTGTTCACAAGCTTTTTCAATGATTTGGCCTCGTGACCTAGTTTTTTACTCCGGATGACCCAATATCGAACTTGACCAAAATTTTATAGTGATGATCAGTGTGATCAAGTTTCATAAAGATTAGGCTCAAATTGTGACCTCTAGTGTGTTCACAAGCTTTTTCAATGATTTGGCCTTCAAAGGCTTGTGACCTAGTTTTTGACCCCGGATGACCCAATATCGAACTTGACGTAGATTTTATAGAGATGATCATTGTGATCAATTTTCATAAAGATTAGTCTCAAATTGTGACCTCTAGTGTGTTCACAAGCTTTTTCAATGATTTGGCCTTGTGACCTAGTTTTTGACCCCAGATGACCCAATATCGAACTTGACCTAGATTTTATAGAGATGATCATTGTGATCAATTTTCATAAAGATTAGTCACAAATTGTGACCTCTAATGTGTTCACAAGGTTTTTCAATGATTTGGCCTAGTGACCTAGTTTTTGACCCCAGATGACCCAATATCGAACTTGACCTAGATTTTATGGAGATGATCATTGTGATCAAGTTTCATAAAGATTAGGCTTAAATTGTGACCTCTAATGTGTTCACAAGGTTTTCCTTTGATTTGACCTAGTGACCTAGTTTTTGACCCCAGATGACCCAATATCGAACCTGACCTAGATTTTATGGAGATGATCATTGTGATCAAGTTTCATAATGATCAGGCTAAATTTGTGACCTCTAGTGTGTTCACAAGCAATTGTGAACGGACAACGGACGGACGACGAGCGATCACAAAAGCTCACCTTGTCACTTTGTGACAGGTGAGCTAAAAAGCATAATTTTGATTTTTTAATTTTTAATCAAATAAGTATAACACATATAATACATACCTTTGTGAAGTCTTAGATGGTGATTTAGATCACTTATCCTCTTGTATGATTTCGGACAAAGGTCACACTTGAATGGTCGCTCTCCAGTATGTACCCGCACATGTTCTTCGTATGTCTTTCTGGCAAAAAACGACAGCTGACAATACTCACATTGATAATTCTTAATCCCCATATGTACAGATAAAGTATGCTTATTCAATGAGCTTTTGTCATAGAATTTTTTAAAGCACACATTACAGTTTTCTTGGCCTTTAAAACCAGAATGAACTTTATCATGATTTTTCAGAGAAACTGCAGAATTGAATATTTTGTTACATTTGTCACACTTAAAGTTGTCTGTATGTAAGTTTCTATGTTTCTCTAACGCTCTGAGAGACTTCATAACTTTGCCACAAACCTCACATGTATATTGTTCTGGCTTCTTGGGTAGGAAAGCTTTCAGTAACTTCGGAGCTTTACCTTTCTCTTTCTTGGTAGTTTTTGCTTTTGTTGCTGTAGTATTTGAATCACTCAAACTGTCTTCAGATTCCGTTGAATCATCATACAGATCTTGAAGATCTTCAGTATCATTCTTTGACTCATCAAATTCATCGTCAGATGGTGGTTCTTCTTTCACAACAACCTTAGTATCTTCAGTTGGCTTTTCAGCTTTGCAATCCACATTACTTAGGTCAGGTTCTTTACTCTCACTAGTTAAGCTTGATTCAGTGGAAAGTGTGTTTACTGATTTTGATTCATTTACTTCCGTTTGCTTTTCTGTAGTAAACTCAGCACATTTATTAGTCACTTTACTTGCTTCAGTTTTGTCAGCAAATACTGCGGTGAAAGCTGTTGGTTTTTCAAGAACGTCATGAACCTTTCTGATGCCTTCATTTGAATCTGAGATATTTTGTGATCCAGGAAACCTAGCACTGTAAGTGTCACCTACATTATTGACCAAAGCAATGTTAGGGTAGCCACCATACTGTATCTGATTACTAGTATATTGTGAAATTAAACCCGAGTTTGTAGCAAATTGCATTGGTATACCAGATCCACGGCTGAAGTCAGTAGGACCGTGATTGGACGTGGGTGGTGTATAGTTACCAAACTGCCTATAATCTCTAGGAAATACAGGCTGAGAATCATATACAGGTTGTCTTTGATTAGAACCTGGTAAAGGTTCATATGTTTCATTGTGATAACGACCATAAAAGTTTGGCTTGTAGTTGCCCTGTCCTGCCATTTCAACACTATCTAAATGTTCTCCTTTACATTCGAGCTAGCTGATACACGATACAGCTTTTAGTATTTACTCCCTGACTCCTCCTGTCTATGTTCTCATATATTGTTGAAGCAGAGGCACAAATTCTGAAATAAAAAAATATAAATTTTATTATGACCAAATTCATAACATACATATATTTAAGTTTATACAAGTTAAAATATCAAACCTATTTTGGGGGAGAACTGTAGGGTTCTCAATACCAGCAGGTGGGAAGCGGTGGCCTAGAGGTAGGGCACACGCTTTGGGATCAAGAGGTCCAGGTTCAACCCCCTCTGGACCGCTGGTTAATTTCTCTGAGGAAGACCCACATGCTCCACTCCACCACCATGGTGTAAAATGGTACCTGTGAGGGCAGTGTCTATTCCTGGGCACCGCAGATCGATGTTGGCTGCCACACCCACAGGAGAGAAATAGTCTTCCCAGGGAGACACGAGTGTAGGTTTCCATAGGTAGCCTTATGACCAGGGGAAGTTAAAATGTCAAAGGGTGCTTGAGCATCCTAACAGCTGAAATGAGCCCTAGAAAATTATTAACTTTTTAAGCAGATTGCCCAAATTGACTGCTTAAAAACCATTTTGGACTGGCGGAAAATGTGAAATTTATACACAACTTGAAGAAAATAGTTGCATTAAGAACCTTATCAGACCTGTTGGTTAAGCATTTTGGCATGCTAGGTTAAAACTTATTGAGAACCCTGGAAACAGTATACGTTCAAATCAATTATGCTGGGCCTGGCAGGAGGTAGAAATGTTTTCATACACATGTAGCCAGTTAATCTTCAAAAGTAGGCGATTAATTTGATATCTAACTTAAGGTAACTCCCCCTGCTGAAATTGAACCCATCAATGAGTAACCGTGTCAGAAAAGAATTAGATTTTTCAAGTCTGCAACAGCATTTATTACAAAAGTTGTTGTACTAAATTAAAATTATACATTTACATTTATGAAATTGATTTTTAAAAAAATTTTTTTTATAAAAAAGTGTTTTACGTACAATTGGAATTCGTCATTTTTTGTGTCAAAATGTTGTTAAAAGTACTCACTCGAAATCAATATAAAACACATTGTTGTGTTCTCCAATCTATTATCCAGGTGATAGACTATTCCACTTATAAATTTAATTAATGACATGCACACATCGAATCAAAACGTTTGGTCACTTTATTACCAAATTTGTAAAATAACATTTACACATGTCTGATTATTTTTAATGTGTAAGTAGAGTGTATTCTAACAGTAGTTGACCGTCTAAATTCAATAGATTTGACCATGAGTTGTTTTGATAGCAACTAATCCCATGAATAGAAATTTTCTACACACTTGGTCATCTTCAAATGTGTAATACAAATCAGATTTATAAATTTTACATGGTTAAATATTTAGTGTTTTATGGATAAATTATGATTAATATGCAATAATTCTATAGTCGAGCATCTCGATAATGGATTGGAGAACATAAGAATGTGATTTATATTGAATTTGAGTGAGTACCCTTTTTAGGATTTTGACACAAAAATTGGCAATTTTCAATGTGTTATAAAAGTGTTACAAACTGCATTTTTATTTCTTTTTACAAATATTCATAGTATATTTAAATATTTCAATATAGTATAATGATTTCAGCTGAAAATTATATTGCAGACTTGAAAAATTAAATTGTTTTCCGACACAATTACACACTGATGACTTCAATTTCAGCTCTGCAAATTACCTTAAGTTACAAAGAAGAAATTCACACACAGTAGCCGGCACACATATTCAAATAGGCTTTTATTATAGCCAGTGAATTTTTCTGCCTTCCGCTTCATTTCTACCCCTCTGTCTAGACCAATGGTAAATAATTTTAATATTAATAAACAACTGGCCAATTATTAAAGTTTTAAACTTGAATATTCTGAAAAAGCCAGAATGGAAACGGAAATTGTCATACACTATACTATACTACAAAATTATCCTATTTTTACATAGACTGTCACTGAAAATGACAGAAGTTTGAAAGAGCATACACTTGTTAGTCAAACAATCTCGACTTAGAGACTATCCTCTAAGTCGAGACCCATTGTGCGCTTTTCTGGTCAGTATTTGAGTTTCATTAATTCTGTCTTTTACGCCAAATTAGAGCCATTTTCAGCATTGAACATGTAAAATATAATAAAAATAAACGAATGGCATAGAATACCTGATAATATTGGTCCTCATAATCAATAAATCGACTAATAAATAAATCGGCACATGTAATTTCTGAAAATCCAATGTAAACATAACTGTGAGTAGCCGCTACGCGTACACGACCTTAGATGAGCGCAACACGTGTGTACAATTCATAAGCTAACGTTGTGTGAATCATTAAGCGAGCAGTAAAATTCATAACTTATGTATTCTGTTCGTAAGTCATCAACTATCAGTTTACAAGAAAAATCAGCTCAATTTGTCAACAAATGTTCGTTAATTTTTCGTTTTTAGTTGCAATGTGTAATGGTTTCACGCGTACCAGGGTACATCACTGTGAAAACCAAATAGTGCCGAAGATCTCCAAGCATTCTCCATTGTTCTAGAAACTCATTCCATCGAGTATTCTGATTGGTCGATAGGGGAATGCGATTTACATATCAACAACAAATAGCTGTGTAGTGGAATTTAAAAGTGTGACATCGTCGTGTTAAAATTGTCGGCTTTTTTGTTTTGTGGATGTTTTTGGTGCAAATAAGTTTATTAGGAGAAAAAGGGTTGATCTTCCATATATTTCATGGTATTTACAACTTTTCATTCATGTTTTCAACTTGCAACCCGAGTTTGATAGCAAGTACCGACACTTATATGACAACTTAGTGCACATCTGCAATGGAGATATAAAGGTCAGAAATTAAAAATCTCCTAGCAGATTGCCCCACATCTAATACACTTGCAAGATTGTCAATGCCAAAAATGGCGCTACGTCAAAATTACATTTTTACAATCACTTTGAAGTTACCTGTTGAGAGGATATAGAGTGACAAGGTAGAAAGGAAATAGTATACCTATATGAATTTAATACTTAGTCTTACCTTTTATTTGAACTATATTGTAAGTAGTTTTCGGTCGAAATGTCAACATTGATGATTGAAAATCGCAGTTGCCCGAGTTGGAATGAAGGCGAAGCGATCTTCAAATCACATCAAGGTCGTGAAAATCTGATGAACGTTGACAGTTATTACAGCGTATACAGTGCGCGCTAATTGCTAACAGTTGTTTTAAGTTATTTTATCAGTTCATGTATCATTTTTTATATTTTCTTTTTTCCCAACGATTAATTACAAATGTCGTATTTTTATGTAAGGGAGATAATATTCGCTAATTGGTTGATGATAAAAACCTGTTACGTAGGCAATACCGTACAGTCACAGTGGTCTCCCATTGGTTTACCCAATGCCACAGACGTCTTTGCCAAATGCACTGTTTACAATTCTTTTAAAATCATCCGCTTTGACAAAAATGTTTAAAGATATTTATTAGTTTAAAAAATAATTTATGCATTATTTTTAATGAAGCAAGATTCTAAAATAAACTAGTGAAAACATAGGCATAATAGTAAATATAGATATATCTGTGATGAAAATTAGCTGTATTCCAATGCACATTTTCAAAGAAGTCCAACGATCTTGGACTTCTTTGACATTTTAAGAGTATTATAATGTTTTATTTTCAAAAGTTAATTAAAAAACGAAAACGTTTGCATCCAGAGAAAGGCTACTGTATTACTTGTTTTAAACACGCATGTATATTCCCTATATATATATAGACACATGTTTTAAACAACAATGTGATTTCGGCATACTTCATGAGGAGAAAATTGAGAAAACCGAGCAAGTGGTTAAGACATGACCTTGATATGTTTATATGATTAATGCGATACAGTAGTATGTTTTATTCTAAAAAGATAATTCCTTAATGAGATGATATTTTGTCCAAGATTACATCAACAATTTCTCAAAATACTGGACATCTAAAATGCTTGTTTACGTAACGTTCTCGTTCCATAACGTTTTCAGCGTCACTGAAAATACACGGTGTGATTAGTTTTAAAGGTCTGAAACTTTGTTAGATCTAGTAGATACATGTCGTATTTTGCTTACATTTTCAGAAACGTATCTCCAAAAAGATTTTTATAACTTTGTCAGTAAGTCCGGTTTCCTGAAGAACGTCTCATATGTATTTTTCTTATTTCAGAGTTGGTTCAAAACCTTGTCTCTTATAATCAATTATCTAATGTCAAAATAGCAGGTTTTCAAGTCATGGAGACTGGCTCACTTAGGAAATTTTGGTAGTTATTCTATTGTATTGGTTTTTGTGAAGTTGCGTGCAATTGACAAGAGAGCAAGTGTTTCAAAATTTAGTTAATTCAATTTTATATGGATATTACCTATTTAGCAGAAAACCACCTTTATTCCGACAGGAATTCGTCACATGTTACGAGATAGCATCGTCGGATACCCACAGTCGTTGCCTCCTCTCCGCTCCGTACATCTCAGCGGAGCGGAGGCAACGACTGTGGGCATCCGACGATGCGAGATAGGGGTCTAGTAGAAACGTCACACGAAATGCGATTTTCAATATGGACTCCTTGACGATACGATGAAGTCGAGCAAGTTTATCTCATGATGTTACGAAGCTTCGAAGCAGTTGTTAGAGGAATGCTATTTTATTGTGTTAATTGTAATTGTTTTTCTCAAGATCATATTCACTAATTTGAATATAGTTTGATATTGTGTTTCCCATCTCCTCTGCTCTCGAGAAGGTTTAAAATCCAACAGAAGGATGTCATTACATTGCCTACGAGTCATCGTCATCATGCGATTAAACGTTGTCTAGACGACCAACCCCATCAATGACATCGCATGGTATACATGTCAATGCCAGTCTGGCGATGGTCAATTATTCTGGGTAAGTTTAAAGGGTACCATGTACTATAGTATGCAAGACCGTGACCTTTAACGGAACAGATAGGAGCAAGTTGTCTTGTCTTATATTTCTGTTAACTGGTACACTATCCGGTACATCATGGTAACATTTGCATGTGCCCTGCGTTCTTGCAGTGATTGTCACTTAAGCTGTGTAGCATGACTGTGACGCTACTGGTCCTTCTGTAGTGCTGAGAAGACCATACGGGCAGATCTACGTGGCACCATCTCTAGCGTCCGAATATTGGCATCGGTAAAGGAGTCACAGAGTATAGAGGAGTATTAAACGAGAGTCCACACCAGGGTCTGATGGCATAGATGGTATTCCTTGGTCATTGATTGGTCTGGTGTTGTTGGTTTTTATTGGGGTTGATATGATGGTTCGAGTTGAGAGCTGTTTTTGAGTTGATGCCTAAATAATTTGCTGTGTGTGCTTCCTCTAAAATATGTCCATGGATATTGTTTGGTACTTTTGTTGGTAACACATTAATATGCATGATCTGACAAATTCTAGGAATTCCATCAGCATCTTCCTTTGTCAAAATATTGACTTAGACAACAGTTTACTTATTAATTTACGGCGAAGTTTATTCAAGGTATAGCTTGGCTATTTTGACCTGAGCCTGACCTTTATGCAAGAATGTATAACAAGGTTCTTGCTTTGAATATATCAATTTCCGCTAGCAAACCGTGCAAAATCGGCATTTAAGATTTGTGTTTGTATTACATCTCGAGCGTCTTCGTGATACTCCGCGATTATGAAAACATAAAATCGGTGTGGTAAACGTTGGCAATATATCGACCGTTAAATCATGGTAATCAATAGGTCAGGCTCATGGTATTGTGGGCAAGCTATATGTATATGTAGAATGATATTTTTATGTTTTAGCAAAATGCTTTGGATGGACATTTCCTCCACTGAAAATGTACCAATCCACCCTCTAGAAAATGTACTATCTAACAGTTTGGCGACATTAAAATGTTACACTGGGCCAATAAAGGAAACAACAACTATTTTGCCTGTGTAGGCTCCCTCACTTACCTGTTCAGCTGAGCGGTGTCAACATGAAACACTGCTGTGAAGAGATTAAACGTGTATTCGGCCAGGTTTTTCAATTCGTAGGATGCGTCTTTGTCTGTGTTCAAAGTAGTCCCCTGTCGTGTTATCATAGGTCATGGTTGTTCAATGAACAATAATTTGGTCATCCTTCCTTTTTTGCGTGAATCATTTCTTTGGGCTGCATATGAGCATTTGTTCCGCGTAGTTGCGATGTGGCGTTACTGCTTTCTATGCTCGGCTGGTTAAGTTGAGTGCTGCCTTCCCTGTTCGGTTTCCTCATACCTTTTTGTGATGCATCATAGATGCAGATAGTATCCCTTGCTATGTACATTTAGAATACGGATATTCAGTCGCATACGTTCCCTCAGCCCATCTTACTTTGAACTTGCACAAAAGTTCGCCCCATACCAAAGATATTGACTTTCAACTCGTTAAAGTCAATAATAAGACCCGGGTACTGAGAAAAGGAACCTGGGCCTGTCATTGATTATAGCAAGTTATTTATTTACCAAATGTCTCTCCACCATGTCACTTTGTGATAGGTAAGATGAAAAGGAAACGACGGTGCATTGCCTAAATTCGTGGTTTATATGTCTATGCTTTTCTGTGAAACCTGTGTTTTGGACAATGAAGTTGATTTCCTTACTTACCTTGCAGAGCGCCGAGTATTAATTCCATGTTTTACACACAGTGCATGTGCGGTTTTAAAGTTGATGAAATTATGATCAACCTTCGCCTTCCCTTCTACGTACAAAGGCAAGTCTAGCTTAATCATGTAATTTTCTTTCCTCACTTACGGAGTGTTGGGTATTAATTGCATGTTTACAAACATTATAAATGCACATTTACTTGGCCCGGACAAAGGTGTTTGTTTTCTCATTTTATAGAGAAAACAAATCCGATATGCATAAACATGAACAACGGCTGATGTTTCCATCGGATGTGGAACTGTGCATGTATCTGATCTTCATCGAGTTCTTCCATTGTTACTCCCGGTAGTTTGTGCCTTATAGTTGTGTTTTAGATATAATAGATGATATGTAACAAGGATATCTTGTACCATATTTACTCTATCACAACGACTGTCCAAGGTTCATCGTGTATGTTACAAGTGTGACGTTGGAAGTGTAAACAAGCAAACAATGGAAGACTACATTGGTATGTGACATATCGCTGGCTTAGAATGAGAAGGTCGTGACTACAAAATCAACATTTTGGGGCTCAACAGAAGCACCTTATAATGCATATTTCAAATATGTAACAGTCTTATAAGGTCGTAAGTAGCAGGTAAAACGTTCTCATTCTAAGCCAGCGAAATGTATGCAGAAAAGCAAACGGTCCTTTAAGTTCACCATGATGGCATTAAGCTTAACTGAGCTTTTAACACAGTTGGAAGGTAATAAATACAACGTTTTTCAAGTTTCGTAGATTTAATAAACACCATTTGTTCGACACCAAAAAGGTGAAATCAACATTTTTTTAAGCTGCATATCAAAAGTACATTTCTAGTGATGTATTACAAAATTACGTCAATGATACATACATGTAATCATATAAAACAAATAAAATATGTGGTTGGTTTGGTAACAAATATAAGAAAACGGCAACATATACTATTAAAAATAACTAGTTTACAACAATAGTTGAAATCTATCTAAGAAGTTCCTAGTTTAGTGTTGCACATGTTGAATGTGAGTAAGAAATAACTGTACAATTATACCATTATGCTAACAAAGGTTGGTGTTTTTGTGTGGTAAACTGATTTTAGAATAAAAGAACAAAAACTTCACATGTACACATTTTTTTTCTCTCCGTATCTATGAACAAATTAGATAGATTTCAGAAAGCATACATGATGTGTAACAATATTCTTCAGTTGGTATTTAAAATAATACATGTACATAAATCAGGCAAATAAACAGAACCAAATGAAATAAAAAATACATTATTATTTATATGAAAAGTTATTTCTAGTTATTAAAATATTTAAACAGATTTCGGCACTTATTTTGGTCATTTTCATATAAGACGGTTCAAATTAAATTTTGTTGTGGTCGTAAACGTTCAAATACCTTGGAAGATGGGAATAATGATATGTAGGAATGCCCGGAACAGTCTGCTTGGCTTTTGATATTGGGGAGTAGGCGAATACACACCTGTGCTTTAGAAATGTATTATAACGATTATTTGACATTATAAACTTTAATTTCACGAAAAAAATGCAATTTCAAGACGATTGGGATTCAAACCAGACTACGAGACGTCAATATCTATAACGGTAACATGTAAAATTTATTTTTATGTTGTTGCCATAAGTTTATGGCAAAGATTTGAAATATGTTTAAACATTATATAAAATAGTAACAGAATCATAAACGTTTTGATGTAAAACTTACAAAAATAGTATTTGTTGTTTTAATTTGTATTACAATATCAAAGTTTTTTTTAAATATTATCAAACAGATTTCTAAATGCAAAATGATAAAAGTATTAATATAATGGAACTGTCTTTTAGTATTTATAATATACGGACGACACATGTTATTAAGTAACGTTATTATAAATACTATCAAACTCTTTGCCAGAAGTTATGAATTTTGTTAAATTTTGCGATATTGCCAATACACGTGCGATGTCAAGTATGATGCAACCATGTTACATGTATAAGTCATTGTATGTATTCAGAGGTTATTAGTATACAAATTGCTTGCCTATTCACCAGATAATAATTGGTAGCACGAGACCAGTATATAATATATTTGGTGAGTTGATTTGTGAAAGGTTGTCCGACCTAGGATATGATTCGTCGCGGCACGAGCGAGAATCGAAAGGTGTGGAGCTGAGATCTGAAGTTCGGGCAGTTCATACCAGGTCGTCAGACTGCTAAGACGTAACGAAATAGTATATCGTTATAATATTGTATGGACTTATATTGTATTATATGTGTACAATTGTTAGACTAGTGAAATAAAATATGATGAACTGGATGAAGTGATTTTGTTGAATCAGTGGACTCCAATAACTGATTTCCAAATGCTTACATGTGCGTTTAGAAAGTAGATTCTATTTTATAAACTATGGATTGTACAATGTATGATATACAACAAACAATAAACAATACTCTGGAAGTATCTATTAATTGTTTTATGGATACTGGGTGATAGGTTTGTACTATATTATCATAAGTATGTTCCGACAGAACTTACAACTAAGAAGGATCTCGAGGTATGATGCATTTGACTCAAGCTATGGGCAAGCCAAGGAGTTAACTGGAAATGTACACCCTTTTAAATAGAGGAAGAATAACGCAAATGACTCTTGAAGACAGGAAGCAGACATGAAGAAGACATGAAGAAGACATGAAGAAGACATGAAAAAGACATGAAGAAGAAGTTTATTTCAATGATAGCTTTATATAGAGTACATGTTGGAAGTAGACCATTACGACAAGGAGGAATATTTACAAGAGGTGTATAAAAGATTAAATCACCAGAAGACAATATCACATTTAAACAATATACAATAAACATTGTACAACCCATGAGTCAGAAAAGAAGAGAATATAAGTGTATTGTGGGAGGTTCCGTTGATTTAAGGAGATTACTAATTAAAGTGAACTGAGCATTTGTCTTATTACATGTTAAAATTCAAGTTTCATCTATGAGTATTTGTTAAACAGTTTTTAGACCACAGCTTACTGTAACTGACCAATCAACGAGCAGAAAAAGTGTTGAATAAATCCCATACATTTTTTTATACAACACTTTTCTGTGGTATATAGAAAAAGTGTTGTATATAAACTTACATTGATTTATCCAATACTATTTAGGCCAAGCAAAATAATCCATCAAGTCAGGAATTTATAGCTTTATTGTAAACACAATCCATCGACAAGTGTGATTGTAACAGTGAAGTTAAGCATTAACAATCACTATACATGCATATATCCAATACAAACACCAAACATAGAGTTTAAAGAGGATGAAGCGGCGTTTTCAATGACTTAAAATTGTTATGTTACTTTATATTTATATTTTGTGTAATTAGAGTAAAGTATCATTAAAATACAGAATAATCTATTGCTGAAGCAGTAAGAATTACAATAGTATTATAAAACATATACATGCACTTAAATACTATTTAAGCAGTTAAGTATATCTAAAAAAATATTAAATCACTGTTAATTTATGAACTATTCAGTTATAACATAAGAGTTTACAATATCGGTATTCCAAAAATGAAAAAAAAGCTTTCAGTGAAATAACATTTTTACAGTTTACTGCTGCTTACACAAATGTTTTGACTGGTGATTTTACAGTGTAATCTGCTGCCTTTGAAAACCAATAATAGCAGATATACAGTCAGGTACTTCTATCGCAATAGCATTTGAGTCTGGCAAGCCAGCAGACTCGGCCTTGATAACGGTTGCCGAGACGACTAGTCCAGCTGTATACTGGGGCGATGGAGGCGTCTTCGATGGCGTTTGTAGTTTGGATGATAAGTTACACTGCAGTGCCTCTAACGGTTGTTTATAATAATACACAGCAGTGCTTCTATGCCCACTGTGTGCCATTATTGCTTGTTCGTCAAAATTGTTTTCATATAGACGGATACCTAGGCCTGTATATTTAAATGATGAAAATGTAGTCTGGTAATATCTTAGAATTGCGTCATTGTGCATATTGCTCGTATGCTGAACATGTCCAAGAATGTTGCTTTCTGGTATTTTTCGGCAGAGTTGTTCCGAATGCGGTTGCACGTCCTTAAACCTTTGATTTTCATTCAGATCTTTGACTAAAAGGTGTCAGGGTGGAAGAAGCTTGATTTGCGTAACCGCGGTTACGTCCTCAAACTCCAAAAACATACTACATGTCGATGGCTTAGAATGAGAAAGTCGTAACTACAAAATCGAAAACAGCATGCATGCAAGAGAAAACTGTCTGTAATTTACTCTTTAACTATAGGAAAACAAGTTTTTAAAACTTCATTTTGGTCAACATGACAATTTTAGATTTTCATAAAAATAGGCTCATAAGAAGCACATTGTGAAGCAGATTTCAAATATGCATGGGTCTTATCAGGTCGTAAGTAGTAGTTACGACCTTCTTATTCTAAGCCATCAATGTAGTAGTTTCATCAAGTAAATCAAATTCCACTACTTGTTTTTAAAAGCACATGCATGTACACTTGCTTTAAAAAAGATATGTAAAATATGTACGATACAGAAAGAAAGCTGACCAATGGAATGTTACCAACGAAAACACAAAATACCCGTGCACCAAACATTCCTTGATTTTATTTTATGAATGGCTAATGTAAACGATTTGGGGATATTGTGTTTACTAAGTATTAATCATAGTATTAAGTAGTTGATTGTTGGCAAATTGTATCTGAGAAACTAACATTTTTAGCTGTGGTCTAAGACAGATAGATCTCTCGTAAGTGTTGGGTATGAAAACATAAAATCTCGCAAACTCGATTTAGTTTTCATACCCAACACTTACTCGTGTTCTATCCTATACATAATCACTGCATTTTATCACATAGTATCGATATATATTATGAATTAAAATAGATAACAACATCATCATGTTCGACTATGTTCGAGTATGACGAAAAGGTTGTGAGTAAAATGATTTATTATTCAAAATACTAGACTTTGAGGAGAAGATATTAGAAAAACTTGTAAGACATGGAGATTTCAATTGAATCTTACATCATCGACCCAAAGGAAGAGAAAGAAATCAATGTTTTTGTTTTGATCCTCATTGTTTAAAATATGACTTCGAGGAAAAGGTGTTTAAAAAAAATAAGACATTGACGTTCAACTTGAATAATAAATTATCGGAGCTTTATATACTTACATTTTGTATATCCAAATTGGAAAAGGCTAAGTTTAAAAGCAAGCGTTTGGGTGAAGGATTTGTGTCAATTATGTAATATATATCAGAAAGTTTTCGGTTTATACGATTTTGGGAGATATCTTAAAATAACATATTGCTGTCATTATACAGTTCATGGAGGTTGTTTTAGCTACAGCATCAATCATAACTTTCAGTGTAATATTTGTCAAGATCGTGTTGTACAAAAGTTAAAAGGATAGACAATAAATTATCCAAAGAAATAACATATTTAGAAATAATTCAATAACCAAACAATTAGATTACAGAAATTTTAATTTACAAAACTATGTCATACGTTCTAATGATGTAAAAACAAAAACGATTAGGTAAAAACAAAAAAAAACGATTTGAATATTTGGATACTCAGACATGGTTTTTATTTAAATGTTTTGTTTGCAGTGTTTTATGTTTGTATTAAGATTGGTTTAATATGACTACATAAATCTATATTTTATAAAGTTAGTTTCAACCTTTGGGTGACAGATAACATGCATCCTGGTTGTAAATATTGTTAAAAAAGAGTTATGAAATAGAATCCATTGAAAACTGTATAATCGATAGTTATAAAAACAATCAATAAAAATGGAAATAACTGTTAATATTAACAGAGGACTTTATTATTTATGTATCGTTCGAAATACGACTTTGAAGAAAAGATATTAGAAAAACTAGTAAGACATGGAGGTTTCATTTGAATTTTACATCATCGACGCAAAGGATGAGAAAGAAATCAACGTTTTTGTTGTGAACATCATTGTTCAAAATATGACTTTGAGGAAAAGGTTTGCGAAAATTAATAAGACATGGAGGTTCAACTTGAATATAAATTATTGGAGCTTTATATACTGATGTAACCGTGTTACATGTATAGATCATGGTAGGCTTTCAGAAGTTGTTAGTGTGCAGATTGCTTATTTATACACCAGATAATAATTATTAGCACGTGACCAGTATAATATATGTATGGTAAATAGATTTGGGAAAGGTCACGTGTTGTCCATCTAAAATATGATTCGTCGCGGCACGAGCGAGAATCGGGGGGAATGAACTGGGATCTGGAGTTAGGGCAGTTCAGTCCAGGTCTTGAACAAACTAAGACGTTTTTGATATAGTACATCGTAATAATATTGTTGGACTTATTTTATATAACTTGTGTACAATTGTTGGACGATTTATGAAAATAAAATACGATGAACTGGATGAAGTGGTTTTGTTAAATCAGTGGACTCTAATTATAATGTATTGAAGGTCAATATAAATACGTTACAATTATTCCGCCAAACCGACATTTAAGATCCCGAGGCAGTTAGCTCAAATTGTCATGAGCAGGCACCAGAGATAGTATCCTTGATGTTACACGAATGGAAACTACAGAACCACACTCACACGACGGTGCACCCGCAACTTCTAGCGGCTACACATTACCGTAATGCGGAACACTGGGCGCGACTGGTATTTCCCGAAGCATCGAAGGAGGCGATAGTGAAATGCGCCTTTGGGAAATTATTCTGTTGAAATGTCAAATAGTTTTCTAAAAACAATTTTTGATCATATTTAATAATTATGATGAAGGATTTATGGACTGTGAAGATTGGTGTATACAATAGTCTTTAGAAGATATACCCATTGATTTTTGGTAGACATTATAGTTTTTTATGAGATTCCTGTTTTAGAAAAACAGTTGATTTAGTTGATAAAACACGACTCAAAAATACAATTAAGTATTTTAAGAGGTATTCACTTTTATTATGAATCTACAGAATTTATAAATCCTTTCTTTGAAGCATTTATTGAAAACACAACGTTACCACCAACTTTGTCTTCCAAATCGATTGAATATATTCTCCAATTTTCTGATTATTCATTGTCCCGGAAAATCAAACAAGAGGGCCATGATGGCCCTATATCGCTCACCTGATTATAAACCCTGCACAATTTTCACCCAAAGGAATAATTTGAACATCTTGGTAGAAAACCACAAGATGATGCTACATACCAATAATCAAAATTCTAGGCAGTGTAGTTTTAGGCAAGATATTTAAATATGTTTTCCCTATATACAAGTCTATGTAAAACGGTGACCCCGAGTAGGGCCAATTTTGACCCCAGGGGCATAATTTGAAAAATCTTGGTAGAGGACCACTAGATGATGCTACATACCAAATAGCAAAGCTCTATGCAGTGTAGTTTTAGACAAGAAGATTTTTATATGTTTTCCCTATATAAGTCTGTGTAAAACGGTGACCCCCGGGGTTGGGCCAATTTTGACCCCAGGGGCATAATTTGCACAATCTTGGTAGGGGACCACTAGATGATGCTACATACCAAATATCAAAGCTCTTAGGCATTTTAGTTATAGACAAGAAGATTTTTTAAGGTTTTCTCTATATAAGTCTATGTAAAACTAAGGGCCCCGGGGCAGGGCCAATTTTGACCCTGGGGGCATAATTTGAACAATCTTTGTAGAGGACCTTTAGCTGAGTCTACGTACCATATATGAAAGCCCTGGGGCGAGCGGTTTCGGAGAAGAAGATTTTTTAAGGTTTCCCCTATATAACTCTATGTAAAACTAAGGGCCCCCGGGGCGGGGCCAATTTTGACCCCAGGGGCATAATTTGAACAATCTTTGTAGAGGACCTCTAGCTGAGTCTACATACCAAATATGAAAGCCCTGGGCCAAGCGGTTTTGGAGAAGAAGATTTTTTAAGGTTTCCCCTATATAACTCTATGTAAAACTAAGGGCCCTGGGGCGGGGCCAATTTTGACCCCAGGGACATAATTTGAACAATCTTTGCAGAGGACCCCAAGGTGGTGCTACATACTAAATATGAAAGCTCTAGGCCTTACGGTTTCAGAGAAGAAGATTTTTAAAGTTTCCTTTGTGAAAATCTATTTTTAGCCTGTGTGACCTAGTTATGCGACAGACCGGAAATTTTTTAACAACTTTGGAAGAGGACCACCCAAGGATCATTCCTGTGAAATTTGGTTAAATTCCATCTATTGGTTTAGGAGAAGAAGTCATTTAAAGGAATTGTTGACGGACGACGGACGACTGACGACGGACAACGACGGACGACGACGGACGCCGGACAGCCACCTATCCTAAAAGCTCACCAGTGAGCACTTCGTGCTCAGGTGAGCTAAAAAGCGGAAAGACATATAAAATGGTCAAAAAGGTTCGCTTTAGACCAGTGCAATATATGCGAACAGTTTAGACAATTCCCTTTTTATAAAGTTGGAGAAATGTTTAGAATTAGTATATGTTGCTAATCCACTGTACACGAAAGTGGTGTTAGATCCAGCATTATCCTTTGTAGAAAATGTTTGTGAGAAACACTCTTTTAAACTCAATACCAATGACATTTAAAACAGAGGAAATAACCTCAAGCAAAATATCATCAAAAGACAAATTTTGTATGGAAATTCAGATTTTAGAAATCACTATATTGATGTAAATGGTGTATGTTTAGATTTTGAGAAACAATGCATTAATAATTAATCAAAATATAGTTATTATTATTATAATTATAATTATGATTATTATTATTATTATTATTATTATTATTATATGTTTAAGAAATTACAAGCCAACTTATTACGTCGGTGTAGGAGAGAGGTGCACAAGGTATCGGTTCGGGAGGAACTCGAACTCCGGGACAATATTTTGGTCATATTTAATAATAATGATGAAGGATTTATGGACTGTGAAGATTGGTTTTTACAATGGTTTTCAGAAGAAATTCCATTGATTTTTGGTAGACATTATAGTGTTTTATGAGATACCTGTTTTAGAACAAGAGGGCCCATAAGGCCCTGGATCGCTCACCTGAGTAATATTCGAGTGATGTTAAGTTTTTCTACATAGAAGTTCATTTTTTTAGTGCAGCTAATCCTGATTCTCGGATTATTCCGGAATAGTAGGATATGCCTCTATGATAATTATGTTTAAGGTTAATGACCTTATCTGTTTAAAAAACTTGAAAACCTTTACAATTTTTTATTAACTTCAGACAAAATAAGTTAAGTTTTCACCTAAGATGCTTTGTGAATACATATCCTGATTTTTATTTAATTCTAAAAAAATTGTTTTAATTCTTGAAACATTTGTTCTTATCATACATGCATAGTACTCCTCACTCCAAGTGTTACAAATACAAAACACTCCTACGCATAAGTGCCAGTTCTCTCTAAAATCCCCTAGAAAATGTAACTGTACATCAATTTGTAACACCTCATGGTTTATTATTATTACCCTAGTCAGACCCTAAAATCTTTCATGGTATGTTACTGATCTGATCCTTATCTAATAGATACAATCCGGAATGTACAATATTGTGGGTTTTCCGCAAATTTGCATGCGGTACAAATAATGTTGACCTTAATCCTTTGCTAATGCTATTGTGATTTAAATAAGCATCGCTTATTTCAATGGTTCATACATGAATATTTATCGAACGAAAACATGGATAACGGTAAAAGTTGTTTGTACCGCGGGATTAGTGTGGAAAAACCAGATTGCATTGAATTCCGGAGTATATCTATTGAAACCAGATGTTGGCATACTATAAAACCTGGGCTGGGTCCGTGGGCTGGGCCCTTGGGCTGGGCTCATGGGCTGGGCTCATGGGCTGGGCTCAGAAGATATGACCTTAATTATTTACATTTTTCAGGGACACTCTGCTATAAAAAGTTCAGTTCTGCTATTAAAAGGTCAGTTAAGGATAACAGAACACATTACCGGTATTACAATTCCCACGAGACATGGTTTACTGGCAGATGATATGACAAACTCCTACACTTAGTCTCTGTGTGATAAATTGATTTTGGGAGCTTGCTTAAGTTTTCGGACCTGGCTTAATATGCTAAAAAGCGTAAAATAATATTTTGAAATATTTACAAGATTAAATATCATATTATGACCAAGCAACAAAAATCCTGATCGAAGGCACAAAAAGAGTGCTTTATTGCGATAAACACTGTACCCCTTTATCGACTCAACTTTATCAGGAATTAAAACCTAGATTGTTTTGTCAGTTATTCGATGCCTTTGTTGGGTCTATTTTAAGTTATGCATCAGAAATATGGGGATTTACTAAACCTAAAGCGACCAAGGAAAGAATTGTTAAACAGTTAAAAAAGACGGTTCTAGCTATTTCCGTTAGCTATTTATTGTAAAAAGCATTAGAATTGAGAAACAGTATGATACATAATATTGATACTTCAAAATACATGCACTTGGTTATATTTAGAATGAATAACCCATAAAAGTGTCAGTTTTGACTCAGTGATATAATAATAATTTGCGCCATTTTGGTAAGTCGTTGGACTCAAAATATAAAAAAATGAAAAAGTGTATCAAACATAACTTTCTTGATATTTTGAAAGGTAAATCATATTTCAATATGCATACATGAATAGACTTAAAAGTATTAAATTGCTATAAAGCATACATTTCCTCATTCTCGGTCTTACACTGCAACTGCTTTCTATCATTCAATAAAATCAAATCTCACTGGGAATTGTAATTATGGGGTTATCCAACTGCTATCCTCATCTGAACTTATAATTGTTCATTTGAACTTTTTATAGAAGTTCATCTCCTGAAAGATGTAAACAATTGAGGTCATGTCTCAAGAGCCCAACCCATATGCCCAGCCCACGAGCCCAGCCCACGGGCCCAGCCCACAGACCCAGCCCAGGTTTTATAGTATGCCGGTCAGCAGTAGTCTGTGTGTTTGCAAGTAAATTCACCAGTCTTCATGCATGAACAGACAAAACCAGGGCCCGGAATTATAACCACTACTTACACTCTGCACTCTGATATTGACATTCGCTGTAATTTTGAGTTTCATAGAGATATTTTCTTGAGAGCAAGAAGTTGTAGCAATGTAAAATTAGTACTAAATATCATCTTGACTGACTCCTAGTTGAATTTAGTTTAATCTAGAGCAATTAAAGACTCATTATATGAATATTCAAATGTAAGTGAGTTAAAATATTGGTTGTGATTCTGACTCCAGATCACTTTTTTACCATTTGGAAATGACATAAGTATTTGTAAAGCTACATTATTTTTATTTCATTTTGTAGAGATTAAAAAATTGAATAAACAATACAAATTTTGCAGAAGAAAGTTTATTGTACAACAAAAGGTTCGTACAGGCAATACATGCAATTGTTGAAAAAGATATGCCTTCAGACAATGGAGTATTTTATAAAATCACATTAATTACCAATAAAGCTGCATTCAAACACTAAGTAGATAACTATTATATGAGTATTCATTGATCAAATAAAAATATTCAACAGCCATGCGACCAAATATATTTGAAAATTGTTCTTCTTACTATAATCACTAGATGCATGTACATACTGGTTCCATAACATTTTTTTGCACAATAATCAAAACTTCATGTACAATAATTAAAGAGTGTATTCAATATTTCTTTTAAAATGAATTAACTGTTCTTATTTTGTGAACAGACACACTTTTAATGTACTGAGTCATAATGATACATTTTGATAGCCACTTTATAGTGAATGGCATACACAGTACAAAATTAAAAAAACTTCTGCTGAAATTAACTTTCTGAAACATTGTATGTATAATGGTTCTTCTTTCTCAGGATAAAATACTGAATTACTCTTTGTTTGTGTTAACTGGCTTATCAGATGGTAATGTGTTATAAATTAGGCTGCCTGCTGACCACTGACCACTTCAATGAATTATTTCTTATCTAAAGGTGAGGTCAGTGGGAGTCTGCATTGTGGTATAAGAGAAGATTTTCAAAGTTTTCTACAATAACATAGTGACTGGGGTAGGGGGCTATTTTAACCCCATGGGGGTAAAATTTGTACAATCTTGTTAGAGGACCCCAATAATTATGATGTTACATGCAAAATATCAAAGTTGTAGGTCTTGTGGTTTCAGAGGAAAAGATTTTCAAAGATTTCTCTCTATAACTCTATTGCAAAACAAGTGACCCCCGGGACGGGTGCAGTTTTGACCCCAGGGGCAAAATTTGAACAATCTTTGTAGAGGATCTCATGATGAAGCTTCATGCAAAATATCAAAGCTGTAGGCCCGGTGGTTTCAGAGAAGAAGATTTTTTAAGTTTTCACTTTTAAAATCTATTTTTAGCTCCTGTGACCTAATTAATAAATTAACCAGAACCATTTGAACAACTTTGAAAGAGGACCACCCAAGGATCATTCCTGTGAAATTTGGTTAAATTCCATCAATTGGTTTAGGAGAAGAAGTCATTTAAAGGAATTGTTGACGGACGACGGACGACTGACGACGGACAACGACGGACGACGACGGACGCCGGACAGCCACCTATCCTAAAAGCTCACCAGTGAGCACTTCGTGCTCAGGTGAGCTAAAAACAGTTGATTTATTTGATAAAACACGACTCAAAAAGACAATTAAGTATTTTAAGAGGTATTCATTTTTATCATGAATCTACAGAATTTATAAATCCTTTCTTTGAAGCATTTATTGAAAACACAACGTTACCACCAACTTTGTCTTCCAAATCGATTGAATATATTCTCCAATTTTCTGATTATTCATTGTCCCGGAAAATCAAAAAAGCGGAAAGACATATAAAATGGTCAAAGAGGTTCGTTTTAGACCAGTGCAATATATGCGAACAGTTTAGACAATTCCCTTTTTATAAAGTTGGAGAAATGTTTAGAATTAGTATATGTTGCTAATCCACTGTACACGAAAGTGGTGTTAGATCCAGCATTATCCTTTGTAGAAAATGTTTGTTAGAAACACTCTTTTGAACTCAATACCAATGACATTTAAAACAGAGGAAATAACCTCAAGCAAAATATCATCAAAAGACAAATTTTGTATGGGAATTCAGATTTTAGAAATCACTATATTGATGTTAATGGTGTATGTTTAGATTTTGAGAAACAATGCATTAATAATTAATCACAATAAAGTTATTATTATTATAATTATAATTATTATTATTATTATTATACATGTTTAAGAATTTGCAAGCCAACTTATTACGTCGGTGTAGGAGAGAGGTGCACAAGGTATCGGTTCGGAGGAACTCGAACTCCGGGAAAAGTTTTTGGTCATATTTAATAATAATGATGAAGGATTTATGGACTGTGAAGATTGGTTTATACAATGGTTTTCAGAAGAAATTCCATTGATTTTTGGTAGACATTAAAGTGTTTTATGAGATACCCGTTTTAGAAAAACAGTTGATTTATTTGATAAAACACGACTCAAAAAGACAATTAAGTATTTTAAGAGTAATTCACTTTTATTATGAATCTACAGAATTTATAAATCCTTTCTTTGAAGCATTTATTGAAAACACAACGTTACCACCAACTTTGTCTTCCAAATCGATTGAATATATTCTCCAATTTTCTGATTATTCATTGTCCCGGAAAATCAAAAAAGCGGAAAGACATATAAAATGGTCAAAGAGGTTCGTTTTAGACCAGTGCAATATATGCGAACAGTTTAGACAATTCCCTTTTTATAAAGTTGGAGAAATATGTTGCTAATCCACTATACAAGAAAGTTGTGTTAGATCGAGCAATGTCCATTGTAGAAAATGTTTGTGGGAAACAATCTTTTGAACTTAATACCAATGAAATGTAAAACAGAGGAAACTATAACCTCAACATCAAGAGTCCTTGAATGTTGAGGGTTATTTAATAAAGAATCTTTTAAAAACAATTCCGCTGGCTTTTGTGGTTGATATAACCATGTTCTACCAAATTAGTTTGTTAGAAAATGAGTTAATACATTTAATAAAACATATGATCAAGAAAAGCAATTAATGGTGTTTAAAAACATTCATTTTTTCTATGGAACTTCAACATTCATGGATAAATGCATCAAAGTATTTTTAAACGCACTTCCAGTTGAATTATGTAGACCGGTAGAGTATTTTAATGAATCGGTCATGGAAGATTTTTTAGAAAAATTAGAACAGTTAAATGTAATGGCAAACGATTGGGTAATAGATAAATGCATTTTATGCAATATATCAAAAGAATTCCTTTATTATGAATTTGATAGCTATTTTAAAATAACATATTGTTGTAATTCCACTGTTCACGAAAGTTGTTATAGTTATTGTATAAATCATAGTTTTTATTGTAATATTTGTAAAGACAGTGTTTATCAAAGTGATCCAAAACAAATAATTGAAAGAGCTACTACGTTTACAAATAATGCATTGCACAGGCAATTGACATATGGAAATTTCAATTTACAAAATAATGTCATACATTATGATGATGTTAGAAATAGAGGTTTCGTCATTTAAATATTCAGCCATGGATTGCATTATATATAATTATAGTTTTGATGTGTTTTATGTAGTTAGTTATGTATGATACTATGCTTTATTTACACTTAATTATGTGTGATATTGGTGTGTAATATATAATATAAAATTTTATTTTATAAAGTTGCTTGTCAACAACTTTATGGATGCATCTAGCATGCATCCTGGCTGTTAATATTATTAAATTAGAGTTTAACTAAAACCATTGAATATTGATATTATTGGAAATAAATACAATGGGAAAAGACATTATTATTGAAGCCAGGCGGTTAGCTGAATATTGTAAGTATTTTAAACGAGTATTTGGTTCAGAATGGTGTAACAATATAGAATGTAATGATGATTTAATACTGCTTTTAAAAGATTATATGAACCAGAAATCTGTGGCAATATAAATGAAGACCTGACAACTTCTTTCGTGTATAGGGGAAATTATTCTGTTTCTTTGGCAAATTATCTGGAACAATTTTTTGTCAAATTGACCAATTTTGATGAAGAATTTATGGATTGTGAGGATTATTTCATTCAAGACTTATTAGAAAAGATACCTATTGATTTTTTAGTGGATATTATTATATTTTATGAAGTGCCTATTTTGGAAGAACAATTAATTTACTTGATCAAATTTAATCAAAAAAGAAAATTAAGCATTTTGAAAAATATCTATTTTTATTACAAAAACACTGAATTGATAAAGCCTTTCTTTAAAGCATCTATAGAATGTACTGAACTACCACAATCCATGTATTCAAAATCAATTGAGATTTTTATTGATATATCAAATCGTAAATTAAAAAGGATTATCAAAAGTGCAAAAAGGTCAAAACAATACAACAGTGAATTAATTGAAGAGCAATGCATGACATGCAAGAACACCATCAAATTCCCATAGTATAGTTTTGGATCTATCTTTAAAATTACTTAGTGTTGTCATTCTACAGTACATGAGAGTTGTTTTAGGTCTAAAATTAAAAAAATTGAATAAATGTAGTATTTGTGATCAACATGCTGAACCAACATTCGATGTAAATGGAATAGAAAACAAAGGGAATATTATTAGAAAAAAACATAATTAAAAGACAAACCTTATATGGCAATGTCGATTTTAGGAAATATTACATTAATTCAAATTTATAAAATTTGTTTAGGAGGCTTCAATATTCAGCGGCTGTTTTTGTAGATAGATTCTTTAGAAGTGATTTTAAGTGTGGTTTGACTTGTGTTATCATTATATCATTAAAATGTTATCATGTTGTTAGCATGTTTATTAATAATTATGTATTCATCAGTATAGTATATATTAGGATTGATATTATAAGAGTGTTATTCATTATGATTTTGTTCGGAATGAAATTAAAAAAAAATCTTTAAATGTTTAAAAGAGGGCTTTTAAAATAAAATCGGGGGGGGGGGGGAGATGTAAGCATAGTATTTTGCTTGATTATGACACATGTGTATTGTGTGTAAGATAGTATATATATTTATTATTAATAGATAGCTTGGATTTTGGGGGCGCGCCCCGAAGTCCGAGGCATTCTTATTCTGGACGTTTTAGCACATAGACGTATATTTTATATATAATAAATATGTGGATAAGTTAGAGTTTCTTGTATAGAAAATAAAATACAGTGGACAACAAACAGTAGTATTTTATTTGTGTTCTGACAAATATTAGCGAGGATGTTGGGAACGGAATTATAGCACTTCTACATATATTACCGATCCCGGTAAAACAAAGGAAATTTCGTCTAAAATGTTATTACCTCAAAGTGGACACATACATATTCGTAATATGCGAATATTAATAATAATACAGAGAAGTTGAGTGCTTTACCTTAATAAATAATCACAATAAAGTTATTCTTTTTATAATTATTATTATTATTATATGTTTAAGAAATTGCAAACCAAATTATTACGTCGGTGTAGGAGAGAGGTGCACAAGGTATCGGTTCGGGAGGAACTCGAACTCCGGGAACAATGTTTGGTCATATTTAATAATTATGATGAAGGATCTATGGACAGTGAAGATTGGCTTATACCATAGTTTTAAGAAGACATACCCATTGATTTTTGGTAGACATTATAGTGTTGTATGAGATACCTGTTTTAGAAAAACAGTTGATTTATTTGATAAAACACGACTTAAAAAGACAATTAAGTATTTTAAGAGGTATCCACTTTAATTATGAATCTACAGAATTTATAAATCCTTTCTTTGAAGCATTTATTGAAAACAAAACGTTACCACCAACATTGTCTTCTAGATCGATTGAATATATTCTCCAATTGTCTGATTATGCATTGGTCCGGAAATAAAAAAAGCGGAAAGACATATAAAATGGTCAAAGAGGTTCGTTTTAGACCAGTGCAATATATGCGAACAGTTTAGACAATTCCCTTTTTATAAAGTTGGAGAATTTTTTAGAATTAGTACATGTTGCTAATCCACTGTACACGAAAGTGGTGTTAGATCCAGCATTATCCATTGTAGAAAATGTTTGTGGGAAACACTCTTTTGAACTAAATACCAATGAAATTTAAAATAGAGGAAATAACCTCAAGCAAAATATCATCAAAAGACAAATTTTGTATGAAAATTCAGATTTTAGAAATCACTATATTGATGTAAATGGTGTAAGTTTAGATTTTGAGAAACAATGCATTAATAATTAATCACAATAAAGTTATTATAATTATAATTATTGTTATTATTATTATTATTATTATTATTATTATTATTATTATTATTATTATTATTATATGTTTAAGAAATTGCAAGCCAACTTATTACGTCTGTGTAGGAGAGAGGTGCACAAGGTATCGGTTTGGGAGGAACTCGAACTCCGGGAACAATTTTTGGTCATACTTAATAATTATGATGAAGGATTTATGGACTGTGAAGATTGGCTTATACAATAGTTTTAAGAAGACATACCCATTGCTTTTTGGTAGACATTATAGTGTTTTATGAGATACCTGTTTTAGCAAAACAGTTGATTTTTTTTATTAAACACGACTCAAAAAGACAATTAAGTATTTTATGAGGTATCCACTTTTATTATGAATCTTCAGAATTTATAAATCCTTTCTTTGAAGCATTTATTGAAAACACAACGTTACCACCAACTTTGTCTTCCAAATCGATTGAATATATTCTCCAATTTTCTGATTATTCATTGTCTCGGAAAACCAAAAAAGCGGAAAGACATATAAAACGGTCAAAGAGGTTCGTTTTAGACCAGTGCAATATATGCGAACACTTTAGACAATTCCCTTTTTATAAATTTGGAGAAATGTTTAGAATTAGTACATGTTGCTAATCCACTGTACAAGAAAGTTGTGTTAGATCCAGCATTATCCATTGTAGAAAATGTTTGTGAGAAACACTCTTTTGAACTCAATACCACTGAAATTCAAAAGAGAGGAAATAACCTCAAGCAAAATATCATCAAAAGGCAAATTTTGTATGAAAAATCAGATTTTAGAAATCACTATATTGATGTAAATGATGTAAGTTCAGATTTTGAGAAACAATGCATTAATAATTAATCACAATAAAGTTATTATTATTATAATTATTATTATAATTATTGTTAGTATATGTTTAAAAATTGCAAGCCAACTTATTACGTCGGTGTAGGAGAGAGGTGCACAAGGTATCGGTTTGGGAGGAACTCGAACTCCGGGAACAATTTTTGGACATATTTAATAATTTTGATGAAGGATTTATGGACTGTGAAGATTGGCTTATACAATAGTTTTTAGAAGACATACCCATTGATTTTTGGTAGACATTATAGTGTTTTATGAGATACCTGTTTTAGCAAAACAGTTGATTTATTTGATAAAACACGACTCAAAAAGACAATTAAGTATTTTATGAGGTATCCACTTTTATTGTTTATCTACAGAATTTATAAATCCTTTCTTTGAAGCATTTATTGATAATGTTGTGTTTGTGAGAAATACTCTTTTTAACTCAATACCATTAACATTAAAAACAGCGGAAATATTTTCAAGCAAAATATCATCAAAGGACTAATTTTGTATGGAAATTCAGATTTTAGAAATCACTATATTGATGTAAAGGATGTATATGTGGGTTTTTTAATTATTACTTTTAATTAACGTTCGTTAATTGTTGATCACTGTGCTCATGTTACCATCTGTCTTATCGTGTTAGCACTAAATTACGGAACATTTTACAGATAACATTTTTTATTACAAGTGGAGGTATGTTACACATACAAGTGAGTGAGTCAGGGGAGCCATGATTGGCTAGAGACACCACGTGTATGTGACGTAGGTAACTACATGCTGCCCTCCAAAGATGTGGAGAGTCCGCGAGAGCAGACGTGTTTCAATAAAAGCTAGAAAACCACTATATGATTGTTGGTTGTTGAGTTGGTGCAAGTTAATGTACCAGAGACAGAATTATACCATGTAACTGGAAGTCTTACATAGGGAGGGTAAAAAGTCCAAAAAGTAACTTGAAACTCTTAAAAAGAGAAGTAGAGAATAAAAAATCACAGGGGGGGGGGGAGACCAACAAATAACTTGAAATCCTAAAAAAAGGCGATACATCTATATGTAGAGAGTAAGAAAATACAGAATTTTTAGTGCTCTTAAATCCTTAAATTTAGGCAAACGCATGAAAACATTCACCAAAGTATCTTCATTATCATTATAAGCTTGAAAGCATAATTTTATGTCCTACTACAGAGCATTCTTATATCACAAAGTGCCAAAAAGAAGATAATCACAAACAGTGATTACTGTTGTTGTCCCGCTCTGACTATCTATAAGTGTTTCCATTAAACTACGTGTGTGATCCAAATATAACTTTCCGTACTCCGAAGACCAAAGCTGACTCTGAGCAACTCTTAGCATAGAAATACAAATAAATATGTATAATTAATGATTTCTTAGTAAAGAGATAAGGTCATTATGAACCATATTGTCATTTTACGTGACATGATAAGTATGAGCAACTCTATCATAGATACATAATAAATTATTTCTTAGTAAAGAGACTAATAATAATGAACCATGTTGTCATTCTACATGACTTGATAGTTGATGGTCTGCTCATGTATCGACGACTTGTATGTTCATCATTGGATCTTGACTGTGTGGATCACTGGTCTGATACACTGGTCTGTTGTTCAACACTGTCCATCATATACTCGTATTCTAGATCGTCTATTCATGACTTGTTCGTGGTCCTGCCTCATGTGGCGAGGATAGATGAAACGACTTTACATCTTAGTTTGTTCTCACTCAGTTATTAACCTAAACAAATAAAGTAATACACAGGGTAATGGATATAACAAGTTTGTTTACTAATTTAATGTCATCTCGCACAAATTTGGATACAAATTGTACACTAATTTCAAATATATTCAAGTATAGAATCTAGAATAAACAAAAGAGAAATACAAAGTTATTGATGGATTTAAGCAAAGTCTGGAATTCCACTTTTAACATAGACAAAGAAGAAAATATAATGATTCAAAAACCTGAAATGAGACACAAGCCTGCTGATTACCAGGTATGTATAGATTCCTATTGCCTCGAACAAATGTGTTATTCTTATGAAGACAATTTTGGTCTTTGTCTAAGCAACGCGCTACGTTGCGCTTTTAATGGGAAATAATACATGTACATGCCTTCTATATAATTATTGAATTGTACGGGAGGTAACTCTCTCGGTGGCGCTTCCTTAGGCCACAGAATCTGATCAGGTAACTTAAGTAAGAATTCAACCCACTTTATTAAGTTATTTTTCAAATTTATTTCAGAGGCAACTTATTCATCACTTTCGACTCGACTTGACCAATTCCTAATGTGTATTCAAATTTTCTTGTAGCCAGAATGTTTTACAATCTTCTTAGCAATGCAGTTTCTTACCTAAACATTTCAAAGCAGAAATGGGCGCGGGTTCAGCTATTGTATTTGCTGGCATATTGATCGGTCCAAATATATATAGACATATTTTACCTAACAAATGTTTCAAGCATGTCACTACCCATAGTTCAGTGGATATTTCTGTTCAGCCTTAGCAGCATACTCTTTACAAACTTCGACAAACATGCCAGCATGGCCCATGGCTCAAAGGGACGACAAGTCATTCTAAAAACAACAAATTATATATAAAAAAATATATAATAATATACAACATGACCTTATCTGCTTTACTTTGAACAGAGAAAGTTAGTTTGACCAGTGCTAACGCTAACTTCAATATATTCAGAGAACATGACGGTAACCAATACCAATGAAAACTACAATAGGGCCATGATGGCCCTATATCGCTCACCTGATTATAAATGAAGCCCTGCACAATTTAGACTAACAAAGGTAGAGCGTAAATATAGAAAGTGGTGACCCCCGGGGCGGGGTCAATTTTGACCCCAGGTGCATAATTTGAACAATCTTGGTAGGGGACCACTAGATGATGCTACATACCAAATATCAAAGCTCTAGGCATTGTAGTTTTAGGGAAGAAGATTTTTATATGTTTTCCCTATATAAGTCTATGTAAAACGGTGACCCCCGGGGCGGGGCCAATTTTGACCCCAGGGGTATAATTTGAACAATCTTGGTAGGGGACCACTAGATGATGCTACATACCAAATATCAAAGCTCTAGGCATTGTAGTTTTAGAGAAGAAGATTATTTATATGTTTTCCCTATATAAGTCTAGGTAAAACGGTGACCCCGGGGCGGGGCCAATTTTGACCCCAGGGGCATAATTTGAACAATCTTGGTAGGGGACCACTAGATGATGCTACATACCAAATATCAAAGCTCTAGGCATTGTAGTTTTAGAGAAGAAGATTTTTATATGTTTTCCCTATATAAGTCTATGTAAAACTGGTGACCCCCGGGGCAGGGCCAATTTTGACCCCAGTGGCATGATATTAACAATCTTGGTAGGGGACCACTAGATGATGCTACATACCAAATATCAAAGCTCTAGGCATTGTAGTTTTAGAGAAGAAGATTTTTATATGTTTGCCCTATATAAGTCTATGTAAAACGGTGACCCCCGGGGCGGGGCCAATTTTGACCCCAGGGGCATAATTTGAACAATCTTGGTAGGGGACCACTAGATGATGCTACATACCAAATATCAAAGCTCTAGGCATTGTAGTTTTAGAGGAGAAGATTTTAATATGTTTTCCCTATATAAGTCTATGTAAAACGGTGACCCCCGGGGCGGGGCCAATTTTGACCCCAGGGCCATAATTTGAACAATTACTAAATCCCCCAATACCACGTACATCCTGGCAAAATTTCATCAAAATTGGCCAAATGGTTTCAGAGGAGATGTCGTTTGAAAGTGTGGACGGACGGACGGACGTTCTCACTGACTTGACATTGTGGGGTTTTCTTTTGTTCATCCTTTTGTTTGTAAAACCCCATAAGCAACATTTTGCACCCCGTAAGCAACGGAATGAATAGAATCTAAATAAAGCCTATTGTTCCACACCCCACAACTACCAGTGGGTGTGTACGGACATACAGACGGACGGACGGCGGACGGTGAGTGATCACAATAACTCACCTTGAGCACTTTGTGCTCAGGTGAGCTAAAAACTAGAACCCAGTTTTGGAACCCGGGCAGTTTTAGTATAACGTAAGAATGCTTAGGAATTCAACTCAGTGCGGTTTCTCAAAGCATTATATTATTCTGTACATGTACCTACGGCACCTATCGTTGCTTTCAAAAATAATCACTCTATGTTTGTTCAAATCTAGAGAGGATGTAGTACTTTATCAAATGGTCAATGTGTCATGACAATGACCAAATGAAAATGACTGTGCTTTAAGTTATAAAAAGACACTGGTCATTTGGTCGCGGACATTCCGAACCACAGGTAACATTATCATTGATAAAGACTGAAACAAACAAAGAATTGTAAAACTTATAAGAAAACTTTACAAAAACTTTTTTTCGTTAGTTACCTGTGTTTGGAACATGAGTAACCATTCCTTACGCTCCTACATACGAAAAATCTATTCCTACATAGAACAACAAACCACGTCAAAAATCTAAATTTGCTTTAAATAAACTTGATAGAATGACAAATTCCATTTAATTATATAAAACGCTCACCTGTTAGTATCCTAGAGTAGTAAAACGTTCAGATCATTATATCGCCTGTCGTACACGTTCACCTGTAAAGAAACATTGAACATTAATTGATGATGCAAATTTTCACTAAACGTGTATCTTTTGTACGTAGCAAATTCTTGTAAATCTGAAATACCGATATTGCCGTTCTGATCACCTAAGTTTTTATGCAGTGCAAAATATTTTAAAGTACATGTATTAAATCTATTTTTATTAATATTAGCGATTAATTTACGTATACATGAGTATTTTTTAAATAATTAAAACCATGCTTTTGTTATACCCATATTATTTCCAAATGAAATAAATAGTTCACATACTTTTTTGTATTTTAAAGGAAATACATTGTTCCACACTTGACTCGGCAATTAATGCATCACAGTTTTATGCATGATATGATTAATTAAAAATGCAGAAAAACTCTAAAATATTAAAACAACAGTAGCACTTGGTATTTGTCATTAATTATTTAATTATCAATGTTTTGTCACTGTGGTGTAACGTACACCGGATATTGCCAGCAAGATGAGTAATATTATCAATTTTCGCGACATTTTAGTGTTGACAAGGGTAAGTTCAGAGACGATATTTAGTTTTTCTGAGTATGTTTAATGTATATTTTATACAAAACTATCTCCTCCATAAATTTTCCTAGCCTGTGCAACCGTTAAATTGCCAGCGATTTCTTAAAAGGGGATTAAAAGACCAAACACGTATCGTTACTCACGCAGAAAGTAAGCCCAATCTGTCGAAATTAGATGTTTTTGTTTATATTATTCGTTAAATACTCAACTTGAATCGAACGAATTGTCCTTCTTGTTACAAAGATTATATTGTAAATGTAGTATCCGAAACTAATCGAAAATGACGGTGCATGGCGAGAATAAATACAAGTGTTGGTGTACAGTGTATTGCTATATAGTTGCTCTCTGGTGTACGGAGTATTGCTGCATCGTGTACAGAGTATTGCTTTTAAGTGCAGTGACTATTCGTCGAATAAATAAAGATATAGTCAGTGTTACTAGTATTTTGTAAAAATAACTTATATTGTATATATATGTACCTATTTAGATAGGATTGCATGGACTACATGCAGCAATTAATGTAACCAGCTAATCCTAGCTCCAAACCCCCTGAATTGTATGGGAAACTTCTATAAGTAACTGTGTATTTCACATACAGTAAAGTGTCATAGCTGGGCAATTGCATTAGACAAACACAAAACTACTACAAAGTCCAATACTTTGAATTAGCAAAGTTGAATGAAAGTGATAGCAAAGGAACCTCATTGCAGAATCTGAAACAATTGAGAGATTAAAAAATAAAACGTTGTGTGTATATATGAATGTGAATGCCTTTATTTGCCATAAGACATGACCTTATTGGTGAGCAGACGTAATAATACGATAAAACTGCTTACATACTTTATTTACTCATTTAATTAAGCCACACTAACGTCGAGCTTATGTGCAATACTCTGTACACTACACAGCGATACTCTGTACACTACGCAGCAATACTCTGTACACGCACGTGTATCTGTTTTGGGGTGTGCCTTAGTTGTTTTTCAAACAATATTTATAAAATTTGATCACAACATTTTAGGGTTCAATATAAACAAAATGGCCAGTTCAAAAAATCTACAATTTGGTAATACAGCCATTCCAGAAGCTTGTACTGTACTTCTGTCGATATTTGCGAGTGAGTAACGGCAAAATACTGGATCATTTTAACCTTTCTATAAATATCTGATATACGATAGTGTGCTTTAAAGTTACCAAAATGCCCGAAGAAGTTAAAACCCTATTGGGATATGCACAATAAGTCAATAATTTGGAAAATATCGTCTCTAAACTCACCCTGGTCTCCATTTCATGTCCTTAAAATTGAAAATATTACTCACTTTACTAGCAATATCCGGTGTACGTTATACCGCAGTGTTTGTAATTGATTCAAGTACACGTTGGTTTACCCTATTTGCCTACAGGAAGTTCATTTAAAAAGGCACGTGTTTTTAATATACAAATGTACGTTTAATAACGTTTCAAATTAAAATTTATGTAAAACATTAACCCTAAAACAAAGAACTGAATAGAATAGAATTATGAAAAGGTAGATAATGTTCAACTTGAGCTAATAATGTTTTTACTTACATAGTTTTACAGCCTGGATATTTAATATTAATTAACAAACTATGAATCCAGGTAGAATAAAACGTACTACCTGAAAATGTCCATGAATATACAACATGTACGTACAGTTCGCAAGTACGTCTATATCATGATCTAACTAAAACGCCACTCTAGCTAATGACCCACACACTTTTATCAGTAGCAAATATATACCAAAGCACGCCCGACAGCTGTTTTAGATTACCCTGGCACATGCGGCCGTAAACCGACATCCTACAGTGGCTTTAATGGGTTCCAAGATTATTAGCTATGATTACTTTCTGTAGAAAGATTGCACCAGAAACAAAGGAAGTATACGTGTATACTGATACACAATTACACATGTAGCCTGGCAATGAGGCAGATAATCAGAAATATTTTATCAGATAGAGTGTACAATGCAAATGTTACTTACTCAGTTACTATTACCGCCGAAGTTAATGATAATGAAAGTTTATTTCGTACAAAAACAAAAATGAATACTCGTATAATATTAGTTATAGTCTCAGAGCTTTTAAAAATAGAAAGTGTTCCTTAAATTGTAATAATGCAAAAATATTTAGTCTAGCTAGGGCATGATAAACATTAGAATACGAGTGCAAGTAAGTCATTCTTGAATAAAGACTTCGCATTTTCATGTGTTTGAGCATTTATTTTTATTTTGAAAAGCAACTGTTAACCATTTAAAATTTTCTCCAACCCGCTGCTTTATAAGTCTAATTTATTAACTAGTGTACACATATATTAATAACCAAACACGCAAACAACACATACGAAGCAGCACTATCGTATTCTACAAGATATTGCAAAAAAACCAATTTGTTATGACCTGGTGAAACGTCGTCAAGTAAATAAATTAACGATACCTTTTTAATCTATACGTGTTTGGTGGTTAAATTTCTTATTCGCAAGATATTGCAAGCAATTTAGAAAAATATAAGTTCAACTCCTTTGTTCTCCAGAGAACGCCGCCCTTAATATTCAATTTGTGGAACACTACATCAAGTTGGGCGTATATTCACTGTGATTATTTGTAGAAATGTTACATAAGCATTCAAAATAATTAATATATACTTGATCATGTATTCATGTATATATATTTTGCAGGAAAATTTGAAAACATACCTTTGAACAAACATAGCCAAATATCAACACTTTAACTTGCTTCTTGTTTCATTGACTGCATCCTCGTGTATACTTCCAGCATCCGCTGGCTGGAATGATTCCAATGATGTCCATATAAGGCTGCACCAATCGTGAGTGAAGGCTTCCACTCGTAAAAGCTCGGACATTTCCGTTTGTCTCCGGTAAATATGCAAATACGCCGAGGTGTTTGTGCTAAGGGAAGTAACTTTTATGTATTGTCACTTCAGGTTCGCGAAAATTACTTCCCTTTGTTTATTGAGTACTCCGTAACCAGTTTCACAACTGTCGGGTTAGGATACTAGGCACATTATACATGACGATGTATATCAATGATTTTGTAGATCAAAATTAACCGTGGAACAAATGACATCTCTAGCAAAGTAAGTTGAGAGACATATTAAGTCTTGTAGACTAATAAGTTAACAGGAATAAATCAACACACCGTCCTCGAAGACAGTCGGTAAGATATAATAAAAAAACTTCCAATCAAAGTTCAACCTCTGCAGAGAAACACCTTTCAGGAGCTATCAAAACTGACCGTTACATATGGAGGCTATTGTTCTACTATTCTAAAGCGTTGTTATAGAGTGTTTGTAGTGCCGCACACTAGTCATGTCGCGATTGAATCACATGCGCGAACGCTCTAACATTTTTAACGTATTTAGAAATTGCCGCAAAGTAGCGATTGTGTCCTCTGAACAGTTCATACCCAGCTCAAATCACACACAGTTTTATTCCAATGTTTACAATAAAGTATTATTGAACTTATTATAATTGAAATAATATCTCTATAACTAAGCTTTGTATGAAATAATTCAAACTTAAAGTAAACATTATTGATAGATTTGAAAGGAATTAAAGGTTTAAGTAACTGTGAGGTTGTATCAAGAATTAATAAAAACGGAAAGTTTTCAATCTCGAATCAATGATTATCGTGGGTATGGGATTTCGATGAAATCGATCAGTTTCAAATATAATCCAAATTGTTGATAGCATGTATTTACATTATCACAGACAATAATACGACGTTAGGCCGACGTTAATAAATTATTTCCCACTTCGTTCGTCATCCGGAAATTCGTTTTGGTCATATGAACAGGGGGCGGGGTTAACAGTTTCTCCTGATTAAAATTCATATTGTATTATATCTTAGCTATGTTTGTAGTTTAAAAATTCAATTTCCTACCAGACCACGTTCAATTAATGCCAGCAAGATAAGAACAATGCCAGAACTATCTGAAATTTAACCTGAATTTTTTCTAGCCGTGTACTCCAGGCGTCAGTAAAATAAACTACCTAAACATTTAGAAAGAAAAATGTTTCCTCACCCTATACATGCAATTCATTAAATGACTTAATAATTTCTCATATACCAAAGACATACCATTTTTGGACCACTTGCAACGATGAAACGCTAACATTCATTTTATTTAAGTGTATAGAGCTACATCTGAAGAATTTTATTTTTTTAAATCAAAAAACGGAAAAACAATTATGCTTTCATATCCATTAGATAATTTTTTGCTTCAGCTTTAGCAGAAACTCTCTCTGTGATTTATTGGACATGCAAGTGTCCATTTGCATACAAAAGTGTTCTGGAACACCCTATGCAATTATAAGGAACGTCTATTTTTGTGCGATTGAATCAAAGTACACGGAACCCATCCAAAGTTTTAATTTGCAATTAAGGTAGTCTAGTATCATACTTGAAACGATGCAAGCAATTATTTTGACATTAAATGACCGTTAAAATATAGCTCTATACACTTTCAAGGATTGACGAACACAAAATTTTGACCATAACATACAAACTGTCAGGACTTAACCCCGAAAACGTGGCAGTGGCGGGTATATTTCGTATGAGCATAGCCTAAGAATATTATTACCTTGGCCTGATAGGGTACACCTAGTAAGGGCAAGAAGATGGTTTAAAGGTCAATCAATATTATAACTCACAATGATATCCTTAGTTTGATAGTAGGCACCTACGTCTTAGGAATAAAAGTTCACACTCCGGCTTGTTTGTGTTCACAATTAGAAAGAAATGATAAAAAAAACTTTTTTAGTTTCAATACATGTATACCACGATGCGTGAGGTGGCTTCAATGAGCTTCTGAATGCAGAAAGAAATGTATTCACAATTTGTTTAAAAACATTCATAATACAGTATGAAACATTTGAATAGTATTGATAATTAACTCATTTGGATACAACGTAGCAGAAAAATGAAAATATTTTACGAAATGCTTATTGTATGGGGTTGAAGGTCGTGGTCCTTTGAAAGGCTGTCAAAGAAAACGCCAGGATTAGCAGAGTGTTATGCATCAGTTTCTTGAAGAAGTCGGTATGTAATTATTTCAACTTCGTTGATTTTACACTCAACTTGTTTTTGTAAATGCATGGCATCGACCGATCTGAACTTTGATTCACTTCTAAACGTGTTCGGACTGTTGTGGCAGGAACTAACAAGACTATAACTGCTTCACTCTCGATTCAATAAGTAATACTAACTGCCCCATTCGAAAGGATAGCGGACATTACTATTAACTCAGGTACACCCAGTTAAACCTAGATAGATATAGTTCACCTGGCGGACGTGTTATTGTTTACAACCGTTATCATTTAACTTTGACCGGACTGTAATCTTATTAGTTTTCTAATTTTATATGGGTATATTTACTATTATTTTGCGTGCAAATTATCGAATCGATTCAGTAAAAGTATTTTCATTTTAACACGTACCTAGGCGCGGGGATTTAATATTTAGCCAAAAACTCAGCATGGATACAATTGATATCAAATTTTGACCCCGTGCTTACAGTGCTTGCAGATAAGCGATGGAAGCCTCACTTTTATTGTGTATAAGCCTGTTGTCTATATACAAACTTGTTTGAATCATAATTATGAATTTTTGATATAAACATTTAAAAAATGTGAACAGAAACCAAATCTAAACTGAAATAGATTTATCACGCGGAAGTAATGCCATTGTTCTTTCATTGAGCGATGTTTGTACTTAAATGTGGTATGTGATAAAAGTGCTGTGGAAATAATGCGGGGTCAATAATGAACGTACATATATGATATTCTATTCTATGATACATATTTGGAACAAAGGAATCTTAAATTGTTAATACAACGTGTTGCCATGATATTCGTATACGATACAGTGCGACCCAATGTGAGATTTAATGAAATACTCGATGTGTTAAGACTGGAGACATAAAACAATGGATCAGCTGTTTAAAATACGCTCTTGGAACTAGTACTTATATACCAGGTATTTTTTTGTTTCTAAACTCTAATATGTAGGGTTAGAATAATTTACGACTCGTATTTACGATTACTATGCCAACTTGGTTAAATTTACGAAGTGAAAATATTAGAGATCTCCGCGAATTTACTCGCTATGATTTTCTCTAGCGTGGAAATTAGCAAAAAAAGAACTCAAGCCAATCAATTATTAGTAGTACTCTATATAGAAAATAATGAAATAGCTATTATGTTTGTACTCCAAACACCTAAATTCTAAATCAGCAAGTAATAACTTTAGACCAGCGGGCATATCCACTTATGCAGTGCTATCAGAGAAATTCCTCGTGTATCTTTTTCTCTGGTACTTAGATTTTATTATCTCCGTCCCAGATCGGTGTGATTAGATTAAAATCTCAATAAACGCATAGTTTTACTTAGGCCACAACAAATTGATCATGTGTTCGTCGGGAGCGCCCGCTCCTGATTTTTCCAAAATGAAAAATAAATATTTAAATTTAAATTATTGCTCCCGCACCTGGGAAAACCACGCGCATGTGATTTTTTTCCTAAGTGTTAACTTACCGTCTCGCGTAATTAGCCTTTATAAGAACCCCTCTTCCGGACTTAATTATGTCACTGATAGCCATCAATAAACTGATCCACATTCTCATGAATCAGTGTATAGTCAAGTCCCTAGTATTACGGAGGAAAAACACGCTGGTTAAACGAGGATTGACCAGTTTATTGCCCCATTCACACCTATGGATACATGTCATACTGTATACCTACTCAGCTGGAGACATAATTAGCAGACAAACTTTTGTTTTTCTTGATTGTCAATTTGTGAACAGTGTTGCGTGTAATTTTTACAAGCATGAGAAACACTCTGTTTAACGTTTGCAACAATACGTAACAGCCTCCGTTGCTTTAGATCTTTAATAATTAAAAGTCAATTATGTTTAAACTTTTGATACCTATTTGTTTGCAACGTCAATTACTGATGACAGGACTAGCACGTGTGTGCTTGAGTGGTCCAAGATGGCATGAAAACGAAAACAAGAAAATAATGGGGGGGGGAAGGGGGCAGACAACTAGTTGAAACTTTATTCAACAAAAAAATCACACTTCAGAATCATTCACAAAATCTAAGAAATATGTAGGAGAAGTCTGACCATAACCTTGAAGGTTATGCAACACAACACAACACAAAAGAAATACCTCACACAAGAGAGAAGATTTCTGTGATTAATGACTCCCTAGAGTAAATGCCAGCATTTTATAGCTGTTGTAACTGATATTTAAAAGGTTAACCCAGGTCAGCAAGGTCAGTCTTCAAGTACATACACAGATAATATACTAAAATGCCACCTTTGAACTTGTTAAATATTAATTGACCCATGATATAAATTAATAAACACACAGTCACAGTATAGATTTGTTCTGTTTTGCCCCTCCAAATAATGAGGGGGGGGGGAGGTAGATTTAAATTAAATTTGCTACACATATTGTCTTACAACTACACCAAATTAAGTAAGAAAACAAGAGGAGCCATCTTAATGATCTACAATTTCAACAAATATAGCAGTGAGGTATAAACAGAAAGGCACCAAACAGAAAAGCTGTTGATCTGGGCTGGTATTCATCAAGCCATAGCTATAGATAGATAGGTAGTAAAAAATTAAGCATTCTAATGGAAAACTTGCTCAAATAAATTATAACTAAATATAAACTCCATCATAATCAGTCACATAAAATTCACTTTTATTTAGGAAAAAAAAACACAGGAGAAGCAATCTTGAAGGTCTACAAATCCAAAATTTTTTAGGGGGAGGTCCCCCAAACCCCCCCTAGCGGGAGGGGGCCACCCCCTCCCGCAACCTCCCCCGCAACCTTTTTGGGCCCAGCACCCTGCCCTTCTTCAATCCTAGCTGGAGCTCTGACCTTGCATAGCATTATGCATCGGTGCGCTACTAACAGTGCTAAATAAACAGCCGTCTGAGCATGATGTGTCACTACAAGAACAAAACTGTACATGGTGATCATTGAGACTGACTAGCTTGATGCTTAGTTGATTTGAATCTTTAACCACTTGTCACTCTGTGCATTTGTGTTCATTATCATTTATATGTATGTGACAATGTCTGCCCACAATTACCTTGTATCTGGTAAAATAATTTGATAAATCCTACACAACATAACAAGAAATATATAACAATCATTTATTTGGCCTCATTTCTTATTAAAGCTATTGTAATAATTTCAATATTGACACAATTTCCTAAAAATGGGTGCATCAGAAATGAATAGGGCACTTTTGGCCCTTCACGCGCTTTCAAAAATGGCATTTTCAAAAATAAATTTAAAAAAAATTATTTCGCTCCTTCGCTCGCTCTCAATAAAGGGTTTTTCAAAAATAAATATTTAAATTTATATTTCGCTCGCTCGCCCCTAATTTTTCCCAAAAAAATCCGTAGAACCAAAAATTAATTTGGTGTGGCCTTACTTTAGGAAGATCTTAATTAAGATGGCGACTCAATCTCCTGAATCATCTCAATCTGAGCTAAATCTTATCTCACATGTTACCAAGATTTCTTGACTTTCGGATAATTTTATGGGAGGCTGCACTCAAAATGCTTTGGCAGCACATAAAAGAAACATTATTTTAAGTTCATTTTAGTAAAACTTCAAGAGCTGTCTAGAAGTTACAATTTATCTCAAATTCAAATTTTGGTTTGAGCAAAAATCTCAACTTGGTATGCTTCGAGAGATCGGGGCAAATGTTGACATGACTGTCTAGATACTGATCATCATAGTCTGGCCACCGGACTAGATACTATATTTTATCAATCAAATAGCATGACTTTTTTCAATTTTAGCTAGATCTTATTTTGGGCTTGATTATCTATGTTTGAGGGTGCAAAGGGAAATAATTTCATGAAAAAGGAGTAGATTGAGGAGTTGTCTTTTTAAACATAGGGTATGTTGTCGACTTTTCTGCCGTGATTTCCTTGGATAAGTTACAATGCAAACAAACGGCATCGTCTCCATATGATGAGGTCATAGGGGCATTTTTATCATGATCTGCATCAGGCCCAAGATAAGCAAACCCCTAATGTCCGAATGATAGTCTAACATACTCACTCCTGATTGTTCTAGTAATTGGGGGCTACAGTACAATCATTTTCACAATAATCTACATGTATTAACACCATCTCATACACACGTAAAATTAATTAAAGGGGCACTTGCAAATTGCTACTTTTGCTCAAATGTAATGTCACTGAAACAAACACCAACCCTGAAGCAAATGTATCTAACATATATCTGGTGCTCCTTTATTTTGTAGCAGTGAACATCCTAGCCAAATTGGCATCGAGAATTGTTAAACGTGTAATAAGTGTAAGGATCCCAAACGTCTGAATATCAATAACGAAATCGCTCAAATTAAAGTCATTTGCTAATTGATGTAAGAAATCAGGAACCCTATAAGACAGTGTATGCGTTGCTTTTGTTGTATTATACTGATGCTTGGGTCACAATGCTCGTACGATGTCCGTACGGATTTACAAACTCGTACGAGACTGAAATATTTTAATCCTAACGGTATTTGCATCTGGTCACAGCTCGTGTGGGTCTTGTACGAGCTGTACAGAATGTATAGTTTTCACCAGATTACCGAGTCCTCTACGAGTTGTGAAAATCCGTACGATGCTCGTACGAGTCTCTATATCCGTACGGGCTCCGTACGGACGTCGTGCGAGTTCAGAAAAATCCACTCGTACGGAGCTCGTCGGGCAAATGTGACTAGGGTATTAGATGTAGTATTGTCCTATAGTTCATTGACTCATAAATGACAAATAATGCTATCAATGTTATTAAAATGTGTTTTACAGATAGTTGTCACATTTGACATATGATACCCATGGTATACAAACATTCTCTTCATACTATGTTTGTTTAAGATGCAATTCAAATATAATTGGAGAAAAACACTTAAACTGGAACATGATATATTGTTTAAACAATCGAAGCGATATTATATTTTGTAGAAAGAAAGTAAACATTCTGCTAAATACGGGCTAGATTTTATAACATTGATAATGCAGTAATTGTAACTTCAGTAATTGAAATATTAGCGCGTTAAGTTGCAATCGTTATTATGACGATTTGTCTCTGTCTCATGCTTAAACACGGTCGTGGGTTCTTCCATCTTCATTATTGATGGGTATAGTTTTATTCTTTTACAAGAAAACTGGATAGGATTTTTTAAAAAATGTTTAGTGTACCAACATGCAAACATGTTTACAAATGGAATATATACATGCACATGTAGGCCTACATGTCTAGCAGGCGAGAAGTGACCCGCCTTTTATGAATAAAAAATATTTTGGCGACATGATGCGATAGCTTTAAAACTTCCGTGAGTATAATTAAGTGTAGATTAATGAATAATTTTTCAAAAAAAATTAACGCTGACTGACCATCAATGGATCAAGTCATTAAAGTGATATGTGGAATACAGCTAGTATATACCAATTGACCAATCGTCATGCAAGTACTCGATTGGCAGGCACTTATACAATGTTATGGTTAAAATCTAACTTAAGACCCATAAAATGTTAAGATTTAATGTTTGAATGGACAATCGTATATTAGTATTCATACCCACTGAAAAATTCCCACTCGTCAAAGACTATATGTGTGGCCCATTGCATGGAGTTATTTATTTAATGAACGAAAAGGAACTATGTTAACGAAGGCCAAACTCATGCGATTGTTTGACTTGCTTGTGTCACAGACAGGAAATACTGTGTCTGAAAGACGTGTTCAAAGTAAGATGTTTTTATTGCGTATTTCGTCGTTATATATTAAAAGTGTTGTTTCGTTTGTTTTATAGTAGTTTTATACTAATATTTCATTTTACCAACACATTTGATATTTATTACAACGAAGGTATGAGAAAGAAAAGTCAGCCTCCCCTTAATGCTGATCGTATGCCAAATGATTTATTGTACCATTTCATGTTCATGTTAGGTATGCCGCGTCCAGTACGGATCAACTCCCTATCGAATCGTTTTAAGACTCAATTTTACAACATATACTTGGTCCCATACTGGTATCAAAAAATAAACTGTTATCATTTAAAAGACACTCTCAATTTTATACCCTATATTTTTCGAGTTCAAATGGGCACTTTAACTTCAGACTATGTCATAACTTTTAAGATAAATTACTTTCACTGAGCCTCTTAAGTATATATTTTGAATTTCTAATCAAAAGATTACTTAACCAGCGTTATCGTGCGTCTCATCTTCTGTCAGAATTAATCGCCTTTCATAGTTTTTGTGTAAACAATTCACTTCATGAAGTAACTTATCTTGAATCGCCATCCCTACGCGATTTTCGTAAATCGGTGGTGTTTACGTAAGTTGGCTGAAACGTGAAAATGAATTCGTAAGATAGCAAAGTCATACTAAACAATTATCATTATTAGAGGTATTGTATCAAGCAGTATTCCTGTAAGTGTAAACGCCATATGTATGCCACGATACGGCCGAGCTATATCTACATATTTGCAAAAAAAAACAATGTTTTAATTTTTTCAGAAAATAAAGCAATAAAATGATGGAACATTATGGACACGTGATAGAAATTGACGTTGACGTCGGCTCGAGTTCTACGTCATTTTCACCGCATGGAAGTGACTGGTAAGCGCATTATCTTTTATTAGTCACAAACTTACAATACATGTATGTAGTTCACAATTCGCTGGTTTAGAATGAGAAAAACTTAAGTACTACATACGACCTTATAAGACTGGTACATATTTGAAATCTGCATCATAAGACGCTTCTTTTGAACCTATTTTCATGAAAATCGGAACTTGTCATGTTGACCAAACTAAAGTAGTAAACCCTTATTTTACCATAAGTAAGCATTTAGAGTAAAAAGAGTAAAGAGTAAATTTCAGACCGTTTTTCTTGTTTTCTCAAAATATCGATTTTGTACTTACGACCTTTTCATTCTAAGCCAGTATTTGCAGACTACAATAAAAAAAAGTGTAATAGCTAAATATTACAACATGAGGAATTAAAGATATATAATTTTACGTTACAGCATGTACGTCGAACAATGTTAGAAAATTGGCAATGTTACTGAAGTATTTGAATTATTTTAAAATAAATCGTACATTCAAGCAGTACATGCCATGGTCGGGTGTGAACATCATTTCTATTCGAAACTTAGCAATACACTGTATACATTCATATTGTTCAATCGATTGTTTGAACAAAATGAAATATGTATTAAGAGACATGAAACTTACTAGTACATACTTATATCAAATAATTAATGTAATAAAGTACCATGCATTTTCCGGCGGCTTTCCATTATATTATTGTGAACATTGCTACCGTATTACACACCGTACGGCTGCTTATACAGATACTATAAGTGAATAGATAGATCACAGCATTTGTGGAATTTAGGTGATTACCTTGTCCACTTTCATAACTGCTACAAAAGAAATTTAATCATTTTCGAGTCGCTTCCCTTTATCCGGCGCGTGGTTATTGTTCGAAATCGCCAGGGGTTTAAATGCCATAAATGATCTCCGGTTGCGGATTTTCCATTCTAGATAAAACTTAACAAAAAGGGAATTAATGAAACAAATGTAGCATATTAAAAAGCTAAACCCTTCAGTATTCTGACGGTATTAGGGTAAACACACAGACACTGAAAGAGTATACACTATTTATAATTTATAAGTATTTGTCATCAGTCCTTTGCGACCTACTTGACTGAAATCAACGGCTCGGTGTTAATAAGAAAAGTAAAAAAGTGAACACTATTTGCACAATGCTATGATATTTCACACTTTATTTAAACGCTTGATTGGATTAATTGGAAGAAGTTTGAGAGCGGTGTCTTATTTTAGCATTTACCGTACATTATGTTAAGTGCATTCTTATGTTGATGTTGCATTGTGACAATAGTCTATAAATTATATCGTATAAACCGAGTTCTTTGAATTCGTATGATATTGTTCGATATCATCAACTAAGTGCTTGGAGACTGGGGTTCCGATGTTGACAGTTACGTTCTGTTCTGTTCAGCAACATGGGTTGCTGTATACTAAGGGTGTTCAGTTAAAGACGAACCATATGGATTATTACATGAACAAATATACAAAAGTTTTATCAGGAGACGTGCTGAATATTGGTGTTCCTAATTAATGACGTACAAAAGTTTTCCGTGGTCAATCTGGGGTACCAAATCCGTTGAATACATATACCCTGATCTTCGGAAAAACTGGATATCTAAACAAAACAATGACACAATTATACGATATGAGATTTCTGTCAGGTTTAAAAGGACCGTTCAAATGAGTTCTTTGGGCAGATGTGGTGTCTATGAACGCATGTTTGCCAACACTTTAAGGAAAAATATATCATTTTCTTAAATAAATCGAACGATCAAAGAAATGATTTTGATATGTGTGAACTAATCTTTTGTTATCTTAAAGAAACGGAACAGTTTAAACAATGGACATATCCGTAAAAACAAATCTCATATTTCCGTTTTGAATACTTTCTAAAGTATTTTTCTTTTGTTTTCATGTGACACGCTTCGTGGATATTATGTCAACATTATTATTATTGTTCAAACGCAACATGCTGATACATAAAGGAATTAAGTGTGTCACATTTTTAAATTTATAAAAACTATTCCGTCTCTAAGTGACTTAATATTAAACTATGTAATTAGTGTTATGATCTTGTTGTGGTGTTGAGTACTCGAGGTTAGCTATTATGTCAGAACGTTTGAAGCGTTCTGTAGGCGCTATATGCATGTGTTGTAATATGTAAGTACAACTTTTTCTCTCTTAACTGAAAAGTTCATGTATTTGTTTTACTAGAGCGTTTTCTGACTACCACTGGCTTGGAATGAGAAGGTCGTTACGACCTTATTGGACTGATAACAATCAGCATCAAAATGCGCTTCTTATGAGCCTTTTTCATGAAAATCATGTTGACCAAACTAAAATCTAAAAAACAGCTTGTTTAACCATAATTAAAGTGTAATTTAGACAGATTTTTCTTGTTTTCTCATAATTACACTTGTGTTTCCACGACCTTCTTATTCTAAGCCAGCGATTTTTCTGGTGATATTTTCTGAACATATTTCTTGATTAAAATTACGTAAGTTAGTCTAGTTGTCTGAACGCTTACTTTTGCTGTTCATTCAATTCATTTCCGTTTGTACTTTTATGCTAGTATCTTAATTTAGGACATGTTCAAAGTACAAACGAAAAAATATTCGAGTTCGTGCTTTTTCGTTCAGTGTAAGCGTGTGTTTATTTATTGTACAAGTATTCGTTTTTGGCATTAGGCTGACTAACTATTCAGTTAGCTTATGTTACCAGACGGTGCTCACCGGTTCACTTTCATAATTCTTGCGTTTTTTTCAAAATGTAAGTGGTGAGCACAGCGATAAGTTGCCATATAAAATCAGTATTCAATTCAGTGAAATTAAAACAATTAATTAATTGCTTCTCACTTCTTTTCATGCATGTCTTACTTCAAATGACATCAATTGTATGTGAGGAATTCGAACATAGCTTTACTACTTCAAAATACAAAAACACACGACGACACAACACAATATTTAGAGACGAGACGAGACGAGACTACATAACCAAACACTCCACGACACGACACACCGAGAACCGACCCATCACCACACCACGACGCGACATAAAACAACACAACATGACACATACCAACACTCTATGATGCAACAAAAATGAACACACCACCCAAAGCACACCAAGACCCGACCCATCTCCACATGAAAAACACACACCATGACACAGACGAAGACACGACATTACAGGTCACGACATTACAGGTCACGGCGCGGCACGGCGCGGCACGACACGGCACGACACGACACGACACGACACGGCACGGCACGGCACGGCACGGCACGGCACGGCACGGCACGGCACGGCACGACACGACACGATAAGGTACGACACAATAAGACACGACACAATAAGACACGGCACGACACACCATATGGCACGTCAAGCCAAACAGCAAAATGACACGATAAAACGCACCACTACACGAAAATATATCACAAATATAGCACTAGTATGTGGTAATGGTATGACGTTATAGACTATTGCATGATGTGTTACTGTTAAGATACACGCCAGATAAAAGTTGGCAACATAATGACGTACAATATCAAATAATTGACTAATATTGTCTTATATACCATGAACTATACAACATCCCTATCTTCATTACAATCTGTGCAATTAATTAAATGTATACAAATATATAATTTTATTCTAACTGTTTGTGTAGTGTTTGAACACCGTGTTTTTTGGGATATTTTACTGGAAATAATGCCTTTATTTGACGGAATTATTGACCCTTTCGGGTGTCCTTGTTGTTTTTACGAAACAGTATTTTTACCGAGTATAAGGTAGGTTAGTGCTAATAGCTCATTACATTTTTATTAAGCGTTTACTACTGAAGATCATATGGCAAGCGGCTGGTGAGTGGTTCTGGTGAAGCCATGTTCTAGTCAGGATTGATTTATTTTGTTCTTTTACAACCATCCGCCCATACAGTACATATCATCTTATAGTAGGAGAATGAACATATGCCAAACACTCGGAGGTCCAAATCGAATGGCAATGAATGTTACGTTCTATTCAATTAATTGACTTGTCAAAGACAATTACGACATTTAATTCATTAATGATTCATAATATAGTTCCCTATAGTATTGGTCAAGTATCGGTGATCATGACCAGTTACGACAACCAAGGCCAATACTTATTGACATTTAGGTCAACATATTTGCTGTAATAATGCCATACCTAGACTGGACAAGGACTATGACAAAGCGATACTTTCACTCTCAGGTCAATGCATTCAATAAAGTCATGAATTATTAATGTGATATTTTGTTTAATAATTTATAATTAATATCAATGGAACAAGCCTCATGGAACGACTCAGTATTCATACTACAACATGACACTATTTATAAAACACATATAATGTACATCATCCATCACTGAACGGTGCTGGATATAAGTACTACAAACGGTCTTTTAAGATGTATACATATTTAAAATCAGCATCACAGGCCGCTTCTTATGAGCTTATTTTTAAGAAACTTGGGACGTGTCATGTTGACCAAATTGAAGGTGAAACTTCTTGTTTTCCCTTGAATAAAGAGTAATTTTCAGAAAGTGTTTCTTTGTATTCTCAAAGTTTCGATTTTGTACTAACGACCTTCCCATTCTAAGCGAGCGAAATGCACGTACCTAAATACATAAACGACTATTTACGAGGGTCAGTCAAGAAAAACTGAGAGTTGTTAAATTAAGCCATCAAAATGTATAAACAATTATATTTTCTACCAATTATCGTCAAGCAGTATCCATTGTGGGTAGTCTGATGAATTCCGTGATCGGATATAGGCTTATAAATAAAGTTGCCAAGCAACCAAAGAACATCACTAAAGGGTATGCGTTCGCGCCTGCAACTGGGAGACCGATTATGTTGTCAATTCGAACGTTTATTTCAACTTTATTTAGCTTAATTTAGTACAACTAACATGTGCATCTTGTAGAATCCTATATATCAAATAATAATGGGCTTTTGTTACAGAATGGTCACTAATGCTGTATTGTTTAGTTGCCTAGCAACAATTTTACCCGTATTTTATCAATTTTCTCGGCATGTGTTCTATGCGTTGCTATAGTATTCTAAAACTAATCACCGAATTCACAATTTCTGCTATATAGGATTATGAATGTATCTAATGGAGTCCAGTGGCTGTATTAGAAATAAAAAATATAACTTCGCTTTTGAAAAAAATCATGCGTTCTTTTGGGTGGGGTTAAGTTGTGGTCTCAATACCAACAAATAAAGTGACAATTATTTGTTCCATCAAGTATATTTTCTATATTGGAGGAACGAATCAACCATAATTAAGTATATCTGATTGCTTTATGTATTACAAAATAAAAAAATAAGTTTGAAAATGTTTGATTAACTTTATGTTTCCATAGCAACGCACAATTGTGTTCTATAGACAGCGCGAACGCATGCCTTCGAGTTGTCTTCTTCGGTTGCCTGGCAACAAGAATCAGATTGTCATACCCAAAATTGGTATTCGATATAACATCGATGAGATACCATATTTCACGATAATGTATAGACAATATACAATTACTTATTCTCCTGATCATTATTCACCAACTCTCAGTTTTTCTTGACTGACCCTCGTACATGTATATTATAGTTCAATTTGTTCTATTGGTATAAATAGGCAATCTAAGTGTTTCATTACATCGGGAAGATGCACATGATTACACCATATTGAACAATGCAATCAATATGTACAGTTGCAAATATTCTAGATGTTATCCAAAAATCATAAACAATTACAATGCTTTTACAATCATTGAACATAAAATTACACGAACAAGTTGTGTTGAAATGAAGATAGTATCAAATAACATGTTACGTATACTAGTAAACTATCTTAAAAAACGACCTTATCATATTATCATTATAATAATATTATGTTTATTTGCGTCAAGAACACAGTTAAGATTGGCCAATAATGTGCACACATCTGAGCTATCTGCGCCGTGTTGAACTATAAAAGAGTAGTACCTGTAGCCGCCAATCAAAGATTTAGAATAATACGGTGCTGATAGGCGCGGCTATTCGTATCTAGTACTCCCTTTAAGTTTGATCTTTACAGTTTATCAAATATATATACTTATACGGGTTAATTCCATTTAAATATTTAATACTTACATACTATTAATGAGTTACTATTGTACGATTAGTATACGATCATTAAAACATATAGGGTATTAATGAGATTAACTAGCCTAGTATTAATCTTTGCCTTTCTGACAGTAGTGGCTTTATAAGTGTATCATCAACATGGACTTAACGTAATGACTTTCTTGACACTTGCTAAGAAAGGGCAAACTGACTTAGAAGAAAGGCCAAAGTGACTTTCTATACTCTTCATCTTGGTCTTCTTGTGTTAACTTATAATTTATAAAAAGTGGTGTGTGCGTAGCGTAACGACCAAGATGTGTTATCCTAGTCGAGAGAACAGCGTGGATCAGTTCTTGGAAAAGATGATTGCGTTTTTGAACAAGTAGGTAGTCACGTGGTTTAAGTATGTGTAGTTGTAAGTGTAAACATCGAAACCGTATTTAGATGCAGAAAGAACTGCACGTGTTTTCTACAAGGTCGTTGATTAATGCTATGCATGTATAGTATCTTAAGATCACCATGTAACATCTCGGTACATCATATGAAATGTATTCAGTGATAGTCTAAACCTGTTCATGTCTAGTCACTATTTTCTCAATACAAGTCCCATCATTTCTTAAAAGGTACACTCACATATAGGACTGTACAGTTCGCCTATCAAATTGTCCATGTATTTTAGGAGGTACAAAAATATATATGGTATGTAGCAGATTGAATTATTGTTTTGGTTAGAATGTCATTTGGTACGAATACAATTGATATGGCGGTGCAAATGATATTCACCGGGCTTCCATTCGTGGCACATCATTTAAATATAAGTAACCTATTTTAACATATTTTTCAGTCATGATCGTGACATGAAGACAATGAGTGACCCAGAATGGCTAGAGGTCATAGGTCATCCAACAATCCCTCACGTCCAATCACTGCGTGCTCCTCCCGCCCAGGTTGCCATGCATACCAATAAGGAGAGCCTGATTGGGCTAACCAATAGGAATGCATCTCGGAGATATCTGGAGAGACTACAAAAAGATCGGGAGAGAAACCAGGAAGTACTTGCTGAATGTATGGATAATCTACCTATAGTGATCAGGTATGGTATACGTTATAATAGTCCATAGATTGTTTAGATAGGCACTGGTCCGGTGATTATAAACCGTTTTCATTCTCATTCTCAAAATCCATAGTCAATGAAAGCTTTTTTTTTAAATTTGCATCAAAACCAACACCAGCTTGTAACAAATGATCTATAACTAAGAAAATGCCCCCCCCCCCCCCCCCGTATAATATGTTTCCATTCAGTAATAAAAAAGTTACAGCAGGTTTTACAACCAAGAACATGCTCCAAATGGACTACGGAGTATCGGTTTGAGCACGGAGTACATTCTGCAATGGTTATAATCACTGAGTCAGATGTCCGTTGCCTAAGCAACGCGCTACCTACCACGGGAGGTAATCCACACCTCTATTTTTAATTGAAATGGAGGTAACTAAATGAAGGCGTCCTGTGGAGCTTTGCTTATGCAACGGACACCTGACCTCTGAGTCGTATCCTGTGGGTATTCACTAGCACGGCGCAATACTCGTTTTCTATCTGTAAGCATATCTTAATATCATAACCACCATTGGTTCTGTAGAAAGATAATTATAAAAAAGTAAGAGATAAACCGACAGGGAAGGCAGTATTCAACTTCAACGGCCGAGCTCAGTACTTTGACATAAAACATAACAAGTCATACTTAGTACAGAAACATGGCTCAAAGCACACAGAGAATGCAACGCTTTACAGAAACGGTTAAACACAAAAATCAAAGCGATTTTGCTAGCATCATTCTGATACACTTCTGCTTTCTTCGGTAAATGCACTACTAGTATTGCAAGGCGATGAAGCGCGAAGTCATCCCCGGGAATGACCAATTAAACACTCCATAACCACTCGCGTTTACAAACTGACTTATGTCTGTATGTGCTCGTACTTGTTTCATATTTTGAAGTATACTTGTATATCCTAGAATACTTATGAAATCATAGTTCATGGTATACTCGGATGACTGATATATGCCGTTCATTATGATTTTTTTATCTTAATTATACAATTCTTAACATCAATTACATATTTGATTGACATCGAGCGGCAACGATTAATCGAACATGTAAATGAGGCTTTGATCAACTCCTGTTACCCTTCAATATAAAGAAACAACTATCGATAGTGTATACTCTGCATTAAATGCCTAATGGTCCAGTTACACTACTGGGTCACTCTATAAACGTCTGTACCGGCGAAAGTCAGCATTTTAAAAGCAGAAAATAATGAGCACTAAAACGTCGGTGAAATTACATTCAAGGGAAGAATCTACGAACTGTATCTGGTGTTCGTAAACTCGTCCAAGCGCTATTGTAACTTTGACGCGACCACTAGTTAGCCATTGACAACGTTTAAAACGTACGTGCTGCTGTCCCTATCGTAGACGATCGAGTTGATTATCACCAGGACCTGTTATAATTATTAGTTAACATAAGTTAGGAGAAAAATTTGGAAATCTCGTCTGGCTTAACCCTTTGCGTTACTAAATGCGTTCATTACGTCTGATATCCGTTGGTCTAACGGTGGACAAGCGTTCATTCGGCCGGGGAAAGTTCCCTAACACTTGCCCTTGATTCCATTTATAAAACGTTGTCGTATGACAGGGACATAAAGCAGTTATTGACCGCAGTTTTTGTAGAGTTATAATGGCATTCATTAGTTAATGACTTTCTGAATTATACAGACAAGTGCTCTGTGGAGTCAGTTACATTTTAATTAATACACACATTAGAGTAGCTCGTTGAATAATGGACGGTTTGGCGGTCGTGTGCATTAATCTGTGTGAAGTAGTTCAAGTCCTTTGGTCGACTATTAATGAGCTTTTTATTATAAGATATAGTAGCTGTATAGTTCATTAGCACAATAATTAAAAGGTAGATGAAATTCCATATAGAAATAACTTCAATAGACTTGTCAACCAAGTTTTAGATTTATTAGGTTCTACTAGTAGTAGACGCTTGATGTATAAATATTTAGTCAGAAAAAAAGTTATTCTAAGCAATATAACTTTTCTTTTTAAGTTCATAATTTGCCAATAAATCAATCCGTAAGTGATTGAAATTGAAACGCAATTGGATTTTATGTACAAGTTTCATGAGTTTGCGGTTCAAGTATTTGGTCATGTTTAAATACCCGCTTCCGGAACCGGAAATATTTGGTCGTGTTTGGAACGGCAAAATATCAATACACTTTCAAGTGCGGAATAATTTCCATATTCATATTGAATTTTTTTAGTGCGATGAATATTATATTCACCGAATATGTTAGTGTTGTTGCTATTGTTGTTTCAGTCGTTTTGATAACTTTGTGGGATTTGTATTTTAAATAAAGGGATATTGAAGACAATGATCGGATCATCAAGGCTGTGCTAAATAAGGGTTAAGATAAGATAAACTTTATTTGACGTCGATTATGATTAACATAAGAAACTTAAGCTATAAGATTGAATTCAATGAGGGTTGCACTTAATCACGAGTGTCCTTACACGTGTAAGAGTGTAAGGACACCGGAAGCAGATAATTTTAAAATATATTAAATGCATAAGATACAGTGTCCGAAAATGAAAATGTAAAATTATTGATTAAACCACAGGGGAAGTTAAAATGTCAAAGGGTGGTTAAGTGGTTGAAAATTGGTAACTTTTTTATTGCAAAAGTTCTTCCTCTTTTCCAGATAGGTTCAATTGCGTGTGACACCCATTAAAATTAAAAACAAATTTAAAAATGTGAATGACCTTTTTAAAAATAATTACGGTAACTCAATTTCTTATTTTAAACGGTTGACTTTTGTTGGATAGTAATAGTTACTTGTTTATGAACAATTACTAGTAATTACAGTCTTAATGTCGGGGTTCATGTTCACAGTACAAGGTCATGAATTTAAACAACTTAGTCGGCAACTTGTAAAAATAAAAAAAATGTCAATGGCTCATTGTTGCAGACGATAAACTACGTACCGACAATTGTTACAATATGTGGACGCGTCTCTGATAACATTTAACAAGATGTTTATTTTTGTCCGTTCCTCGAGTAATCAATCAGTTTTGGATTGATTAACATGTTTTGAAATAATGGTATTGGTGCAGTGTTGCAGAAACGCAACAAACGCTGTTTAATTGATTCAGAAATACTGATTTACTAAATGGTTCTATTCTGTGCAAAAACTTTGAGCTATTGCTTGTAACGCGACATGTAATATTCTGTTTTTGTACTGTTGTGTGTCTTATATGAAGCCTTCTTGAACTTTATTGGAGAAGAAAAGCTTGCACATCAGTGAATACTTAAAACTCTAAAATATAAACTGAATTTATTGCCTGCGCAGATGAGAAAAAATGAAAGTTTCTAAAGTTTAGGAATTGAACGAACGTGACAATTCATACAAATACGTCAAAATAGAACCTAATACCGGTGTGTTTTATTACTTAACGTGCATGGTGAAAGGGATTTTATTGAGACTATACTATTGTGATCATGTCGTATTTTATCGTGTGGATATATAAAATGGATTATGGACGCTCATGATTATGATGCTGTATCCGACAGCTTATAGGAGTTTCTATTTTATTGCGAGTTTTAATACTCGTAAAACGTAAAACATAAACGTTATGACCAAATAACAAATAACAGTAAATTTTGTGTAATGAATTTTAGGCCTTTGTTATGATATAAACATTAAAATGTTTAAATGTCTATGTTTAATTTTACGAACAAACATTCAAGTTATGGTTAAGTCGTATGGTCTAATTTCATTCTAAGTATGAATGCGTCATCCTTATGAACCAGTGGTTAGTCAAGAACCCAGACTATCATTTGAAAAATACGCTGGTTGAACGAGAATGGAATACGTACGCATACTTGTAGTATTGAAACCTCTAATATTTCTAAATAATTGATGCACCAGTCTAAATGAGTCTGTTAACTATTTGCTTCTAAACGGTGTGTAATTCTTACAACTTGCAACTGTGTTTGACAGAAACGCCAGTATTGCTCGAAGACTACTAAATAATATCTTGAGATTTAAATTGCTGATTTTTGTTCAGATGTAGAAAAAAGTCTGCATTGTTTTATTAAGATGCTTATATGCTTTGATCTTCTTTAACAAAAGAAGCGGCCGGTTGGCTGGTACCCATGTATACTCGGAGAAATGGAGTCACCTCACACCGACTTGACAATTCACGATTATAGTTCCGTCACCCAAGTCAGCAAATAATATGAACACACTCGATGAATTCATTCTATTCAAGTAATGTTGATTACTTTATTTGTACAGATTAAAAAGCAGAGTGTACAAACTTCATATTGGTCATTTTAAGATTTAATTTACTTATAAACGAATGTTTGTTCATTTTGGCTTGCATGAATAAAACGTACACAAACATTTACAGAAATAGTCACTACAAGACAAATAATATTATACAGTTGTATTCATTGTACGTAATGACATGTTTGTTCGAAATCACGACAATTTCGTGTAAATTTAATTTAAGAAATATTAAGTTTACTTTTATAAAAGCTGATTCTTAAAGTCATAATTGTTACTAATGGGTTTGTGGATTTATACTGAGACAGAGGTCGAGGGTACGATTGATAATGCCTTGGTCCCACTGAGCATTTTTGGCCTCGATAATGTACTCCCGATTTAAATAAACTTCGGGAAGACATTGGGAACAGGGATATCACACATTTTCTTATGATTACCCCCGACGCTTCCCCTAGACCATGAGGTCCCTTTTCCCGATAACTTCCGATGCTCATTTATTAAATCGGGAGTACATTGTCGAGTCAAAACAATTTCAGTGTGACCAAGGCATAAAAGACAATCAAATATTAGGTAAACATTGCTATATATCTTTGAAGTCGTGAGCTTACACTTGTATTTTAAAAATGCGTGTGACAGTTGTTGGAATTTGTAATTGATTACTTTTAAATGCATTTTGAACAATCTGGTTTGTGTAGGGATTTTCAAAGACATTTTCATATCACGACACGCGGTCAAATAGTTTGGCTACCATACGCAATTTGGCTACTTGGTACATATCTAAATGATAAAGCAAAAGGAACTAATACATACATTTTTACATAATGTTATAATACAGCCTAAGTTTGCCAAAATCGTTGTATTTCCACAATAGTTAAATAAAACATGATACTCATTAAGTCTGATTATTTTACACGAATTTTGGCATTTTAACATGGAAATTGCGACGTGACTAAATAGGTTAAATCCTGCTTGGCTTATTTATTAATCTAAATCTGTCATAATTACACATATACTTTTTCTGTGTCAAGGGTTTAAAAAGAAGAATAGAATTGATCCGGATTAAACAGGTTTATAACTTGCATTGTGTTAATCTGGGCATCTTAGCAATCAGCAGACATTCGCTATAACCATGTCAGTGAACATAATAAATTATAGACCTACATAAAATTATAGTCTCCCGATTTATCATCATCGGGTTCAAAGTTTTACAATGCTTTTACACACTCTGTGGACAGGACGTTACATTCAAGTGCCATAAAAACGAAATCTTCGGGGATACATCATCGTATTTGTGAATAAATTCAGGATGTTTAACATACGATTATCGTGTGACATTGATGCATGTTTGTGTCCGTCCACATTGCATTGTCGGACACGCTAGTGATGGAATTGACATGCCTAGTGCGACGACGACTGTAGTGTTAGATATTGAGCAAAAGTACGGTGAACTAATAGATGTTTTAGTCCATAATGGGACACACAAATACTCTGAATGGTGACTATTATGGATATAGTATCGATGTAAAACTACTAAAGAATCGACTGTGCACTAATTCATTGTGGAATATGTTGTAATTCTGATTTCGAAGTTATATTTCGAAAAATACTGGAAGATGTTCTTTCCAAAAATACCAACAAACGTGAGGTAACTATTTTCACGTTTTACTTTTAACGTACCCATGATTCAATGTACCGTCCGCATCTGTAACGGGGGTTGTGGGTTCAATCCAAGATATGCATAATTATACTAAAGTCGTTGTACACATAATTGTACGGAAGATACAGATTACTTGTCTACTCCTCAGGGTAGTTCAATGAGTAGTTATTCCATTGCCATGTTGGATTATTTAACAGCAATTCGTTCCGAACATGCTAGGCCACGTGGGGAGCGGTGGCCTAGAGGTAGGGGCGCGCTTCGGGATCGAGAGGTCCCGGGCTCGATCCTCCTCTGGACCACTGGTTAAAAACTTTGAGCAAGACCCACAGCTCCACTCCACCATGGTGTAAAATGGTACCTGTGAGGGCAGTGTCTATTCCTGGGCGCCGCAGATCGATGTTGGCTGCCACACCACAGGAGAGAAATAGTCTTCCCAGGGAGACACGAGTGTAGGTTTCCATTTGTAGCCCAGTGACCAGGGGAAGTTGAAATGTCAAAGGGTGCTTGAGCGGCCTAACAGCTGAAAAGAGCCCAAGAAAATTGGTAACTTTTTTTTTTTTTAGTTTAAATTGCAAAGTTAAAAGCAACACATGATGACTTCGGCAATGGCGTTCATGAGTATAATATGTTTATGTGACGCCCGTCTGTGCTGGTAGAGAAAGATTCTTTAAAAGCTTCTAAAGAGGTTATTATACACGAATAATACGTTACATGTTTAAACGAACAATAAATGAGCATTTTGCTGGCTTCGAATGAGAAGGTCGTTACTACTACTTACGCCGTTATAAGACTGATACCTATTTAAAAGCAGCATCAAATGAAAATTGGAACTTATCGTGTTGACCAAACTGAAGTTGAAAAAATCTTGTTTTTTCTATAAATAAAGAGAAATTTTCAGACAGTTTTTTTTTTGTATTCTCAAAATTTCGATTTTGAAATTACGACCTTCTCATTCTAAGTCATCGACTTGTGCTGTTAGAGAAATCAACTTTATGAGCTTATTGTTCAACAGAGGTTATGATAAGTAATAATACGTTACATGAGCATAAATTTATAAATATATACGATACATGATAAATTGAGAGGTGGTTGCTCAATCGAGGTAGCTACGTAGATAAGATATATATAGTATGTATTTCAACTCAAAGAGCAGATTTAGTAATGAAGTTTTATACAAAGTTGTTGACGAGCCATTCAGTTATTATATTTATCAAAGTCAGCTAGACTGACACTTCAACTTGGCGAACTTAAGTAACTATTATTGAACTCAACAATAAACGCGCTGATAGGAATGTGGCCTCATTCAGTACATAATACAACAGTCTTAGTACGTAATACTATGTTCTATGAGGTTAGTTTAAAAGTGTTTATATTTCATTGATTGGAACATGAGATAGAAGATGTGAGTCACTCCTGACTAGTGGTTCCTGGGTTGCTACCACTACCACCTAGTGCAAGCACTTATTTGTGATTCGACCGATCGCTGTGGACCACACGATCAAGACTTCGACTTATGTTCTTATAACCCACTGTGTATTTAAATCATACAACAATCCATCCAAACATGATCAAATAAAAACGAAAAAAGTTTAACTAATACAGTCACATCTGCAGTTTAAAAAAGAAAGCTATTTAAATGATTCATCGAATGCGTGTATATATGAGTGCATTTAAAACATGTTCTGTTCACTACAGACGGTTTAGGCACCAAGTAGGTTCAGTGGGATTTATCTATTCTGTTTGACAGCTTAAGACAGGGGGTTGCTATATCAAGGTTACTTTTTTCGCAAGTCCAGTTTATTATCAGTGAGAAACCATGATGTTAAAACTAGTCAAGAGAAACTCATCGTGACCTGCTGGCGCATATACGTATAATCATACCATGCATACTCTGTGAATCAATTGCTGTAGAACTATTGGGGGCAAACAGTCTTACAGATCCGGTGGCCCTGGTTCAAATCCGGGTAGGGGCATACATATGCCTGCCATATTCAGCAGAAAGCTGACCGGCAGATAAAGGATCTGTACGTCTCGGCATACTGTGATACGGCTAGACCTTTCAGTGATATGCTTTGGCGAAACATTTTCCCACGTGGGTGGTTGATAAAATCATGCCATGGTCATGTTGAATTCCTTGCATAATGTATTGCCCACATCGATAAAAATAAAAATAAAAACTCATATGTTTTTAGTTGAATGAAAGTATGGTCCCATACTGTTAATCAAATAACACTTTATGTTCACTATTATCTTGACAAGGGAAGTTCATTAAATACTTGACGTGCATTGGTATTACAATACATCAAATATCAACATACAGTACGGGAAAACTTTATGCCCGCGGTCATAGCGTAATTTATCATAAAGCTTCATCGATACCATGCAATGTTTTGCGCTAGGCATTTAGTAAGAAAAATATTTTCTACCATCACCGTAACCAGGGCGGCGTTTCATCATCGTTCCTAGGATCGATTTCGATCCTAAGTCCAATTTTTCCTCCTAAGTGCGTTTCATCAAAATTCCCAAAATCGCTCCTAAGACAAATTTTGCACCTATCTCTATGAGTGGTCTAGAGCTGTCCTAGGACGAAATTTTGTCTTAAGTGCATTGCATTGTGGGATAGAACGCTAAGGTAGCTGCTTTAATGGCCGCCTTTTTTGTCCGCTTCAAGTGTGTTTTTAAGCATTATCAACTATTAAAAGAAGGTTCGAATAATTTTGGGACGAATTATTACTCGGCAGTTACGAAGTTGGACGAGTGGGAATGGTCCGAATGTTCGAGATGTAAACATTTCGAACAAAATCCAACGAAATGTCTTCGCTGAACCGATGTCATTTTGATCCAGGTAAATTGTGTTTTTTAATCTTTTCCTAGACACATCTTCATCGATTAATAACACTATTCAAATGTTGACGTTGTTGCTTTTATCAATTAAAACTTTCTAGTTCGCTCAGAAGCTGTCAATTATCAAGGGAGATCACTCGTACTGGCATGAAATCAATTCAATTTCATCGATTTTGTCAAATGCACTTGATTGTTAATTTACCTCTATCTTTCTCATACAATGTGTGATTTAAACACACATCCATAGACCTATGTGATATCGATTAAGCATGTACAACGAGATGAAGTACACACAAGTGACCTTCCAATGCAGGGGAGAACTGTAACCATACTCTTCCCCGCCCACTTCTTTAATATATTGCATTGAACAAATGAAAGGAATGCCAGTGCATAGCCATGTTAATGGTTTAATTTGACATTCATAAATGTACTGCTCATTTAATGTAATAAACACCAATAACACAAGCATAGGCCTATATAATTATTTCAACATTACATACTAATAATTGGCTGCAGACCTTCACAGGTGAAAGACACAAGTTCAAATTTGGCTGTTGTTGTACAGTATAGATGAGTACTGAGTAGATGTGTCATCTTTCTAAGTATTTGGTTTTGTATGTCATAGACTTTGACCTGTACTCACTTCAAGACACAATATATATGGCATATGCACTCAGAGCTAGATAAGGTTTTAGTCCATTGGGTATTTTACCCCCCAGTTTCAATTTTAATAGGGTTTTGACAAATTTTAATTGGGTATTTAATCAAACTCACAGGATAAATGATATTTTATGTATTGTTTTTCACTATATCAGCCTTTCCTATTTGGGTATATCAGATTGTCTTTGATTTTTCTTACTCCCTCCTCTCAAAATCTATTGGGTTTTTGAGAAAATGAATTGGGTAATTACCCCAATATGCAGCTTATCTTTTGCTCTGTGCACTTTGTCTATGTAGGATACATATTTGATTGGCTTTGATAAGTTGAGATGCACAAATTTACTGAATTTGCTTATTAATTTACACAACTGACTGAGTCACATCTTTATTGCAGAATCCTATCCAGATAGAACACAGAAGAGGTACTGGGAACCATGATCAACTATATGGCCAAGAAAATAATCACATGTACTTCTACAGTACTGAGAAACATAATTGAAATCAGGAATCATAAAATTTGAAAAGAAATTTTAAACATATATGAATCATATCTATTAATTTAAACGGTTGTCATACGAATCATTGTGAGTATATGAAACAAAAAAGGCCTATACATAAGCATAACATGTATCTTGATCTCAATAAAAATACATGACAAAAGTAACATTTCAGATGAGAATTGAAATAATAAATCATTAACTCAAATTTCTAATTCAATTGAAGGTAACTAAATAAAGATTTTAAAAAACACACCCAGGCCTACACTACATTACATATCTTATGTTTGTTTAACCAGTCCAAAAAATTATCAAAATCAGTGTAATTGTCTTTTTGAAAACTCAACAACAACCAAATTATGCTGCTTTCAGACATTTTTGGAATGTAACTGGTATTATAAAACGGTTAGATTTTGTTTTGTCATGTAAATTCGAGTTGTAGATTCAATTAATTCAAATAAAGTCTTTTTCCTTTTCAGAAAGTACATGACCTGCTGATATATCTGGAAGAATCTGAGAGAAATTCAACCTGTATAGAAAGAAAGCCAAATGAAATATTTACTGTCACTTATGATAATAAAATTGCATTTTATATACTAGTAACTTTTTGTGTTTTTTTTTTTGTAGCTACACTTTCCCTATATTTTACAGTTCTATAGCTAAATACACTGTCCTAATATAGGACACTTGGTACTATTCAACCTGTGATTGAGACCACCTGCAAACAAATGTATCAATGATAATGAAAGCATTATTGTCTGCAAAGATCTTGTGCACTTTCCAAGGATATCTATTATGAGAGACCACATGTAGCTATCAACAAAGCTCTGATTCGCAGTTTCAATTGAAGATTTTTACAGGCAGGTTTTACAATACCAGGTACTATATCTCTTAAATGTATTAAGATCTATATGTATATCTACCAGCAAACAAAACAGTTAATAGCATCTAGAGGGTATGCATGTCCATGCTCTAGTAGTTTCTGGATATATATCAATTTAGCCACACATAATACTATCTACAAGTAGGTCCTAATTAATGTTAGACTCATACCATGGAGAATGACATCTGGAGATAGGATGATGCTGCCGCACACAAATGGATTTCAAAACACCAGGGTACGGATCCCTACTTGATCCACACATGAAATGCAATGACGTCATCCATTATACTGTATAGCATGTACTCGCCGTGTAGATCTAGTGGAATTTATTTTCATAAACTGTTCACATTAATTATTCAGATGACAGAATGATTTACAATTGGTCTACATCACGAGTCATGATGCTTTCAAGAACCTGTAAAATCATAGATCTGGTCCATGTATTAACGGTATTAAAACAATGGTGCACGAATTCTCCTCCTGATCAGGGGCGTATCCAAAGACTAACAACACGTAGATCTATATAAAATTATAGATTAAAAAATCTACGAAAATTCGATGATTTGGGTACAAGATCGAATTTATCTCTTGAGTTTTAAATATCAAGCAAATTAATACGGTATTTCAAGGAGTGGCGATCGAGGTCGTGATCGAGTCTGTTATCACGACCTATCTAAAATGTGATAGATCTAGTAGATCTACATAAAAATCAATCCATTTTCTATGTATTATAGATTTTGTAAAATAGTTTCTGTTAAATGGTTAATTTAGCGTATAGGAAACAATAATTGGCCTAATTGGAAAGAAACGTTGAAATCAGAACGTCATTTCGTGGTAAAAATGACGTTATAATGACGTACACCGACGATGAATGACGTAACGCATGATTTATAACCCGACGCCGTTGACGTAACGTTTCATTTTTGCCTGGTTATAGAACCACTTAGCTTCTAATTCTGTGAACGCAATTTTCACTGTTGTTTTCTAAGATAAATATATATATACTAGTTCCATTTAATGCTTTTATATCTAATAATTCATACTATTTTAAGGTGATTTTCTCCTCAATATAGGGGCCTATTAATTATGGTGTGTCTCCAACTTTCATCTCTACATGCTCCAGTGTTGCTACGGTCCCTTCAGTTTGTATGGGTAAAATAAATGACACGCCTTTATTGACAAAAATAGCGCGAACCGGAGAGAAAACACGGAAGTATACATTAATTTGCCTCCTTTTGAAGAGTAGCACCTAAGTCAAAAATCCTCTTAGGATCGTTTGTTGAAACGCACCTGAAACGAATCCTAAGACGGTCTTAAGAGCAATCCTTGGATATGGTCTTAGGAATGATGATGAAACGCAGCCCAGGTTCCTGGTGTAGGCCTATTACTTAAATTTTACTTTACATTACTGTAAGATTTACGCTGGAAACCAGACTTACACCACCGAACAAACAGTGTTAGTTTTATTATTTTATGACGTGTGAAGTGCGTACCCTGTTGTACAATAATTTCTGGTTTTATTTGCATATGTCATATGGTTATGTGACACCATTCGTAGATTGTCATTAATCAAAGTGATATTATATTGACCGAAAATTGATATTTTTGTATATCATCTGAGCCATATTACCGACACACCCATACATTGTGTGTGTATCGAGTTTCATGTAATATAACAACTCTGTCAAACCAAAAGATTTCTATTCTTTGCCATATACATGTACTTGTATTGTTGCAAGCACCAATACTACAATTATACATGTACATGTGGGTGTGCGGTATTACAAATGTTTTGCTACGTCATTTTTAAAAATACAAAGAGAACAAAATTACAACATTAAAGTAATGTTGACATAGAGGATATTTGTATTTTTCCGTGTATGATAGGCTGATAATTCACCTCGTGAGCAGCTGATGTAATATTTTCACGAGTGGCGTAGCCACGAGTGAAAATATAAGTCAGCTGCTCACGAGGTGAATTATCAAACGATCATACACGGTAAAATACTAATATTCTATTTATTTCATGCTTCAAATAGCTTAAATGATGGAAACACTCCACTATATACCTGAAATGTTTTGCGTGACGTCGTTTTCCCGCCATGCACGCGTCGAGTTGCAATCAAATAGTTCTTCTGTAATGGCTTCAATTTCGTCCATTTGGTTCATTTGGTTTACATTTATGTACATACTGTTAGATGTTATTTGTTAAAGATTAAGAGAGCAAGTGAAAATGCTTAATGTTTTATTATTGGCGGCGGGGAAATTTGTTTTTTTTTTGCGTGAAATTATGAACTGTGAAATTATGGACTGTGAAATTATCGGGGAATAATCCACCGTTATTCCGTCGTAAACCACCGACAAGCATGAAATAAATTCTGTTAATGCATGTATATGATTGACCGATTTACAACTTTTCATTAGGGTTAGAAACAACATAACAACATAACAACATAAACTCTTCAACTCCTGGCTTTCATTTGATTTGCTACAATGGTGTGTTATTAGTTCGTACAGTTCATTTAGAAGCAGGATTTGATTTATCGGTGGCACTCAAACCCCAACATCAATAGATTAGCAACATGTTGTTTGTTTACTATAATTAATTCTATTTTCAGTGGTATTTTGTTAAAAGTATTTTCCATTTTAGTAACAGTTTATTGTAATTGCGCCTGTCATGCCCTTTTTCAATAGTGATCCAATATTTGCTACTTGCCGTTTTTGTTTATTATCGTATACTCTCGCACGGACTTGAAACACTTTGCACTGTTGTTGGGCCAATGGACACATGAATGCAAGCGTTTGTAGTAATTATTCAATTGCTATTCGAGAATACTTAAATTGTGTTCGTCTTTATGCTTGTTCTGATGACTTAAGTCTTATAGTCGTGATCTGTGTACTCTGTTTGTGCTTTTCATGTTCTGCGGTTTGTTTACAATGCTGCCTCCCCTGTTCGATTTATTGTCTTGGTCTCATTGTACATTTTTGTCCTCGGCAATGTACTCCCGATTTAAATAAATTAGCTCCGGGAAGCATCGGGAACAGGGATGTCACAAATTTTCTTACGATTACACCGGAGCTTCCACCACACCACGAGGACCCTTTTCCCTACACCACGAGGACCCTTTTCCCTACACCACGAGGACCCTTTTCCCGATGCCTCCCGTTGCCCATTATTAAATCGGGAGAACATTGCCGAGGGAAAACAATCTCAGTGTGAGTAAGGCGTAAACCATACAAGGACAAGCCAATGCATTACTATTCTAGTATACAAATGTATTATGTAGGTTAAAAGAATCACTACTTTCCACAGAGAATATTGGAATGGCTGGATGTATCATTTCTTTCCACAGAGAATATTGGAATGGCTGGATGTATCATTTCTTTCCACAGAGAATATTGGAATGGCTGGATGTATCATTTCTTTCCACAGAGAATATTGGAATGGCTGGATGTATCATTTCTTTCCACAGAGAATATTGGAATGGCTGGATGTATCATTTCTTTCCACAGAGAATATTGGAATGGCTGGATGTATCATTTCTTTCCACAGAGAATATTGGAATGGCTGGATGTATCATTTCTTTCCACAGAGAATATTGGAATGGCTGGATGTATCATTTCTTTCTTTCCTGTATTGATCTGTGAACCGTTTATGATTAGAACAGCAATTTGTACACATGCTAACTTCTACCCGTTGTAAGGTCACACTAGTTCGATCAGTTAATTGGTGTAATTATACTTCCATTCAATTTACATATTAATCATTATTTCTTCCTTGCTCGCCCATACAATAATGACAGTCGGAATTATATTTTTTTAAACTTTGAAATACGGAAGACAATATTGTGAATAAATATCAGATTTTATCACGATGTGTTTTATTGTTCAAATATTCAACTGACTGATCAACACGCGTTATACACGCAAACTTAATTAAACACTGCCTGTCTGCAAAATAAGTGCGTAAAGCACACTATACTGTTTAATCATGAAAGCTCTGTCATTTCCGTTTGTCTCCGGTAAATATAGCCCGTGTAGTGTAGAAGTGTAATGATGCACCACTACTATTCGCCCGTCATATTAAAGTCAGCTATATCCGCGTATAGCAACTGTGACGTAACGCACAGAACTCGAACCACTCCGTAAAGATCGAGTGTTGCCGTTAATCAAGTCATTACTGAATAATACCCGACGGTGCTATGTAAATGATACACATATCGTTAGAAAGCATATACAATAACGCATCAAATAATATAAGTTCCGTGGAGACGACAACTCGTTTTGAAATGAAAAATACGCAACAAAGATAAAATTTGACTGAAAAATGACCTGTCACAACGTTGCGTTTTTGCAGGAGAAGTGAAGGCATGATATTTTCCATCGTCGGATACCCACAGTCTTTGCCACGGAGCGGAGCGGAGGCAACGACTGTGGGTATCCGACGATGGATATTTTCGCGATACTTTTAGACTCTTTATCGTAATGAGAACAATGTCCTCTTTATTTATAATACAGTGTACGATATTTTACAAACTTGTACATGAATCCCGTGGAAACAATGCAATGGAAGTCAAACATTTAAAATTTTGGCATCTGAACTAGTCTGATATGCCTCGTTATTGATGATAGTCGTACAACCTATAAAACATGAAACGTTTAGTCGCCCCTGTTCCCTTGTCTTTCTGTCCGATTATTAAACGATCATAAAGCTATGTAAGAGCTGAATCGACTCAAATTTCTCGGGTTATATTCTTCGTCAATTGTTCAAATACAATACAAAGACGTATAAAATGAACTTATTATGAGATACAATACTGTTAAATAGAAGAACAGACTATGGGTAAATTTGGAATTTACAAAACCACACTGTACGACAAACAGTCTAAAGGTGCTTATATACTCTTTGAGAAATAAAACACCAGTATGCTAGTCTAGGTCTTCTTTAACATAGACTCGGATCAACTTCGTGTTTAAAATAAATTACGTAATATGATAAATTGCAAATCATCTCAAAATAAGAGCAATTTCATGGTTGGCTTTAGTTGCATATCTGCCAATGTTTTAGACAACCAATAAGAATGAGTGAAACAATGAACTACAGTTAGATACAATAGATCGCTGGCTTAGAATAAGAAGGTCATAAGTGTTACTTGCGACCTTATAAGAGTAAGACTAATGCATATTTAAAATCTACAGTATAAGGTGCTTCTTATGAGCCTATTTTCAATACACTCGGAACTTGTCGTGTTGACCAAACTGAACTTGGAAAAGCTTGTTTTACCATAAGTAAAGAGTGACTTTCAGGCAGTTTTTCAAAATATTTGATTTTATACTTACGACCTTTTCATTCTAAGCCAGTGATACATAATTTAGGTTTCTAATGTTTATGTTTAATTCAAACTTTTTGTTATACTTTCAGACAAATGGTGTATCCCGACAAACCGCCACCGACACAGACACAGACATGGCGAGTCGGTACCGGAAGTCACTCAATGTCACGTGAGAAAAAGTTCCGCGTAGGAAAACAACAACACCAAGACGACGGTTTCTGGCAAGAAAATGTGGAGCAGTGGGTTGACTCGGAACATAACAATAATCAGACTAGCGCTAATCTGGCTAGCGCCGAGAACACGAATCAAAAGCCATTACGGAGAACCGGAAGTCATAAAAGCATTACGAGTACGCAGGAAAGAAAAAAGACATTTTCGAACCACTCAGGGAGTGAAAGCAATGGTCCAGTAACGAAGGAGTTTGTTCATCATCCAGGGTTTCATGGAAATACGGAAAATTCCGCGTTAAAATACAAGTTTGGTAAGAAGAAATCTGCTGTGGCAAAGGAAACCTCTTCTCAACCTGTGACTTTCAAACCAAAGGGATTTGGCAGTTTGTACGACGAACTCGAATTTGAACGCCGATATAAAAAGGTTTTCGATCTCAACAAGCATATTCATTTTGTTCATTCAAATTTTGTAACAGGTCAACGGATTTACAAACGGAGCAAATTGCCACCAATTGGACATATTCCTTCAATAAACTCTGATCCCACGGACAGTCAAGATATATTCGCCATAATGTCCGTTCAGAAATTTAATCACCCGGATGTAACGAGCGAAACGGCAGAACCGATGACGTCACCACGTCGGGGTGCTCACGCACGCCAACAAATGCATCGTGGAGCAGACGGGTTTCCAGCAAAGCCGCGGCAGAAAAGACCCACAGAGAACCATCAGGAAGTGGATGTCCCCGTTGGTTTTGTTCCTGGACCCGTTCAATCTGTCGGCAGATCTCCGTTTGATGGAATTACGGGAAATTTGATGTTTAAGGAAGGACAAAGACGCTTGTCGCTGGGGTCACACGAGGGAGACAGTGCCCTGGGAACGCTAACTGAAGAGACCTACCCACACATTGGTGTCGATGATATCACAGGTACGCAGTCGGAAGCGTCGTTTACAAGCAAAAAGTCTAAATTAACTGATGATGCGAAACATTTTAAGCAAAACATGAAGAAAAAGCGGCTGTCGCCATCAATCCAAGGTACACCAGATTTTAGACCAGAAAGCACATTTGAAGACACAGCACCATTCAATATATCCGTCCACGTTGAAATTAAACAAAAAGACACTAGTGTGAACGGCGGTGATGATGTTGAAAACGAACGAGTGCGAGTAAAACGTCTTCCAATTGAAGAAATTCCAGAATCTGCAAGAAGCGACGATTCTGATAGAGACACGGAAAGTGAAATAGAAAATGTGAGAAGAGCGAACCATCTAACTACAACAACTAACCAGTTCGGTATAATCACACAGAAAGTACAGTATCCGGAGACATTTGAACCAAACGGATCAATTGTGTCATCTGAAGCTAGAAGTGCAAGACTGTTTTCTGACAAACACGAACATAACGGTGAAAATTTTGAAAACTCGAATTAAGAATCACTGAGTAACTATGCAGATAGTATACACTGCATCGCACTCAACAGAAAGCCGAAGTGCTAGCTTGGAAACCTGAAGTACAAGTTTGATAAAAGAGCATGATAGTTTAGTAACGCGTTACCGGGTTTGGGATTGGCCCTAGTCTCATTATTTGAAGTATTATTACTAGTATTATTAATACTTACCATTAGCTATGGGGGTTTCAGTATTTTAGTAAGGTTGAACAACTGATTTTGTGAAGGTATTCTTCATTTATAGGGAAAACTAGCTTTCTTTCAAGATATGTCGTTTTGCTAAGAAACGAAACGATATTTTTGAAAATAATAACAACAGAATAGGGACAACACTTTAAAGCATATTTCTGTAGATTTTCAGTGAAAATTCGATTTTTTACCGATCGAGGACGTCGCGTAAAGGTCCTCTACAACTTTAATACGGTTCCTAGATTCTATTACGAAAGGGAAAATATACAAGATAACGAATTGTTAAACAGCATAACAGCATTATTCATAATGTGCTACAATTAACAAGTGCTAAGATGCACGTATACACGTGTGTTATTTAATGAACGAAACATTGAGTTTGAGATTATTTATTTATATTGCGTTCTACTGTAGATTGGACACAATTTACACACTTTATTCTGTGCCAATGACTTTGTTAATTTATTTTTGCACAACCAGTGTATATTTGTTGTATTGGTTAAATAGTTATTCCTGAACAAAATATACGACAGTGTACTTGATTCTTTCTTTCTTGATAATTATGTTGTATGCGACAGCTGATTGTGATCCGTATGTTTGGTTTCAAAATTGCTCAGGCTCCGATCTCCCAAAACATCTCGAACACAAATCGCAATTAAAATTCTGAATTTGAGACAAATTTTAAGTTAAGCTTATAAGGGGTTATTGTAGCCTTACATACGTTTGATAGTGTTTCTGTTTTGTAAAACTATTCTTGAGAATGGTCTTGCTTGGAAATTGACTGAAAGATAGGCATCAATGTTTAGCGGAGCTTTTGCTCAGATTGAGATGTTTGAGGAGATTGGGGACAGACACTATTTTGTCCCATGCATTGACAAGTGAAGTACCACATGCTATAAAGTATAGAATATGCATTACATGTACGGAATGAAATGGTTTGATATGTTTATAACTAGTCTTGTATCAGAATGTACAAGATACATGTAACTTATGAACGAGGTTGTTGCCTTTCGAATTAAGAGTGATTGCATCGTTGCATCGTTTATAGTACATTCCAGTCCTCGATCTCCTCAAATCATCTCGAGTAGAAATCTCATCGCAAACTGGGCAAAACGAATCTGAGTTTGATTTTCTAATAAATCTGAAGTTTTATTTTACTGCAATAATCTAAGCATATGTTTTCTTTTAATAAATAAAGTTAATTACATCCTCCCGACTACACATATCAATATTTGAGGTGATATTGAGATGAGATTTATCTCAGATCGATTGAGACGTTTCAGGGGATCGGGGCCAGATCGTTCCTCCGGAACAGGAATGTATTTTATCGTCATCCTAGCTCTTGGAGAATGTATTTCAGGATTGTGCTCGTTATTTGCTACAAAATTGTGTTTGCCATCCGGGCTCTGTCCACATACTAGCATTGCAGTCTCCTTCACCAACGTATTCTTCACCAGTTGGGGCCTTATTCACCGGCAACGTTGTAAGTCTAATTCTCAGACTTAGACTTAATATTTCCAAAAATTTAATGTTCTATTCTCTTCCATGGTATTACAATTTTTTATCGAATTTGATATATAGACTAATGGCATACATGTCCAGTGTGTAACATATATGCACTTATTCACATAAAATGTCATATGGATAAATCCAATTGCAAAAAATGGCAGTGATTATAAATGTTGCAAATTTTAAGTCTAAGCCAGCTAGGATTTCAGTCTTACAATGTTGTGAATAAGGTTCCAGTACTCAGTTGGCCAGGGGACTTGACTAACTACTGTGTGTAAGGACGATATTTCTGTGATCGCCTGTTTTTACCACTTTTAACAGAGCTGTCTTTACAAAGGCTTGGAAAAGTTTGATATCTTAATATAGTATTATAAGATACAGACAAAATACTGATACATGTTTATTTATTATTTGTTCTATGTATGTTTTGTATGTCTGTGACGTTATACTTGCCTGGTGTTGTGCAATACACTGTCAAGAAAAATATCATCCGTCTTTATTTTATCATTGATGTTCACCCGTGTGTTTGTTTCAATACCTTACAAATACTTGCCAGCAAAATCAGTTTAATAGATTAGACACGCAAATGAGTAACGCCATGAACACGCATGTTCATTGTTGAAACATAGAACTTTGAAGTTCAATCAATAAAATATAGATATCGATTCATCATTCACATATCCCTCTTTATTATAATTATAATTATGTATTGGTGCGGTATGCATATCGTAAGTCCTCCATTTTCAGTTCTGGTTAAGACATTTGGTCGAAATATTTCATAAAATGAAACCAACTGTATAGTTACTTAAAAAATAATGTTCGTCATTTACTATATACAGAACTGATATTTATCCAATCAAACCCGGTGATTGTCCGTTATCCTGGAAATTGTTGTAGAATTGGCCTAGAGGACTGGTCGTCGCCCTATTTCCAGAATGACGTCACTTGCATTTTTATAGTTTTGAGAAAATCAGCTTTAAAGTTTTGAAAGCATTTAACATTTTTGCTAATTTACGGATATATCTGGGACTTGAAATATATTTTATTTTTAACATAAATAGCACATATGCAGACTTGTGCTTTTATATTGCGTTCAGTTTTAAGTTTATTTAATAAATTGAATAAACGAAAATGACGAAAATTAAGTTTCAAGTGATATCAGATCAATTCCAAAGTGACATATCGAGTTACAACAATTTGGAATTATATTTTTTAATTAAGTCATTTATTGCTATGAAGTATCTACCAGTTTTTCCTGAACACATGATATATCAACTGAGTTAAGATTTTATAATACCAACATTTATCTAGCTATAGCTCAACCTATCATTTCAAATAAAAACATACAGTCTGTATGCACAGTTAAATGCTCATATAATAGCACGTATTTATCTTGACAAGTCAAACACGAACATAATCATTGCATTGCAAAAGTCTACCACAGCAACGAAAGTAAATGATAAAGTAGAAAGTAACAGTTCAAACTATTTGTGTCTATAATACTGTGCCCAATGTCAATATGTTCACTATCTACATGAACAAAGGAGACCACAATGATTGAAGCAACTATCGTGGAAATCAACAATGTATACGATCTTTTCCCTACACAAGCTACATCAGAAATGTAGTGAACAAAACCAACCACTGGCTCTTTCCTCCATAGACTTTACCAGTAAACAGAGAAGGCCTATTCAAGATGCTTTCACTGACAGGTTGTCCATAAAAAGCTCATCAGCATCATAAGATCGGTCCATAATGGCATTATGAGCACCATACATTTTGACGGCGACATGGCTGGCTGTTGAGTTTGGATTGAGGTGTGGTGTGAAACTAGGCTGTGTGCTGGCCCAAACCCTGTTCGGTATTGCATTGCCCTTTTCATGAAGCATACCTTCAAGAACACAACCGATAGCATATACAGTACTCAAGATCTGATGGTCATCTCTTTAACAATGTCAGGTTCCGCTCCAAGACCAAGCTTAGGTAAGTCTTAAATGGGGACATGTTGTTCGCTGATGAGGCAGCCATAGCGTCACATCAAGAAGATTGTCTCCAAACACTGATTTATAGGTGGGTTGATGTTCGTGATCTGTTCGTCACTTACGTCACTATGGAAATAGGGCGACGAGCTGCATCTACTAAACATGGATCGATAAGTGAAATTACACATGAATGCATCAATTTTTTACACTACAGGACTGAAATATATAAGTAACGGGTTAGCACTTTTGAGTAGTGTATACAGAACCACTGTGTTTTGGGGAGCGGTGGCCTAGATGTAGGGCGCCTGCTTCGTAATTGAGAGGTACCTGTGAGGACAGTGTCTATTCCTGGGCACTGCAGATCGATGTTTTCTGCCACACCCACAGGAGAGAGAAATAGTCTCCACAAGGAGCCACAAACGTAGATTTCCTAGATTGTCGTGGAACAAACATATTTCAAACAATCATTAATCATGTATGCTGCACACATTTGTGGAAACTTTGGAAGTTGCTTTAAACAAATAATTTTATATCTGGGTCCTGCGAGACTCGTGCGAGTGTTACGGCCATCAGTCGCGGGTTGTGATGTCAGTATCACCTGACTGTTGCGTAAAAATGAACACAGTGGGTCCGTCGTTATAAGCTCTGTACTTTTCTGCAACTATTACGATGGATATATAGAAGGTTATTTAATGTTGTATACATGTATGTTGGTTGACAAAAACGGAAACCACAATCCTTACCTTCGAACCAGCAGTCAGCTCAGTGAACAAACCCGGTAAACTTCCGGTCATCGCAGTAAGTCATACATGTACATGTTGAAATCAATATCCACACAAGAGTGTCAGTGGAACGATTTGAAAAACTGTGGTATATTATGCACCAGTCAGTTGCATCCACGCCCCACCACGGTGATCCTCGGGGAAACGGCCAAGATTTTACCTTGTGTGCACAGCCTCCACCGCACTGCCGGGGAAATGTTGGAAACTTTTCTCCGAACCAGTATCCCTCAGAAATATTTAGTTTCCAGGGATGGGGGTGCCGGAGAATTATTCCATCAGCTGTCGCCGACCGGCCGCGGGGTTGGTAGATTTTACAACGCAAAAGTAAAAATCCTGGTCCATCCCTTAGGGTGGGGCCGTGGATACATCTGACTGACCCACCAGTACATTATGCATGCTTACAAAACTTTACCAAGACACTATCTTCAACGTTTTATCCGATAAAGACACATACAACTGTATAGACAGTGATCTTTTTTAATGCATATAAGATGAGAATCGATTAGACGGCCAATTTTGTAAAATAAAAAAGCACTGGTCACCATAGAGGCTTCTTTTGGAGCTATTCACCATTTTGAAACGTACTGATTTTGCAAATTAGCATAATTTGCATATTGGAATGAACTATTTGTATGAACAAATCGTTGGCTTAAAATGAGAAGGTGACTGGTCGTAAGTGGCCTTATAAGATTAATGCATATTTGAAATCAACATCATGAGGCGCTTAATTCTTATTCCTATTTTCATGACTCGAAATCGGAACTTGAAATGTTGACCAAACTGAAGTTGAAAAAGCTTGGTTTATCATAAGTAAATAGTGATTGTCAGACAGGTTTTCTCAAAATATTGAGTTTCTAGTTACGACCTTCTCATTCTAAAAACACGTATTTTAAATACGTCACGGATTAGCCTAATGTTAGATGCTTTCTGTGTGTACACCAGACCACGGTGACGCTGGTCCATTCTGATGATGTAAATTCAAGATGGATGTGTCTAAATACTGAGAAAATTGAGAGATAGTACTAGTTGGGTCCCAGTAGCTCTATCTTAAATGGTTCTCAAAAAGCAATTTAACTTTCCATAAAGCAATCACTTGCGAACTCGTGCGCACCACAGATATGTATTAGAAGGGATAGGCAACTCTATAAATAGATTTTTATCTGCCGAACGGCCAAACGCCCATAATGCAATGCGCGCACTCTGCCATCGTTTTTTTGGTATTCGGTACACTGTAAGTCGATAATATGGCGATGATCGGTAACATAAAATGTTTATGGCTGCTTCGAAAAAACTTGCCTTATCATTAATAATCTATCGATTTTCAAAATTAAAACAATATGAAGAAGATACACAATGCGTGTTTCATGCAATATACAATGCAATTTAAGTCAGAGTTACAATTTCGTGTGATTTGGAGCAAGAAACGAGAGACACGGGTGGAAAATGGCGGAGGCTTCGTCGTTACAATTTAGTCTACGAAATATCTTTTAAAAGAATCATCAGGACTAATTTAATATGTACTAAATACATATCTGTGTGCGCACGTGACAATAACCGCGTGCTCACGTGGTGCTAATTGACATTCGTTTGACACGCAACCGCGTAAGGTCTATTGCCAGCATTTGCAATAAACTTTATTCTACTCTGCTTACATCTACATCACGTAGCCTACACCAAATCATCGATTGCTGACTATAACATGGTGGCGCTATAGTCGACAGAGTACAAGATTCATCCCTATCGGTACGCGTCTTATTGTTTGTTTACTTCCGGAGGTGTGCGAAGGTGTGTTTATTATCGATGATTTGATTGGTCGAAATAACTACACAATTGCCAACCCAAGGACGAAACTTATCAATTAACAAACTTATTAACACGGACGTGACAGCGCTAGCAGTGACTGTTGTAAACATTGTTTTACTGGGATACTCTCACTGAAGGTGAAGTTAAAGTGACTGTCCGTGTGAACAGGTAGCCATTTTTCGTTATTGCTCACTCTGTATGTTTTGTTATGCGCAGTTTGTAACTTGTCATGTTGACTTTTTTTTGTTGTTTAGCAAAGACAAAGTTGTGGCTCTGCAATCCAATGGTTGTCTGTCATTTGGGCCAATCCTGCACGATTCAGATTGTGAACTTTATGAACTAATTATTAAAAATAACAAATTAAAGCACTCTGACACTGTTTTCTACATGCTTATTTTGGTCAGAGTTTATATTGAAGATTTTATGTGCAAACATTGAATTTCGTGTCCTGTATTCAATACTTCACCAAAGTATTTTTAGATCTTTGACTGCATTTTTTATGTATCCGATATTTATAATAGGTATTTATAGTTCTTGAAATCTGATAATGTTTGTAACCATATAAAGACAGACGCATTTCCTGGCATTTTATCAAGTATTGAATGACCGTATTGTTTTGCAAATGTGCAAAGTTTTGCTCCTTTTGTGCTCAGTTATGCTAGACAATTGAATCAATGCCACCCAACCCTCAGGGATGGGCGGGGAGTTTTACTTTTGGGTTGCCAACCCCTCCATTTCCCTGACGTGGGGGGACAGCTGATGGTAAAATCTTCGGTATTTCCCTGACTCCTGCCAACTAATTTATTAAATTTGTATACATATTGGCTCCAGGGTATACTGGTTCAGTGAAAAAAAAAATTCCCAGGCAGTGTGGGAGAATCTGGAATGTAAAAACACAGCCGTATCCCAGGCTATCCACCGCCAATCCCAGGGGTGGGGGCTGTGGATGCAACTGACTGGTGCATTATGCACCATGGCTGCTGTCAATTGAACCAGGTCTCTGACCCCAAGGAAGGGTAGTGATAGCAGGGGAAGTGTCCTAGGATATTATCTTGATAGTATCCCTGATTGCCCGGGATGAGTTCGGTTCTTTTACTCCGCGCTTACAGGGCAATGGGAGGGGTTTACCTTCTGCATGACCTTGGAGCAGGGATTTTACCTGCGGTTTGTAAAAACATAAGTCAAGCAAATACCCAACTTACCCTTGGTGTTGTGGGCCAGGGTTTAAATTGTCTGGTAAATTACTTATACAGTTGTACTATGCTACATATATAATGCATTTTGAGGCATTGGCATTTCAGTTTGAATTAAAACAAAATTTATGTTGTTCTGCAGGGTTGGGATGGTAATTTGTTTGCATGCATGATTAAATATATCCTCATTATGACGCAACCATAATATCTATAGGTCAATGGACATGTTACCTCATGTTTGATAACCAGCCAGCAGTCCATCTCCTATAAAGCAGACTATCAATGTATTTCCAAAACTTCCATTTACCATGTACCAGGGTTTTCACTAGGATTTCATGTAAGAGACTTTTTTGTACATTTGATGAGGCTAAGGTACTCGATCACTGAAGATGGGAGGCAGCTTGGGGTAAATTTGAGGAGGCTCAAATATTAATTGGCCTCCTGCCGCCTCCTATTGACAACCCTGAGACACCCCTGAATATTTCAAAATGCCACATTTCGACAGATGGTATTCTGACAGAATGGTATATCTGTTTCTTCAGTTGATGATGTATTGACAAATTAATATGGCAAGGAATTCAGTACAAAGTTAGCCACTGTTAAATCATTTAATTTCGTTGGGACAAAATTTCGTTGTTTGTTTTGGATGGGATTTGATTTCGTGGTAAAAGGTGACCCAAAAAAATTACCCGGTAATGATTTTACAGTATAATAAGTAACTTCTTACCTTCAGCTGCCGAAGATGTGGAGACAGAAATCTCAGTTGCTATTGCAACAACTCAGGAACCCTGTAGGTATCCATAGCAACCAGTGTGTAAGATGTATGGCCAGTTTGGATCGTCCTACCATAGCAATACGGAGAGAGACACTCAATGTATGGGAACGACGTGCCCCTCTAGCTCCCAGTCAGGTGGAAAAATTGGTGAAAAAGGGTGTAAAGGTGATTGTTCAGCCATCTAATAGGAGGGCTTACAATATGCAGGTAATATTATATTAAGTGTTTTACAAATTATATAACCTTCTAATAATTGTTATCTTAAAGGCAATATTCAAGCAATAAATTATAAAGTGTGAACTAAAAGTCTTGAACCTTTTACGTTAATATCATATTCCTTTAGCTCAAACTTCCCACCCAAGACTGCTTTTAAAAATTTAGTTTGAAAAATTACATCATTTTATGTTTAGCCGCATGTATACAATTTGTTTGTGATATCAATTATTCAGTTTGCTCAGTTGATACTCTGAGCAACTGACTTACAAATAGAACGCCACAAAATTTATACAAGTCCTGCACTAAGAAGCATGTTTTCTCTTACAATCTTTGATCCCTTCAATTTCAGAACCCACATTTTACAAAATTGCATGTAATTTAATACTAATGATAATTCATACTTTGATATTTGATACAGTACAGATCTTTCAAAATTAAAAGAGAATTGTTTGTCAACATCGAGACGTCTGTCAGATAAATTATGTTTATCTAGTATACCCAAGTTTTTGGTACTTTACAAAACAGTAACATTGAATCCTAGTATACTTCAACATAATCCCCACTGTTTTTTCGAATGGGACATGTCCCTCATTAGTATTACTTATTGAATCGACTATATATAACATGATTTATTGATGTTATTTGAAAATTGCAGGAATATATAGAAAAAGGAGCTATAATACAAGAAGATCTCAGTGAGGCTTCAGTTGTTATTGGTGTGAAACAGGTCCCTATTGATCTTCTCATGCCGGATAAGACCTTCTGTTTTTTCTCACACACAATAAAAGCTCAAAAAGACAACATGCCACTTTTGGATGCTATCCTTGAAAAGGTAAATAATTGTTTTGATTCGTACATTGTGAAACTGCAGATTGGTTTATAGTGGTTGATCAGATAATAAATGCCAGGAAATCTAGTAACTGCTCCTGGTTTATGTGCCTCCATAGCTCAGTGGTTAGTGCGCTTGCCGTCTAATCTTGCGACCTGAGTATAACAGAGTGGAGGCATATAAATATATGCCTGCCATATTTCCGCAGAAATGTGGAATCTGACTAAAGTACAAGGATCCTCTTATGGCAAGTCAACCAATGTAAGGAGACGATTTTTATGCCCCCATCTTCGATGAGGGGGTATATTGCTTTGCTAATGTAGGTCAGTCTGTCTGTTGGTAGACTAAAATGGTTTCCGTTCAATAACTGGGATATGTTTTGCCCTAAGATCTTCAAACAGTACATGGGGGTTGGCCAGCAACAGGAAATGACTCCTATAGATTTTGAAGTCATTTGGTCAAAGGTCAAAGTCACTGTGACCTTACCTTTTTCAACAATTAAGCTATCATGGGGCAATATTACATGTTTTACAAACATCTCTTGTTTTCTTCTGATGTGTCTATGGTAGGTTTGTCAGGACGGTGTTGTTATAGATCTTGATTTCTTCTTCCTGATTGGCTAGGCATGAAGATAGGATATGACCCTAACTCATACCTGCCAAGGTTGTTCTAAAAATACAAATTAGGAGACTCCAAGTGATAAAGCGAAGCATATCACAAGATGCACTTGAATGTGATTTAAAAGGGATTTAAAGGGATAAAATGAAGCAAATGTACTTTTATGCAAGATAGGTGAACTTGGAAACCAGAAAACTATCAACGAATAGAGAGTAACTCCACTAAAATATGAGTACTTGGCAGGTATGCCCTCACCCTTATATTGTTATGTGTGATTTCAGAATGTACGTTTGATAGACTATGAGAAGATGGTCAATCCGAGTGGTCAGCGTGTTGTAGCGTTTGGTAAATATGCTGGCGTGGTTGGTATGATCAATATATTACATGGTATGGGATTGAGACTTCTAGCACTTGGTCATCATACTCCATTTATGGTAAGTATGTGCACAAGATAATCTTTATTTAACGTTGATTACGGTTAACCATTCTCATTCAACCAGCGTATTTTTCATCCGAGTATGGAGACTTGACTAACCACTGATTTATGAGGATGTGGCTAACATTAGAAACATAAGCTTCAAGTTGGATGTACTATTCAAGCACTAGAAAAGATATATGGCAAGTTTCAATCACCCTAGATAACTAGCTCCAAGGCAGACAGATGACCCCAAGAGTAATGCTTTTTCTCTATGACCAGTGTGGTAGTGTAAACAGTGAATAAAAAGAAGAAGATGTATTGTTTTATATTCACTCACATATGACATTTAATACAGGTGCTAAGCATCTTCGAAGACCCATGCGACACCATGCTCCTGCATTCACTCTTAGCGAGTTCGTGAGTGGAGTCATTGCCGGGTTTTTCGAGGATTGGATACCAAGGATCATCATTGTTCTCTTGTCATAGGTCTAATGGAAAACTCATTGAAATACACCTTCCTCATTGTCATCAAACAGCTACATTTAGTGAACCTTATAATTATCATAACATTCTTAATGCAACTGACATTTAATGTTCTATTTCATTGGTTGGGATTTAGAATATGCTCTATTGGTGCTTCGTATACTTATGTTTGTTGGTTTGTTAGCTGATGAACCAAATTTAATTTTATTTAACTTTGAACATTTTGCTTCTACATGTGTTCATGGTCTGCAGATGAAACATGTTCGCTTTGAGGTCATTAGGTCAAAAGTCAATGACTCGGTAACATTTAATGCTCCAATAGTTTAACAAACATCTCTTGTTCATTAATGCTATTTGATTCATTTATTGCTGATGTTGATAGGGTAAGTATTGTTACACAGCTCACATTGTACTCCTCAACATTGTATTATTGATTTATATATTATGTTAACATTTTCATTATTGAATATTTGCACCATATAGCAGCTTAAAAAGTTGCACAATTATATTAGCCATGCATGTATATTGCTAGTTATGGGTCCATGATCAGTGAAAATAGGAAAGGGTCTGATTGAGTTTTGATTCAATGTTTTTAGTATTCATATTACAGTTATACCAATGTTTTCCTTTGGTAAATTTGTTTATTATTTATAGTTTCCATGAAGAGGGAAGTTTATAATTATGGTGTCTGTAAATGTTTTGCATTTGGTAAATTTGGTTCCACTGTCATAAGACTAAACCAGGTCCTGTCCGAATTGGTATTCTTCGAGTATGTGAAACTACACTCCTTCTACTTGATAAGTTGGTTGGTTGTGACTTGTGTATGAGCCGTCTTAAATTCAAGGTCACACTGTCAAGGTTACTGAGACTCTAGTCTGGTTCCCGTTATAATATGCGTATTAACATTAACAGCAATGACTTAGAAATCAAGGGCATGGAGTCCAAACTCCAGGCTAACTGAGACTCTTAATGTGAAACAACTCAATTTGGTCACAAATGCATTTTTACTAACATATTCATGTTTTTCCTGTCATAGGTTGGTAACCATGTGTTTGATGTATTTATCTGATTTATATGATCAGGTATAATTATTACTTTTATCCCCTTTTCCCCATTTACCCTTGATTCATTTACCTGGTAAATGAAATAAAAACTGTATAGTTAGGCTTGTATACTCAATGCTTATTTCCTCCTAAAGCTGAAGCTTTTAACTGGTACCTGGCATATCCCAATGAAAAATTGTATAGTAACTAGTTAGACGTCTATGTGCAGGGCTTTTTTCCTTCCATAGCAAGAGCTTTTAACAGGAATCTTCCTCAGTCTCTGGAGAATTCTTTAAAATCATGCAATTTTCCCATAAAATTAGTTTTTTCTTCCCCTTTTTTCCCAAAATATACAAAAAAGCCCCATTTCCCTCCTTTGAAAAAAGCCCAGATACTATCGTCGTTTATGAAAGTAAGATTATTGCTACACTCAGTGGAGTACAACTAGGGTTTCCAATTAAATAAAAGAGATGTCAGATTAGTGAATTTGACATCAACATTAATAGTTTCTTTTGCTTGAAACAAGTTTCAGCCAAATTATGATTCTGGTTAGAAAGTGTTTTTATCTCGTGTCAAAGACGAGACGATATGGTAATGGTAGATGTCATTCTGTCTGTCAGTCCGTACATCAGACCTTCGGTGTGCAACTTCTCCTACATTTCTGAAGGGATTGTGACTAAACTTTCACAGACCAAACACTATGGGAAGCTACAGCGCATATTGTCAGGATTTTGTGATTCAGTTAATTTTGCCTGAGTTATGGCCCTTTGTTAACTTTAGTCTTTGTACAATTATCTTCTCTTCATATCAGCGGGTATATGGCTGTCTATGACTGCTTCTTGATAAGTTTTTTTATATTTCATGCATGCTACTTTTCATCTTTTCTATAATTGCAATGTCAGCAGAAATGTACATGTATTGCTTTGCTTAACACCGAGTATCAGACATTCAGTATCTGCCAGTATAATTTATTTCTATTTAAAGCAATATTTACATGACAGACACTTTAACAATATCTAAGCTGTTATGCTAAATTGCGCTATGCTACACAAGAAAAATATCTTGAAGGCAATAATTCAATAATGAGATATATATATGTTTGCTCAAGTGCATGTGTTGATAATTTGATAGTATTCAATGTATTCAAGATATAGTCACTAGATTGCACAATAGATAATATGATCTAGAGACTATAACATCCAGCATGTAAGTGATGTTTATACAATCATGTAACTGGTAAGTTTGTCTCCACAGCTCAATGGTTAGCGTGCTGGCCGTCTAATCCCGCGACCTAATCTGGCAACCCAGTTAAAATTCAGGCAGTGGCACTCATATACCTGCCATGTTTCAGCAGAAAACTGACCTTTAAATAAAGGTTAGGCTCGGCATGTAATTGTTCTTATGATGGTAAATTATCTGTAGGCCTATATTCCAGAATCTGTTTCTAACTGGAATTCAGTTTACATGCATGTAGTCTTTCATATGAATCAAATTATAATATTGAAAGTTTCGACTACTTATTCCAGCATATCGGACCAAGTCATAACTATCGTAACAGTGAAGCAGCCAGACAAGCAGTGAGAGATGCTGGGTACGAAATAGCACTTGGCAGGATGCCAAAATCTATCGGCCCTTTGACCTTCATCTTTACAGGATCGGGTAATGTGTCTAGAGTAAGTTGTTTTCAGTGAGCATTTCTTAGATACAAGGGGCCTTATTAACAAACATTGTAAGTCTAAAACTAAAAAACCTCTAGAAATGAAGAATGGTTTGAGAATATCAAATGACTGTGAAAACTAAAACAATCATGCAGTCTGAATGGTTTTTGGTTTTCTTACAGTATGGAACTATAAATTATACAGTCCAACAATGTATATTCTACCATACAAATCTGCTTCTGAGATAAAATTGCGTATAAGACAGCCCCTCCCAACAATGGAGTGGCAAACTGAGGTTTTATCTTAGACCCTATTGTAAGAAAATGCTATTTTTTGTCTCTGTATCTGAATGAATTTCTGACAACTCAGAAAAATGTGGAAATAGTGAAAATATGCCATTCATCATAGCAACATGCTTTATTTCGTTGTTTAAGCATTTAACTCAAGTGCTCACATCTGTAACCGGATCATTATGAGTAATAACTGTAGATATTGTGTATGATACTTGTAGGGTGCACAAGAAGTGTTTCAAGAATTACCCCATGAATATATAGAACCTGATCACCTACAGAAAGTAGCCCGCAAAGGATGTAAGTATTCAATGAATAAAGTATGAATATATAGAACCTGATCACCTACAGAAAGTAGTCCGCAGAGGATGTGAGTATTCAACAATTATAGTATGAATATATAGAACCTGATCACCTGCAGAAAGTAGCCCGCAAAGGATGTAAGTATTCAATGATTGTAGTATGAATATATGGAACCTGATCACCTGCAGAAAGTAGTCTGCAAAGGATGTAAGTATTCAACGATTATAGTATGAATATATGGAACCTAATCACCTACAGAAAGTAGTCGGCAGAGGATGTAAGTATTCAACGATTATAGTATGAATATATAGAACCTAATTACCTACAGAAAGTAGTCGGCAGAGGATGTAAGTATTCAACGATTATAGTATAAATATATAGAACCTAATTACCTACAGAAAGTAGTCGGCAGAGGATGTAAGTATTCAATGATAATAGTATGAATATATAGAACCTGATCACCTACAGAAAGTAGTCCGCAAAGAAGTATTAAACAATTATAGTATGAATATATGGAACCTGATCACCTACAGAAAGTAGTCTGCAAAGGATGTAAGTATTCAATGATTATAGTATGAATATATAGAACCTGATCACCTACAGAAAGTAGTCTGCAAAGGATCTAAGTATTCAATGATTATAGTATGAATATATTGAACCTGATCACCTACAGAAAGTAGTCCGCAAAGGATCTAAGTAGATTTAAAGCTTATACTGAAAAATCATGTAATTTCAACTTGAAATGTGGTTTTGGCAAAAAAGACCATTTCATGGGGGAGAAATTTCAAGGATTTCAGGAAAGAATGACTAGGTCAAGATGCATACACGTACATGTTATCAAAAATCATTTTAATATCAAACAATCTGATAACTGTTTTATGTCAGCATGTTATGTGCAAATAAACTCCCCAAAACTTACTTTTATACCTGACTGAACAACGGCAGCTGCTGTAAACTTTACATTAGTATGGTAGGGAGCAGACATTTTATGATGTTATCCAACCACAGGTAACTTTATCGTTGAAATAGAAAAAAAATTTTTTTTTTAAATTTTCAATTTTTTTAATTTTTTTTTTTCGTTTACATTGATACAGTTACCTGTGTATGCAAAAACAAGAAGTTATGAATTGTAGTACATAATCATTACTATATAGAAAAGGGAGCTAACTTATAAATATCATGATTGTAGCTATGAAGAAAGTATATGGTTGTGTTGTGAGCAGAGATGATCATTATGTCCGACTGAAAGGTGGAAAGTTTAATGCTGATGAATTTGAGCAACATCCTGAAAGATATGCTTCAACATTTAGCCATAAGGTTAAGTACTTATTTTTTCAGAATTATAACCCTTTGTTCTTTTATTTACTATGTAATATATAGTGGAACATTCTGGTGGCCTAAACTCCACCTACAGTTTTTACAGGATTTTCTTCAAACTTTCACAAATAAACAACCTTAACATATAGATTTGCATGAAGGAAGGAATTTACGCTGAAATCATTTTTTCAAGAAGTATGACCCTTTGTCTGTTTATTTATTCACAATGTTATATTATATGATATTTTTTTACTGTAACAGGGAAAAATTCTTGTGGACACAACTCCTACAGTTTTTCAAAAAGTAGGCCACCTTTTCAAAAAGTAGGCCACCGGATGAAATATAAGAAATAAGTCTAGATGACTTTTTCAATATAATATATTGTATTCCAGATAGCTCCTTATTCTTCCTGTATTATCAACGGTATCTACTGGGCACCAAACTCACCACGGTTACTGACAATCCCGGATGCTAAAACGTTACTACGTGCACAAGACTTTCCCTGGATACCATCTAGTGAAGGATGTCCCCAACTACCGCATCGTATGATCTCATTATGTGACATATCAGCTGATCCTGGTGGCTCTATAGAGTTCATGAAAGATTGTACAACTATAGACAAACCATTCTGCTTGTATGATGCTGAACTCAACCTCGAAACCGAAAGGTATGTCATACTGTTAAATCATTAATTTTTTTGGGAGATAAAAGTTTGTGGATTTCGTTTACTTTAAATGTGGTATCGCTTGGAGAAGTTGACCTGATCTTGCATGCATATATTACAATTTTCAAGCCTTGAATAAATCTATTTCCATGGAAGCAAATCTAGCAATATCGGTATTTCAAATTTGTGTTTGTATCATTATTTTACCTCTTGAACGTCTTCGTAATACTCACCGATTATGAAAACATACAACCTGGGTAATAAATGTAGACAAGATATTAGCTGTTGAATTATGCTAATGGAAAGGTCCGGATTGTGTCATAAACACCAAGCTATATAGTAGTATCAAATGCAATATTTTCTGTATTTCAGTTTTAAAGGGGATGGTGTATTGATTTGTTCCATAGACAACATGCCTGCACAGATGCCGAGAGAAGCTACAGAATACTTTGGTAGTCTTCTCCTTCCATATATACCCGAAATTGTAAGTGGATATATACTGTACTATAATTTAGAAAAATGCAAGATGTTTTATTATTGGCTCAAGTTCACAAATTTATTTCACACTCAAAGGTATTATAAGAAATTTTTGAATATGGTACAATGTGGGTGCGAGTCTTAGCCATTGTTAGAGGTTAAATTTATGGAAGGAATTCGGAGGGTATTGTTATAGAGAGGTTATTGTTCTTCAGAGGGCTGCTCTGGAGAGGTTGTACAACATTTATAATCATAGATCCAATAATGTCCTAAAAGGGTATTAAAAGAACATGACATGATGCTTACCAGTATTTAATCTCAGTATTTGAAAAGTTTTAAACTATTGATTTGTATATATATATATATGAACAGCCCTAAAGTTGGTCTGTTTCCTGTTCCAAATCTTACAGTAGTTAGGATTTGGCATCAGCCAATAAATCGATATTCCCAGTTGGCAGTCATGATGAAAGAATACTCACTTTGTCAAATTTCATTTTGATATACCATTATATATGTTGCCAATAAAATTGAATTCCAAGTCAAACGAAAATTGAAGGCACTGTAACACTTCATCTTATTTTCATTGCAGTTGAAATCAGATGCTAAAACTTCCTTCGATGATTATAATGCAGATCCCTGTGTGAAAAATGTAAGTACTCTATATTTTAGTTTAAACATAATGTTATTTACACATGTTATTATTTCGGGAGTGAATTCTGTAAAAACATTTAATTTCAATTGGACAAATTTTGTTGCTTTGGTGAAAAAGACCTTTTTATTGGGACTTAATTTCAAGTGTATCTTATCCATTTAGTCATATACTATAGAAATTATTACTATTTGTGGGGATTTAATTTCATGGTTGATATATGATAAAACCCAAATGTAAAAATCCGGGCCCATCCCCGGGGCTGGGGGCCATGGACGCAACTGACTGATACATTACATGCACTCACACATTACGAGAGTTACCACATAGATATTATGACCACTCTACCCATGATGATATATTATATTTCAGGCTGTGATTGCATCTAACGGACAACTGACACCAAACTTTCAATACATCTCTGAACTTAGAAAGAAATCCATGTAAGAAAAATTGTGATTACTTTCCTATTATTGGTTTTGTTTACTTTGGTCTGTTATTGAAGAGATCAAGTCAAGTTGTAACGGCAGCTCATATGGTATATTACTGCCTCGAGAGCATAGTGGTAGTGTGTTGTAGATTTGATCCATTTAAATAAAGATTATAGACCACAGTTATTTATAAATGTTTCTCTGGTCGAGTACCAGTGTTCTATAAGTAACATGTGTACATTTTAATGCCACAGGTCCAGTAAAAAGTCAAAAGTTGTACCCGGGCAGAAGAAGGTTCTAGTGCTAGGTGCTGGCTATGTTGCTGGTCCCGCTGTGGAATATTTGACCAGGGATAAAAACTGTCAAGTTACTGTTGGTAAGTATTGTATTCATTTACTCCATGATGTACTCCACTTGCTATGGGGATCGATCTTGAACTGTAGAGGGTTGTACTAGTTTAAAGGTCAGGTTGTCTTAAGGGCAAGGCCACAAAATTCTATGTTGGTTATGGTATCATTGTATGGTCAAATCTGTGTGAAAGACCATCTTGTAACCTGCAAACAAAGATTACTATAATTATAAAACCTGTCTGCACCGGTTATTTATGTCATCAGACTCTTTCAATGATATTTGTTAAAGAAAAATGATATTTGTTGTAACCTGTTGTAAGAGACCACCTGTTAACAAAGACTACTGTTATAAAACCTGTCTGCAAAGATCACCAATTGTTTCAACCATCCTCCCATTTTCAATGATATTTAAACAGTTTAAAGTAAACACCCAACAGCAAAAGCTATAATTTGTTACCAATTGTAGGCTTTACAGAATATTTGACTGTTTTGTATAAAAGATATAGAGGATCTATGACGAATTGTCAGTTGATATAAACTTATATTAAAAAAGTTCCAAAAATGTTATTAAGCAAGCCTTTGGCAAGCTTAATAATATTTACGAACAAGTTCAATATAAGTACATATTAATTGACAATGGGGGATAGATTCTTTATATCATATGACACTAATAGCATGAAATATACCAGTTTCCATATATATTTCTAGTTGGAAAACACACTCGTTATACTAACTAGGAAACAAGGAAAAGCATGTGATGTATTAACGTCTGTTTTATATTTAGTTGCTCAGCTGAAAGAAGAGTTGGAGAGGATTGAGTCACTTTGTCCAGATGCTGAGTGTGTGTTGTTAGATGTTTCCCGGCATCCTGAAGAGCTGGATCGTCTGGTACCCGACTCTGATGTGGTTGTTAGTCTGTTACCTTATGTCATGCATCCAGAAGTTGCCAAGTCATGTATCAAACACGGACGTAACATGGTTACAGCCAGTTATGTTTCCCCAGCGATGAAAGATCTGCATAAAGCGTAAGAATGATTACCCTGTACTATACTTTATATTCTAACATTACCAGTAGCCTTTTCCTGTGCCTCAGTAGCTCAGTGGTTTGTGCGCTTCCGCAGCTTGTCGTCTAATCTAGTGACCCGGGTTCAAATCTGGGCAGGCATATAAAGGCTTTGCTCTGCATATATTTGTAAGCATAAATTTATAAGAATCCAAGTTTTGCTTCAATTAATGTTATAGCTCATTGATTGATGATGTCATGCTTTTAAGTCATCTACTGCATTTTTGAGATACATTTTTGTACATAGGTAAACTAAAAGTGTAGCGACATGTGTAAATATGATTTTCTGTGATCAAGAGTGAAATAAAATAAGATCTTTCAACAAAAATCAACAAATTTCTGTTTATTATTTGCTTCAGATTCCATATAATGGTACAGTAATTAGCTTAATTGGAAAAAAATAATTGAAATTAGAATGCCACAATGTGACAATTATGGTGCCATAATGACTTTGCGCAAAATTCGATGCCTGGTACCGTTGACGTTATGTTTCTTTTTCGGTGTGGTACTAGAACCAGCTTTCAGAACAGTTAATGTGAAATTATCAAAATGCTATTTTCACTGTTATTTTCACTGAAAATCACTATAATCCATTGAATACAAATAATATGTATCATATGTCACCTTTTTCCCTCATCAGAGCTGTAGATGCCAACATTACAATCGTGAATGAGGTCGGAGTTGATCCAGGTATTGATCATATGTTAGCAATGGAATGTTTCGATGAAGTAAGCCATGCTGGTGGACAGGTGAACAAAATCTTTGTATCTTAATAATACTAACAGTCTGTAAAATCATTAATTTTCATGGGGGATGAAATTTTGGGGTTTTCATAGTTCATCTTCTACCACGAAATTTAATCCAATTGAACAATAATTTTGACTCTTGTATTTATTACCTGAAATGCAAAATCCACGAATTAACGTCCCATCAAAATGTTCTTTTCTACCAAACCCACGAAATAAAATGATTTTACAGTTTTCTTCAAGCTGGGCCACATGGTTAGCTCTAGGTAAAGTGTGCCTCGAATTCTTATGTTAAGCCAGTTTTACCTCGACAACAGCTGGTCGATAAACATGTTGACTAGATCAGCATTAGAACCAAACTGTTGAGGTCTAGTTTTAATGAAAAGCAAAACATTAAACATAAACATTAGAATTGTGTTTGGAATTTTATGATGATGTTATTATTAAAATGAAGTGAGGATCAATATTCATTCGTTGTGCCCCCTCAATTATTTATAAGTGGGGGGTGCAATATACCATTAGTGTCTGTATGTAACGCAAATTGGTGTGTTGAACTCCTCACAGTCTGTTGGGCAGAACTTTAACTGGTTAACACTCTTAATGTATGGATCAATAATTTACCAGAGTTATTTTACTCTATACACCAATGGGGGCACCTGTGTCACATGGACACATTTCTAGATGCTAATTTGTTGATTATGTTGTAGATAAAATCCTATGTGTCATATTGTGGTGGATTACCTGCCCCTGAAGACTCAGACTCACCTTTAAGATACAAGTTCAGGTAAGTGTTATGGTTTTTTGTCTCTCACATATTGGCTTGAATTGTTGGTTGGATAATTTTTACCAGAGCTATGGCCCTGTGTGGGAGGCATACATTTTTTGCATAAAATCCTTTGAGTCTTAGGTTTTATTTCCAACGTATTTCATATTTGCAAACCTGTACTTGGATGATAACACAAAATTAACATTTGTTTATGATAACTCAACTTCAAAAAGTAGTTAAAACAGGACTGGTGTTGATATGACCCCTTCCTTGGGTTACATGCTAGTATCTGTGCCTTTTTCAGGAATTTTGAGGGTTAGAGTTCAAGCTCTCAGCTAGACATTAAACCTTTATTATCCCCCGCCGAAGGCGAAGGAGATATGGTAATGGTAGGCATCAGTCCGTCCGTCCGAACTTCTGTGTGCAACTCCTCCTACATTTCTAAAGGGAATTTGACAAAACTTTCACAGAATAACTGCTATGATGTCCCCCAGGGCATATTGTCAGGATTTTTTTATTCGACCATTTTGGACAGAGTTATTGCCCTTTGTTGTTTTTTACATATTTCTCATGGAATTTTGTCAAAACTTTTACAGAAGTACAGTTATGAGGTGCAGTAGCGGATATCGTCAGGGGTTTTCATTTCAGCCATTTTTGAAAGAATTATGGCCCATGATTGTTGACTTTTTACATATGAATTAACTTCTGTGTGCAACTGCTCCTACATTTCTTAAGGAAATTTGATGAAACTTTGATTCATTAATTTTGATATAAAATGTCTTGTTTTCATTTTCATACAGCGTAAAGACTCAATATTTTAAAATACGGACCACATTCTGTTATCACAGATGCTGAAATACTGTACATACATTGGTGGGATTTCAATCTTTAGTGTGGACATATCATTTGGTTTGTGATGTATTTTATGTCTAACGCTGCATTATAAATATTAAGTTGCATTGATAGCACATGTACATATTCTCGGCTTTATTTCGTCCAAAATGTCTTGGTAAAAATTGTCAAAGAATAAAATACATTGCTTGGAGTTAATTTATTTCTTCTTGCGGTGTTAGCCAAAATTAAGTCGCATACCCTATGGTATGTCCTTCCTGATCTTATCAGCACTTTAGATGTCCACTTTTTAAGCAGCTTTCATTGTTCTAACAATATTTTAGTTGTAGCATTCATCAAACTTGCTAATAATCTGTAAAGAAAATAGATGTGTTCAACCATTACTGAATTTTGAATAGTGGATAAAATTATGTTCAATACAAAACATTCTTCATGTATGTACACTATATAATCTTGCGTCATCAACAACAATTCAACTGTAGTGGTCATCTTTATGAAGCTTTCGTGATAATATTTGTCGTTTCCCTCAGTTTTTCCTTCGGCGGGGGATGTTGTCAGTGACTGCTTCTTGTAATTCTTGGATCAGCTAGGGGACTAGACAACTCTGCTGACAGTTATATTAATAATCTAGCACATTAATTTTGTCTTTGTATGTATGTTAAATTTTTCAGCACAGTACAATTATACATATATTTCTGATTGTGTCATCCTATATTTCAGCTGGTTCCCTAAAGGTGTGTTGATGAATTGTCTCAGTGGTGCTAAGTATCTAGAAAACGGCAAGGTACCAGTATATGTTTAATATATTTGATTATGTAATGGGGATAAATAGCCGGTCCAGTTTATCCATTTATAAAAGATATTATATAAGTATCATGTGCCTGCTTGTGTGACATTCGGCTCCGTGATGACTTTCTCTTTTGAGGGATGACAGGCAATTATTCATTTCATTATCCCAAACCATTTTGTCAAGCAAAATATTCACTGCCATGATTGTGATACTTATAAATTGTTATGTTTCAACGCTCAAACAATCAAAATTTTCACAGTTACTTGCTCTCACTTGATATTCAAACTCTCATCACCTGGCCATCAGTTTTTCAGTCGTTCATGTGTCCAGAATTTTGGAACTGTCTTTGACAATCTGCCTCTGTGATAATGGGAGTATAGCATTGTAGAAAAAGTGAGGTTTAATAAAGTTGGTTACTATGTATAACTACAGATTGTTGAGATTAAAGGCAACGGAGGATTGCTGGATTCTACAGTAGATCTCAAGTTTATGCCAGGATTTAATCTGGAAGGATTCCCAAACAGAGATTCCACGATTTACACACAGGCTTATGGAATAGACTCTGCTCATACATGTATTAGAGGCACTATTCGTTACAAGGTAACTTATACGGTCTGAAGAAAAGTGAAGAAGCAATTTAAAGTCTTCTTTCGGACATGAAACTGTCCGTTCGCTTATAATAAGAAGGTCGTAACTACTTCTTGCGACTTTATAAAACTTATCAGATTTTATAATCATCACAAGGCGCTTCTTATGAGCATATTTTCATGAGAATCTGAACATGTCATGTTGACCAAACTGAAGTTGAAACAGTTTGTTTTATCATATGCAAAGAGTATTTTTCGCACAGTTTTTTTTATTGTTTCCTCAAAATATGGATAATGTACTTATGACCCTCTCATTCTAAGCCAACAATATCTCCGTGAAAGGCCGATCATTTAGTCTATTCACTGTACCCTAAGAAATCAACGAACCTGAAACTTTGAAAATTTATATTGATAATAACATTTATGCTGATATCATCATGAAAGGACATTGTGTCTGTAGTTGATGCTAGTTCTGGTGTTAGCGTAGTAAATGAAACATGATGTCAATGGCGCATACTCAAAATTGTAAGATGACATCATATTACTGTATTAGAATGAGAAGGTTGTATAACTTACATTCTGTATTCTAATCACACGATATCTGTGATGTCATCACAACCTAAATGTCCGCTCTCCTTTTCCAATTTAAAATTTGTCAAATACCAGTAATGTTGACCATATTCATATCAATTAAAGCATGAATGCAGTTTTGATGATATTTATTACGGTAAGCTCAGTGTTATTTGGTTAGCAATTTGTTACGAGAATGTCATGTTTTGTTACACATACATTCTATTGCCTTGTTGGTTTCAGGGATTTGCCAGTGTAGCTCAAGGTTTGTTAAAACTTGGACTTCTCAGTGATGAACCAGTAGCTAGTCTACATCCAAATGGACCGGAGAAAACATGGGTAATATTTTCATACACATGTGTCGTATTTCTTCAATGTGTTCAACATGTGACTGTTACTGTTAAAGGGACTAAACTCCATTTCAATGATAAAAACACGTTTTTGTAGACGTTTTAATCACACAACTATGTTTTACGAATACATAAGTATTCTAACAATTTACAGTATGATCAAAGGCGCTATTGATGAAAACTACATGTTTAACCGTCTGTTAATTAGGTAACAGCTTTTCTCGGCATTTAATCACCACCCAATTATATATTGAATATATATTTTAATGTGTTAGCCACACAATAGATTTTTTGGTTTTTTAAATTTAATAAACCGACATTATGTGATTATTTTTCTTCTAGATGAATAAGTCCAGATTCGTAAATAACTGTATAAGGTAGGTCAACCCAAAAAATGTGATTTTAAGTGAATGTTTTGATAAAGTTTGCAATTTACCAACTGGATTTGAGTCCCTTTGATTTTAAAAGTACACATAATTTTCATATGTCACAAATCAAGGGGTGTCTGCAATACTGTAGTAAGTCCTTCTTTATCTATATGCAGTTACTGCAGTCTTGTGGGCACCCATCGAAATGTCTGTGTATCTGTGAGTATCTGTGTCAGTCAAATGCTCTAAAATGCGATATAAGCACCAACCAAGCAAGTGCGATATTAGCACCAACCAAGCAAGTGCGATATTAGCACCAACCAAGCAAGTGCGATATTAGCACCAACCAAGCAAGTGCGATATTAGCACCAACCAAGCAAGTGCGATATTAGCACCAACCAAGCAAGTGCAATATTAGCACCAACCAAGCAAGTGCGATATTAGCACCAACCAAGCAAATGCGATATTAGCACCAACCAAGCAAGTGCAATATTAGCACCATTTGTAAGAACCCTAGTCTATAGCACCCAAAATGGATGTCCTACCACTGAGCTGAAAAAATTACTGATTTTTTAGGGCTCTTTTCAGTTGTTCAGCCGCTCAACCACCCTTTGACATTTTAACTTCCCCTGGTCATTGGTCTCCCTAATGAAACTTACGTTTGAGTCTCCCTGGGAAGACTCTTTCTCTCCTGTGGGTGTGGCAGCCAACGTCGATCTGCAGCACCTAGGAATAGACGCTGCCCTCACAGGTACCAATTTACATCTTGGTGGAGTGGAGCATGTGGGTTATTCGTGCTCAGAGAAATAAACCTATTGATCCAGAAGCATGTGCCCAACCTCTAAGCCACCACTCCCCACTAGGCTATCAATTTCTGTATATAATTATTTCTGTTTTACCTTGTCAATTGTATTTAATGGTGGTACATTATTTATCTTAGAGAGGTTATTTCTGTGAGAAGTTTGGCAAGCCTTCAGATACGCTCGTAGATTCTCTCAAGGACCTGATCTATGAAGAAGTTGGCTGTGATGATCAGAAGCTTGATGCTATAGTCAGGTCAGTTAGTATTAAATCAGGTCAGTTAGTTTAAAATATAAGCCACTGTTAGTGTTTACATATTTTAAAAAAATATAAATTAAGTACTATTGGTCCCAGTCTTTTCAAAATATTATATGCCCGGTGAAAACGGAACAGTTTATATGAACACCCTTGGCTGGCAAGTTTGGGTGTGCAAGCTGGGAATCCAGTAATCTAGTCCGTACTCTAATTCAAACAGTATTTATTTGATTGTCTTCAAACTTGGAGACACTGATTATGGGCATAATATATAGGTTGATAAATGATCAAAATTATAATGTTTTATATAGAGGATAGTTGTTGATTTTGGTGTAAGATCGAATTTAATTTCACCAAGTGATCACAGAAATCAATATTTTCACAAGTGGTGTTTATTATTTGCTTCATTTTTATACGCCCGTTGAAAAACGGGTCGTATTATGTGAACACCCTTGGCGTGCGGGCGGGCGGCGGCGTCCAATATTTGTTTGTACTCTAACTCAAACAGTTTTTGTCCGATCGTCTTCAAACTTGCTGACAATGCTTATGGGTGTAATATCTAGGCCAAGTTCGATTATAGGCCAAATCGGTGCAGGCCTTCTTGGATTATGGTCCTTCTTTTACCAAAAAAATGTGAAATTGGCCTTGTCTGTACTCTAGCTCAAACAGTTTTCATCCGATCGTCTTCAAACTTGCTGACAATGCTTATGGGTGTAATATCTAGGCCAAGTTCGATTATAGGCCAAATTGGTGCAGACCTTCTTGGGTTATGGTCCTTCTTTTACCAAAAAAATGTGAAATTGGCCTTGTCTGTACTCTAGCTCAAACAGTTTTTGTCCGATCGTCTTCAAACTTGCTGACAATGCTTATGGGTGTAGTATCTAGGCCAAGTTCGATTATAGGCCAAATAGGTGCAGGCCTTCTTGGGTTATGGTCCTTCTTTTACCAAAATAAATGTGAAATTGGCCTTATCTGTACTCTTGCTCAAACAATTTTCATCCGATCGTCTTCAAACTTGCTGACTATGCTCATGGGTGTAATATCTAGGCCAAGATAAGTTTAAAGATGATTGTTCAAAAATGTTTTGATATAATATGGGCTTTTATTTCATAATCAATATTTTTTTCACTAGCACAACCAAGACGGGCGTATTTTGTGACATTTTGGCATCTTGTTCATATAATGGTTCAGTAATTGGCAGTTGAAATTAGAATGTCACAACATGACAATCATGGTGCTAATATGACGTTATGCATAGTTTGACAACCGACACCATTGGCATAACATTACTTTTTTCCTTGCGGTACTGGAACCAGGTACATGAGCTGTGAAATTATTAAAATGTTATTTTCATTGATTATTTTCACTGTTATTTTCATTGATATTTTTCACTGTTATTTTCATTAGTATTTTTCACTGAAAATTACCGTAAATTACCTTGAATTACGTTCCTTAATCCATGGAAAGCAAATTATAAATACTTATTTATACAGGATGGGACTGCTAGATGAAGATTTGATGGACAAGAAAGGAACACCCATTGATACACTATCTAACTATTTATCCAAGAGACTATCATTCGGTAAGTTGACAAGTAAAGTGTTGTTACCCATGATAATGTAATCATTAAAACCTGTCGGTCAAGGATAACCCATAAATTGTGCAAGCACTTATTTCAAATAGGCTCCTGTGTTTTTGCTGAATGGACAGAGAGTATAGGGGACAGTGGGGGATGTAAGGTATATAGACCCGATGCCCTAGCTCGTTCCGAAGAGACTCCTTGGTTCTGTAACATGCTTAGTGTACAGCTCCAATACATGCAAGACAAAATCTGGGTTGCCAACGTGTTTCAGAAAGGATCAAGTTTCTCGGCTAAGGATCGAACTAGGGACCTCCCGATCAGCTGTCAAGCTGTCTATCCACTCAACTACTGAGCTACCACACAAAAAGAATACTGTATTAAAAAGAAAAGATTTAATGCTCTGTCTCAATTATGAGAAATACTATCTTCAACATGGATTTATTAATTGACCGTCTTAGTAGGGACGTATAAAAATCTCCTGTTGACATAAAGTATTTGTCATAAATTGAGACTAAAGTAATGAAAATCTGTTGTAGAATGGCACTTTCAGAGAACATTTTTGTTTTACCCCAAAAAGTGACCATCTTTGTTGACGATCTATGTTGACCATCTGTATTTATACAAATGTTGTGAGTGTGTTTTTCCATTGGACTGTTTTATAAACATGTTAGTCAGCCCGCTTAGCTCAGTTGGTAGAGCACGAGACTTCTGATCTCAGGGTTGTGGGTTCGAATCCCAGGCTGACCAACTGAAATTAACTAAATTAAAACCTAGGTTCCATGTATGTGTTCTATACACTTGGTATGTAAAAGAACTAATGGTGTCTCTAGACTGGTATACCTCCTGTATCTGCACCATCCCCTGAAGTCTATTACGACTAATCTCTTTTGGGAGCCTCGCCCATGTGGAATATCTGGCCTCGAATAATAAATAATAAACACAAATAATAAACAACATGTTATTATGTTAACTAGGACCCAATGAACGTGACATGATATTGATGCAGCATGATATTGGTGTACGATGGTTAGATGGCTCTCTAGAGAGGAGAAAAGTAAGCTTGGTTGTGTACGGCGAACAAAATGGTTTCTCTGCTATGGCGAAAACTGTTGGATTGCCTACAGGAATTGCCACCAAAATGGTATTAGAAGGTAAGGGTTATTTAAAATTGAATTAGTTACTGGGGGTACCACTAGCTACTGAATTGGAAGGGTCATTTTAATACTAAATTTTACCCTTTTATAGGCAACATACCTATGTTTTTAAGACAATTAAAATGACCTTTCAAACCAAACTATTTAGGGCCTAAATGAGGCTTTTAGGAAATTTCAAGGGTCAAACCTTCATGTTAGTTTACTCAAACTTGTGTAATAAATCACCAGTGAACTAAGATCACTAATACATTACCTGTATGTGTAGGGCTGCTTTTTTTATGCACCAGTTAGTTGCATCCACAGCCTTCCCCCACCCCAGGGGGATTTTTACTTTTTTGATTGTCAACCCCTGCCAGCGGCCATTCACGGTGGACAACTGAAGGTAAAATCTGAGGTATGTCCTTGACCCCTGACAACTAAATATTGTCCCCGGGTATTGGTATTGAGAAAACATCCACAACATTTCCCTGGCAATGTGGGAGAAGCTGGAAGATAAAAACATGGCCGTTTTGCAGCCTATCCACCACCCATCCCTGAGGGTGGGGGAGGGGCATGTATGCAACTGACTGGGGCAGTATCTCACATCAGAAACTGTTTTTGTGATAGAGAGATCACCTTTCAACAAAGATGACTTCGCTGTCTCCATTGATGTTCTGTACTCACTATATTTATTTTATTGTGCATTAGTTTTCAAAAGATTTTCAATGTTTGTAGTGTGAAATGTCTTACATTTTTTGTAAAAAGTACAATTTTTGTAAAGATTTTTTGTGAAAACGTACAATGTTTGTGTGTATTTTGTACAGGTGAGATACAGAAGAAAGGCATGGTTATCCCACTGACCATGGATATGTACAACCCCATATTGAACCGCCTAAAACAGGAAGGTATTTGTGCACGTGAAATCATCGAGCAAATGTGAAGAAATGTGCACATGAACTGACTTGACTCTGCTTGGCTGATGTGCTTTGGAAGTTATCAACATATTTGAATTAAGAAACAAAGAGTGTTTGTAACATTTTTCACGAAGCATGTTGGAATGAGTTTTAAGTGATCACGTAGACAAAATTGATGTTTTATTTTGTGGTATGTTGCTAGGCAGCTGATTTGGTTACTATGGTTACCACGAATGTATTGTTGGAATAAAAATGTGCTGTATTGATCAATTAATCAAGAGAATGTATTTTTAAGGAATTGGGGTTATTTCTTAGTATATTGGGAAAGTGTATTTTGAGGTGAATTTTCTCCATATAACTACAGTAATTTTGTTGGAGTAAAAAGATTCATTGAGTTAGAGTTGCAAAACTTTGAATTGTGCTTAATTTTGAAATAATTGTTTTTGAACGGGTTAGAGTGAAGATGGCAAGCAGAAAAACATGAATCTCATGTACCGCATTCTTCCTAATTAACGTTTCCACCCCACCCCATAATTTTTTTTTATAATTTTTTTAAATGTATTATTATTGATGATTTATATGATGAATATCAATATTGTGTTATTACTTCATCAATAGCATAGAGACATTTGATATGATTTTTAAAAAATATGGAAAATTACGACCCTCAAATAAAAGCCCCCCTTTCACAAATGGATGGGCCCCAGGGCCAATTATTCGGTGTTATACAGTACATATAATAGTTCACCATTTTAATGGAAGGAAACAAAGAGTACAGAAATTTGTTGACTTTATCGCAAAGTATTTTATGTGATATTACGTGGTTATTTTATCTTTGTTTATTACTGGTCATGTATATCTGTTTGTTTATTACTCAGATGTAAAAATTATATTGTTTCAGGTTTAATGTGAAACAATAGGGTAGGTAGGGATATTTTTGTTGTTGCATATTTTTTATCCACCAAATATGGTGTTAAATTACATATTTGTTCTTTTAGGCCAGTAAGACAATAGTCTAGGGTTGGAGCTTATTTGAAATAAATTGGAAAATGACCATAACTATGTTGTAGAAACTTAAAATAAGTCCAAATTACCAAATGAAAGTTTTAATCAAAACTTGTTGAGATTTTATTGTTGCTTTTTTGATAAAATATGTACAAGTGTACATTTTAGTTTGAGCACCTGACCAATGCGTATGTAATTAACTTAATATGAGCCGCGATCTGAGAAAAGGGCCCTTAATGACATTGACATCAATTTGAGAAAATTGAGTTTAAAGTTACGACATCATTTTCTGCGAATTTCAGAACAAGGCAAAGAATACACAAAAATGTTTTATGTTGTATCCTGCCACATAATTGTTGCCTTGTAACATTCTTAATATGGAGTTCTATACTAACACATAACGCCTATATTTTTGGGTTAAAACATGACAAATTACAAACAAAAGTGAGGATTTTTGGAATCGGCAGACCGCATGGTCATTTATAGTCATATTTTATTGAAAACCACCTCAATATGAGTATAGTATCTTGTAGTAATATATAGCTTATGAAATTATTAATTATTGATCAAGATACGATATTTTGGGGTAAAATCCTTCAAAATATAAACACAAATGGTGATTTTTGGAATCGGTTTACTGTAATGCCTTTTGTTATGTTATTTGATTATAAATCACTATGATGGACACATGTTGTCTGCCTGCATAAGATATTGCTAATCTGATGGCTCAAATGTTGTCCATTTTCAGACATTTTTGGGGCAAAAACATTGAAAATTAAACAAAAGTGAGGATTTTTGGAATCGATTGACCACATGTTCATTTATAGTCGTATTTTATTGAAAACCACTACGATATGAGTGTTGTATCTTGTAGTGTTATATAACATTTGAAATTATCAGTTATTGATCAAGATAAGATATTTTGGGGTAAAATCCTTCAAAATATAAACACAAATGGTGATTTTTGGAATCGGTTTACTGTAATGCCATTTGTTATGTTATTTGATTATAGCTTAGTATGATGGACACATTATGTATGCCTGCATAAGATATTGCTAATCTGATGGCTCAAATGTTGTCCATTTTCAGGGCAAAAACATTGAAAATTAAACAAAAGTGAGGATTTTTGGAATCGATTGACCACATGTTCATTTATAGTCGTATCTTATCGAAAACCACTGCGATATGAGTGTAGTATCTTGTAGTGTTATATAGCATTTGAAATTATCAGTTATTGATCAAGATACGATATTTTGGGGTAAAATCCTTCAAAATATAAACACAAATGGTGATTTTTGGAATCGGTTTACTGTAATGCAATTTGTTATGTTATTCGATTGTAACTCAGTATGATGGGCACATGTTGTCTGCCAGCATAAGATATTGCTTATATGATTTTTTAAATGTTGTCCATTCTCGGACATTTTGGGGCAAAAACATTGTAAAATTAAACAAAAGTGAAGATTTTTGGAATTGATTGACCACATTGACATTTATAATCGTATTATATCTAAAACAACAGCAATTAGTTTATAGTAAGTTAAAGTTTAATATATCAAATAAAACATGATCCATTTGGATCACTATATGCTATTTTGGGGTAAAATCGTACAAATTATAAACTAAAATGGTGATTTAGTACTATGCCATTAATCACATTGTTTAGTAATAAAGCACTTAGATAGTCACATGATGTCTTTCGCTGAAGATATTTATAATCTAGTTTCAAAATGATATGTGTCTTGACCTCGTGACTTTTGGGGTAAAACAGTTCAATATAATAACAAAACTCAGGATTTTTGGAATTAATTGATCACAATGTTATTCATAATCATATTTTATCAAAAATAACTGCAATTGGCTTGTAATAACTTGTAGTATACTATATAGTAAGAAATTGATAACTTAAAGCTTTTGTTGAAGATACCATGTTTTTGGGTAAAATGTTACAAACTATAAACTGAATTGATGATTTCTGGATTCGGTTTAAACATAACACCACACACTGTTCTAGTTGATAATTAAACAATATGAATAGGCAAATGTCGTCATTCTGCACAAACATTAATAATATATTCTAAAAAGTTGCTCATTGTGTGATATTTTTTGGGTAAAACATTACAAAATATAAACATATTAAGTTAAGTAATTTGGACTCAGAAGACCACATAATTATCAACAATTGCATTTAATAATAACTTACTGTGTTAGGTTGGCGGTAACAATTTGCTTAATACATCAAAACATTTCAGTATAAAGTGAGTAACATGTGTGAAATACGATATTTTGGGATAAAACACTAAAATTGTAAACGGAAAACCTTTTTATTGGAATCTGCTAACTACAATGTTGTAATTAATTTCGATATAAAGCCTGTAATATGTACATACTGATTGGCATTTACAGCATCCAAACTTTAGTGACAGATAGTCAAGACAATACGACTTTTGGGTGTTAAACTAAGTCAGACATAAACAAAAATGGAGGAATTTTGGAATCGACAGACCACAAAACCATTAATTATTATGGGTGATTAATAGCAATGTAATGAGTTAGCAGTCTCTTGAAGTACATTTTTGAATAACATATCAAAACATCAAATATCTTCATTTCATAGAAATGTAGTATTGAAAAGTCAATATTTTTATGTTAATCCTAACGTAATATATTTTTGGAACCGTTCTGCCATTAATGATGTTATGAAATAAATATCAATCATTTCGGAATCAATTTGCCATCATATATCATCGTATGCCGGAATTGGTTTATATAAGTAAGACAATTTGAGAAAACCAGACAATGAAGAACATGACGTTTAACATAAACACGCCACTAAAAAAATTGCAAGCAAGACAGAGGCCTACATGTTTGAATCTACGACCCTTTGTATTATATTTTACATCTATGTTGCCATGACAACCGCTATATTTGTCAGAATATGACAATATTCAAGCGTAAATGTTATCATTATATGTTTTTCGCTTCAAATTCCATATACAAAATTTCATACACATACATTTGAAATTCTTTGAGTTATGACAGAATTCCAGATTTTGAAGTATTTTCAATATTGCGGTATCCATAGCAACCCATTCTTTGTTAAAATGAATTTATTTTCAGATGTTCATACTCTTCTTATTGTCACCTACCTACATGCCAGGCTTCATAAATCGAGCTTGGAAACTGTATGAGTAATTTCAGGGTCCAGTATTTTTTTAACATATTTTTACTATTTCGGTCTCCATAGCAACCACAATTTCAGACACAATAAAAATAGACTTGCATAATTCTCTTTATTGCCCCTTATCCACATATCAAATTTGCTAAACATAACTTGAAAGATGTTTTAGTTATGTCAGGATCCACATTTTTGACGAACTGACAGACTAACGAACTGTCTGACCGACGGAGGGCAAACCGATAGGCCCCGTTTGAAAACCGGTTGGGGACCTATTTAACATACATACCCTGAAATAAAATAACTTCAGTATTACTGTTCTGCTCCAAAGTGCATTTATTTAATACAAAGCCCATATATTGCAGTTGTAATATTTTCCTGATCATTAGTAGTAAACCAGAGAATTTTCATATTTTAGTAATTGAATAAATGGTTGCTATGGCAACAAAAAATAAGATAAAGCCATATTTATACACACACATGTTACTCCTAACAAATGCGAATCATTATTCAAATGATAAATTCAATTCGAGCAGATTAACAGCAGTGTGAAAATGCCACTTAAACACCAAACGGTACCAAAATATGTCCATGTAGAGATACCCGTTTATTTGCCAAAAATGTTCATGTCATTGGTTCCTTTAAAATGTCATAAAATTGTTAATATTTGAAATTTTGACAAAACTTTTTCTTTCTTGTACACAGGAAAGATAGATTCTTCGGAAAATGCAAAAAAACGAAAATCGAAAAAATTTCATTAAGGGCCCTTTTCTCAGATCGCGGCTCATATATTGATGGCATAGAATGACAAGGTCATAACTACTACTTACGACCTTATAAGACTCATACATATTTGGAATCGGCATCATAATGAGTTTCTTGTGAGCTTTTTTCATTGAAATCGGAACTTGTCATGTTGACCAAAAGAAAGTTGTAAAAGCTTGTTTTTCCAAATGGTAAAGAGTAAATTACAGACAGTTTTCTCTTGTTTTCTAAATATATTGATTTTGTAGTTACAACCTTTTCATTCTAAGCCAGCGATATATATCCTTATATTTTATAGTAAACTTAATACATCTTCCCCCTTATTAGTAAGCCAACAGTGCGTTCACTGATATCAGACTGTTAGTACAAAGCCTCAGGCAATTTCTTTTATATATTATAATGATGGTCCCATCTCTGATTTCTGTAAGGGGAGATCACTGCTTCAGAAATTTTCCATTTTCTGTAAGGGGAGTTGACTGTATCAGAGATAATTAAAATAATAATAATTCTTTCTTAAGTTTTAAGAACAAAAATAGCGCTTTGAAAAAGTGCTGTGATGTCCGATGGAATCACTGTTGAAAGATATTACTATATGCATGTTCTTCTAATGTTTGCTGTGCTTGATGTGTGGAAAGTATTGTTTTTTATTTTGTTAAGATCTGTTTCAGTTAGTACAGTCATGTAATAATTTGTTCTTGTTATTGTACTCATATCAAATACGATTTTTTAAAATCATGGAACATTTCATGACCATTATTATAAGGGTCTCCAGCTTTAGTTTGTTACTGCTTTACTGTCATTGCTCAACTTTCAATTCTGTGATTTTGCCACAAAAGATATAGGTAGTTCGGAAAGTGCATATAGTATAGTAGTTTATATTGCTGGCTAAGAATAAGAAGGTCGTAAGTACTACTTACAACCTTATGAGAATGATGCATATTCAAAATTAGCATCACAAGGTGCTTCTTATGAGCATATTTTCATGCAAATCTGAACAAGTCATGTTTACCTAACTGAAGATGAAACAGCATGTAAAGAGTCATTTTTTTACTTTTTTTCTTTGTATTCTCAAAATGTAGAATTTGTACTTACAGCTTATTATTCTAAGTCAGCGATATCATGATGTTACTCGACAGGTAGTGTTCTTCCATGACCCTTGTAACGATCATGTACTAGTGAAAACCATGATAGTATTGGCATGCAAGCTGCCTGTTTGTTGTTTCACTGTTCATAGAAACCTGCAGATTTTGTGAGATTTTCCAATGTTGTATGTTTGATTATGACTATTTTTGACACACAAACTTTCGAATCTCAATATTTTACATATCTTAGTATATTTTTTACATGTAATTCATTTATTAACTTTACACAAGTTTTCTTTACAGAATTGTTACTGATGTGTTGTCATGTTTTTTGTGATTTTTTATAGATTTAAATAAAATGGCAGAATATACTTTTTTAATCAAAATGAAATGTGGCCTTTTAAAATATGTGGTGTTTTTCTAAGGATTGATTACATATTATTATTATTATATGGATTTATTAATATTGGCTACTGAAGACATATCAAGTAGTTCTTCTGCCATGGCTTCAATTTCATCCATGTTTTGACATTTATGTACATGTAGTGTTCTGTTACTTGTTAAAGAAAATAACTAAAACTGCTTCATTATTTTATTTTTGATGGCAGGGAAATTTTTCTTAAAAAAAGTAGTCCGGTTCAGTGAAATTTTCATAAGTGAAATGTTCGAGAGTGAAATTACTGGAGAATAATCCACCGTTATTCTGCCGTAAACCACCAATATATATGAAGTGAAATACTCATCATTTGCCATGATTTACATATTATACATGTATTGTCAACCAACAGTGAATATTATGTCCTACCTACCACCATTGTATCAAAATGAACAGTCATGGTTTCAGTATTGTTTTATTGACTTATTTATCAAGTTTAAGTAGTCAGCTAATGAAGTGCATACACATGTAGTCCATTTGGCAAGCATAGTTGGTATAGCATCCAGTCCAATAAATATGTTGCTAGCCATATGCCTAGGTCCCGCTTAGCATTTTGTCTCTGCAAGGCACTCCCAATTTAATCAATAGGCATCAGAATGCATTGCGAAAAGGGTCTTCATGGTCTAGGGGACGTTTTCGGGAAGTCTTTAGAAAATTTGTGAAATCACTTTTCCCCGATGTCTCACAAAGCCAATTTATTCAAATCAGGAGTACATTGCCTAGGCAAAAATGCTCAGTTGGACTTAGACTTTAATGAAATGATTAAGTGCACTGCAATGTCTATCTTAATTATGCTCGGTTTAAGTACCCCAGTATTCTGTGATATAGTTGAAACATAGCAATCAAACCTATTGAAGGATAGACTGTATGTATATTTTGAACTCAGTATTTCACATTTGTATGTAACTACTAACTGCAGAGTAAAAGATCTTGGTTAAAAATTTTGACCAAGTAGTGAAGTTGAAGAATCTTACAGTATTTATTATTGACATACTACTGGTCTTATGCATTTATTATACACATGTTGATGTTTTTTTAATTACACCTAAAAATGATATTATTTGCTTTACTAACCTTGTGATAAGAAATTTACAGTTTTTTTCTTGTCTGAATTGTAATGTAATATCCTATATCAATGTATTGTTAGTACCCTACTGATTTTCGACTGGAGGGGTCTATAGGTGTCCACAGAGTCCGTCAATCAAGAAATCTGGATCCTGCCATATTTCAAACAGTTTTCAAAGAGATTATGCATACCTAATTTCTTTTGATTCAGACAAAAATTGTGGTTGCCATGGCAACATATAAACATTGAAAATCGGAATACCATGTAGGAGACTTCTGTACTGCTTGCAATTCCTAATTCTTTGTTGTTAACACATACTTCACTTGTTTATAGAGGTATATCAATGCATATGGTGTAGTGACAGAAGATGGTTTGAAGCCAGTTAACCTACTTTGGGTATAACAACCATTTTTTTGGGTATAACAACCATTTTTTTACCCAATGAGGACTTTCCCTATCAGTATTAACTTTTCTTACCATTTACAGTATAACTACCAACACTCATACCTCTTGTAATGATTTCTTCATTATTTAGTCAATATGTAGGCATGACAAGTATATAGATTCCTGCCATTATACATGCTAACATTAATTTTTTTCACCTCAACGTTGCTCCTGCCTTCAAAGATGGCCTGGGTATACATTACTTTGTACATGTTGGTTAGTCAGTCCATCCTTATACATTTATGTATGGAACGGTTTCTAGTAGTCACTGAAGATCACATTGGCCTAGTATTGACATTACGCCAATTTTAACGGTAAATTCACATGGCTCACTGGATTAACTTGAAAAGATTGGCCAATAAACCTTCTACAAACAGTTGGAGCGATCTCTGCTCTGGCATAATGTCAATTCTCAATGATATTGGGTGCTAGTCATGTGATCTATAGATGCCTTCTGTCAACAGGGTCCAGATGCCCTCTGTTGACATGGTCAGGATGACCTCTGCTGACAGATTTTAAGATAGTCCTCTGTTGACAATGTTGGGACATATGATTGAGTTATTCTGACCACTCTTGTTTTGAAGCTTAGGAAGTAGATCTATGTGTTAGTAGATGTGTTAATACATTTGTACATTGTTTTATTGCTTTGTTATTTGTATACATAATTGATTACTCTGTAATAAACAATTAACATTAATTAACACATTGTTTGTTATTCTCCACAAAGGACTACTGTTCCTTCACCAGCATTATCATCACTACTGTCTGTTTGTTTTTATCGGTTTGATGCCACTTTTCAACAATTTTTCAGTTGTATACAGCGTCTGTTTCACCTAATCAGTTTTCCTGGTCTGTATCATAATCAGAACTAGTTTACCCATCCACAAAGAATCAGCAATTTATCTACGTGTTCAGGGAAATAAAAATGGTGGTCAATTTTACATTAATTGTAAATCCCAACGCATTTGACCCCAGCTATATACAGTCAGGCTTTGTTGATTCACAACTTTCTATCTGTTACAATATCTGGACTCAAACATTGGTGTCACATAACAACAGTAGTATATTATAGCAACTTTTGGTTATGTAGGAATACAGACATAAGATTGTTTAGGTTGGAATGGTGATTGAGGGGGATAATGCTTGACTACTATACATATTTTGAAGTCTCTGGTTTGAATCTAGGTTGGTATTTCTGCGACACTTTTCAGTGATTCTGTTCGTGTCATACAAGAAATCTAGTTGGGCTGCCATAGGTCTATCTGAATAGACTCTGGTTCTTTAACACTGATACACCCCCAGGGTTTCAAACCAGTACACGTTTCTAAAAATCCAGGGGGATTAGAACCCCAGACCTAATGGAGAGCACTAACGACTCGGCCACCCTCAACTAGGAGCTATATACAAGTGCAATGCAGCATATTAAGGAATCAAAGAGTCTATTCAGAAAAAGCTTTGGGTTCCTTGCACCATAATCGTGTGTATTCCCTCAAACCAAGATCATTGGCCAATGAGGTAGAAACAAACCATGAGATCACACATCTCAGTCGATCGCCCTCACGCAACATTGAAATAATGAAATCTAGGTGTTTTGTTGACCGACTTGTTTGTTATGCTTCAAGAAATTCCACTTCTCATATGATTACACAGGACATATACTTCAAGTATATAGATAAACAAAACATCAAACAAAGTCATAATATTAATATGACATATCTTTACATTTATTTATAAAATATCATACATTTACATAATTGTACATGTAATAATAAAAGTGTTTTGAAACAATTGATTACTCTAATAAATATTTAATAGATATTTTTGTTTGTCACTTACAATTTATCATACCCAATGAAAGTCATAAAACAATTACTTAAAACCAGAATATAAAAGTTCCGAAAAGAATACAGTTATAAGTCATATTGGCCTATTGAAGTACAACAAGAAGCAGTCATGGACAGCAACATCCCCGCCAAAGAGAAGATAATCAACAAAAGGCCATGCACTGTATGTGTTGTTATTATGTGAAAGTTTCGTAAAAATCCCTTATGAAATGTAGGAGGAGTTGCACACAGAAGCTCAGTTGGATAGACTGACTGACGCCTACTATTATCATAACCCGTTCACCTCAGCACTGTCAAAGGGATAAAAGGCTGTATCAAATGACCACACTAACAAGCTCTTATAGTATGAAAACATGGACATCAAAAGAGTATTTCATACATGTAAGTCACTGTAAGAAGATAGGGGTTCTAATATCATGGTAATTTGACATATAAAGTCATGATAAGCAATTCGATCAAATTGGACATTAAAATAACAATAGAACATAATCATGTATGTAATAGCAGAGAAGTTTTCATATAGAGAACATGCTTGCTTGTGTAAGTAACCGGACACTTTGATATGTTCAGAAAACAATCACTAATGGTTGATGACAGTGATCAAAGAAATTAGCATAGCTTCAACAATGGAATGTCTTGGTATTAGTAACTTAAGCACTTGATGTACAGTCAGTAAGAATTTTAGTAAAAAAAAAATTCCAATCATCCCATTGGATGGCTTATCGATAAGTAAGTATTGCATAATCAGTAAATATTTCTCATCATCCCATTGGATAGCTTATCGGTAAGTAAGTATTGCATAATCAGTAAATATTTCTCATCATCCCATTTGATAGCTTATCGGTAAGTAAGTATTCAGTAATCAGTAAATATTTCTCATCATCCCATTGGATAGCTTATCGGTAAGTAAGTATTGCATAATCAGTAAATATTTCTCATCATCCCATTGGATAGCTTATCAGTAAGTAAGTATTGCGTAATCAGTAAATATTTCTCATCATCCCATTGGATAGCTTATCAGTAAGTAAGTAATCAGTAAACAAGTTTAATCGTCCCATTCATCATCATCCTCATCATCTAAACCATCACTACTGTCATCGTCATCATCTGTAATAACAACAACAACAAGTCTTATGTTACTGCTAGAAGTAAATGTACCTTATAAATATTATGCTTCGCTTCGGGCCATATACCATTCTAGCTCAGACTGCCCAGTCTGTAAACGTCCATATTGACATCAAAGCCATGTTTTATTTGTTAAATGTTGTATTTTGCTCCAACTGGTCAAGATTATTTCAGTCATACTGGAGACTATCTAAATATTTACGGCACGTCTTTATGGCATCGTGGACTGTAGCTTGTGTGATAAATAAATAGTTTATTCAAGCTTTACACAATTTCTCAACAATTTTTCATCTATAACTTGACAACAGCCAGTTCACCCAATGCCTTGGTGTCACTAGCAATTTTTGGCCTCTGTGATGTTCTCCCGATTTACATAAATTAGCTTTAGGAGGCATGTGGAATGGGCACATCAAAAATGTTCGAATGATTACCCTGAAGCTCCCCTAGACCATGAACACCCTCTCCCCCTATGCCTTCCGATGCCCATTTGTTAAATTGGGAGTACATTACCAAGCAAAATATCTCAGTGGGACCAGGGCAAACCGCAATCAGTTTTCCTGGACTGAATTCTAACCAGCACCAACTAGCCCTTCCACAAATAAATAGCAACTTCTCTCCCCCACCCCTCCAGTGTGGAGGATAATTGTAGTTGAATGTTTACATGAAGTAAGACACGTACCTGAACCTTGTATGACATTCTTTCTCTGTGCTAACGCTGCAGCTAATGCACCGACGATACCAGGAGATTCATTAGCAGGTGCTGGAGCTGATGAATGTTCCACCTAAAGTGACAAAGTAGACATCCATTTAATATTCCATTATAACATCATACATGTACTTTATAATTTTATTATTATCTGCTTTCAATGGATTACGGTGATTTGCAATAAAAATAACAGTGACAAATAAGTTGTTGTAGTTGTCACGTAGTTTCCTCCCCTGCTTGGAGCACAACTTCACACATGGAGTTCATCACAATCGATAATTTAACTTGATAACAGTTCAACATTATAAACACGAAAACAACTAGGAATTCACATCGTATAAATTTACATATATATCATTTCCGTTTGTTTTGGCACTGTTTTGGAGCTGGTTCCAGTATCGTGCAGAAAAAGAAACGCAACGTAAACAGCACCAGGCTTCAAAAATATGTGTTACCTATGACGTCATAACTGTCACATTGTGACATTATAATTTCAAGTTTTTTCTCCAATTGAGCCAATTACTGAACCATTTGAAGAGAAATGAAGCAAATAATAAACAGAAAATATGTTGATTTTTGGTGAAAGATCTTATTTTATTTTAATTGAGATCACAGAAAATTATTTTTTCACTTGTGGATATTTTCAAAATGAAATGTGAAAAAGTATAAAATAGAGACAGGAAGGGAATCAAAATGTAGCTATTAAATTCTAGAGTCTTACCCTCTTTAAAGTAGTTCCACCCCTGATTTGATCTAACAATCCTCCCCTGAGATCCCCTCCACCACTGCTCTGACCCTGACTTGGGTCTACATGTTTTAATGTGGTTCCTTTATGTATAGCATCTAAAAGGTTTGCCCTACCAGTATTAACAGGTGGGGGCGGGGGTGCTCCACCTGCAGGTGGGGGCGGGGGTGGGGCCGGGGCAGCTGGTGCCGGGGGAGGGGGTGGAATGTTGGCAACTGGAGGAGGTGGAGGGAATGCTCCACGTCCACGCCCAGGGGGTGGTGGCATGGCGTCTCTCATTGGGGGTGGGGGTGGAGTAGCTGATGGATGTTTGGGTGGAGGGGGAGGAGCTCCTGTCATTCTGCCTGCAGGTGGTGGAGGTGGTGCTCCCATCCCTGTACGTCCTGGAGGAGGCGGGGCCGCACCACGGTGTGGGGGAGGTGGAGGGGGCGGTCCCTCACCTCCAGTTCTACCAGGTGGGGGCGGAGGAACAGCATTTCTGGGAGGAGCTGGAGGCAATGCACCTGAAAACAAACATCCAACATCAGAGTAATCAGCATATCAACTGTCATAGCAAAATAATTATGTTTATTCAACTTTTCAGGAAATATAATACAGTAAAGTTCCACTAATAAGAACACTTTGATTATTTTTAAATCATGCAGATTTTTGCCAGATTAAGGTCCCAAAGTATTAAATTTAGAACAAAAAAGGTCCGCTAATAAGACCGATTCGCTAATAAGACCACAATTGTGACTGGTCTTATTAGCGTAACTTATTTTCTTTAATCAAATCACTTTCTTGCTTATTCAGTGCAAATGCATCCAAGTTGACAATCATATTTCGGGCAATAAGAGTAGTTTTACACTCTCTCAGGAAAATAACAATATTAAAACTCCATTGAATTGAACCTGTTTTTTTTAAACAAATTTTTGTCAAAAAAATAGTATAATCATGTTGACTAGTACAAGTGAGGACCAGGGGTGGTATTCACAAAGCATCTTAAGTGAAAACTTAAATATTTTGACTTAAGTTAAAATATTGAACAGTGCATATAATGCAAGAAACTAAGAATATTTCATAGTTTCTTTATTATTATTGTAGTGCTTTACATAGCGCTTCCAAACAATGTAAAAAGTTGATAATCCTATTGTTCTTGTTTATCTGAGATACTTAAGGAAATTGTAAGATTTTGAGGAAATTCTAAGTTTTCACTTAAGATGCTTTGTGAATACCACCCATGGGGTGTACAATTTTACTGCCAACTGTTTAGTCAGTCAGGAAATGTGTTTGAATGAAATATTGACAGCTTAAAAACAGATACTAATAAAGAACAATCGGGGCTCTGGGCCCCGGTCTTCGGAAGCATCTCAAGTAGCAATCTCATCTTAAATTGAGAGATTTTGCTAAAATCTGAGTAATTGCGCTTTCTGCTTTGTGAAGCAAATTTAGAGTACAGTCTCCCATGACAATTCTCTATTTTAGTAACTGACATTTGGTAAAATTTGAGATGAGATTTAGCTCAGATTGAGATGTTTAGAGAGTTCTGGCCCCAATCTCCCCAAATATCTCAATCTGAGCTCAATCTTATCTCAAATATTGCCATGCGTCAAAGAGATAAAGGATGGATGCAAAATTGGCAGCACAAGATAGAAAACATTGTTCGGAATTTGTTTCAGTAGTTTGAACTTAAGATATTTCTAAAATGCAGACTCTGACTTTGAGATGAAATTTCTACTTGAGATGAGTTGAAACCTGTAAAGTTATAAGACATACCATGACCGTGACCATGACCATGACCGTGTGGTGGAGCATGTGATGGTGCTGCTGGGGGTTGTCTTCTAGCTAAATCTTCTCGTACAGCATTTAAACCACCATGTTTATCTACAAAATCGTATATAAAATCCATCGTATCTTCATCTACTTGTGACTGGTCATCTATACCAATCTGTTCAAATAATGATTTCATCTCCGGATCTAATTTCTTCATCTGTAAACAAACAAGTACTAGTAATGAGAAATTGCAAGTAATACAGAAGTCCCCTACCTGGTTTTTCAGGATTTCAATGTTTCACCATAATTTTTGTCTGAATCAAAAGAAATTAGACGTGTATAATCTCCCTATCAGTCCCTTATACCAAGTTAGAGAGACATCTTATTGTTCATTGGGATTTGATTTTGTGATTAAAGGTGAACTACAAAATCCATGAAATTTAATCTAAAAAAAAAGAAGTTATTTTACAGTATTATTCAATATCAATGTTGTCTGTACTGGTATAACAATGCAATAAAATACTTACGTCGAGACCTGTATTCGGATCCCAGCCGACATGGCTGACATGTCGGAAATCTGTCGGTGTACTAATATCTTCCTTTGTTAATTTCTTCTTTCCTCCTTTTTTATCTTTCTTTCCTTTGTCTTTCTCCTTTACAACATTAACAGGTGGTTGTTTGTTCAACGTCACATTGGCACTAGCAGGAGGCGGACCATTTCCTGAACATGTACAATTACACGATTATCATTCAATTGTTTCTTAACAATTGGGCAGGGTTTGACACTTACACTGGTCCCCTGACTTGGTACCAATAAAAAATCTCAAAGGACCAGTGAAAAGCATGAAAGACCAGTAGCTTTACAAATTTAACACTTCTTTGGACTGTTGGAACAGTGACCAAAAACAGTAAGTGTCAACCCCTGGTGGGGAGGGATTTTCTATATGTAGAACTTAACCATCCTCACAAATCAGTGGTTAGTCAAGCCTCCATACTAAATATATTTCAACTGAAAAACATACGCTGGTTGGAAGAAAATTATTAAGTTCGTCAAAGGATCGCTAAATTAAATTTCTTTGTTTGATATAGATTTATATCAATTGACATCTTGTGATAGATCCTCTATTTATAACTGTTAAGAAAGCATCTTTTATGAATTTCAAGCGATAAATAAAACTTTCTACACACCTATATTGATAGTACCACCCGAGGAAGGTGCCTTAGGTGTAGGAGCACCCGTCTGCTGCTTCTTCTTCTCTGTAATGATGATAATAATAATGAGAGTTGGGGTAGTGACAAATAAGATACTACGAAGGTAATCAAAATGTCGAATTTTATACTGTCCGGTATTCTATTTCATCTCCTTCCCAACAAAAATAAGAAATGTAAAATATAAATATAATTAATGACAGATAGTATATATTTTGACTAATATAGACATTTGTGACATAATAGTATAATACAGGAAGAAAAAAAAATACTGTTTGCACTGTACTTTATCACTATACCAGTGCGTAACATTTTTTTATCGCGCTGTAGAAAAGTGCATGAGAGTGTGGTAAAAGAAAATATTACATTACGAAATTCCTCCAATCAGACATTAAAACAATTCCAGTATTCTTCATCAAACTTCAACATCATTCACTTTTGCTACATTTGTATGGCTGGCATCACAAATATATGTTTTATTTGACAAATATCACATTTTTTAACAAAGGGAAGTAACTAATGACATGAAAATCAACAGTTTTGAAATTTGCAGCATTTATCTCCCTTTATTCATCAAAACTAAGTGGGACTACTTTCTCTACTGCCATTATGCAGTCCTTGAACAGGAGACGCAACCCTCACACATGCTTTATATCCTTCCTATCTTGGGAGCTAAGTGAAGAGGCACAGTCCATCTATACGTTGTTCTATTAAATACTTCACCGGTAATTGATTCTTACATATTCATGAACTGAAAACCACAAACTTAACTGAACATGATCAAACATGTATTCAAGCATGTTTTCAAACATGTACTAATTGGTCATCTAATTAATCAACCATCTGTCTTATGTAACCTTATTTGATGTACCCCTTTTTGCTGACAGTTTAAGATGGGTTGGAAACAAGTTCAGTATATGAACCCATTTTTTTCATAAAATAGATAATCATACCAAGTCTTTTCCTGTGTTTTTCCAGTATTTTTCCTTCAACAGCTTTCTTGAATTTGGCTGCTTCATCTTCGCTGGCAAAGTTCAGACCAGCTTGACAATCCTATACAAATATATGTATAATATAACATTTAATGTAGAATGAAAATTTGAAATTTTCGTGCAAACATGCCTGCGTTCAGTGGCAGCCTTGTCCATAACAAATAGGCCATAGGTAAGTCATTCAGGGGCCATAATTCTATTGAAATGTTGGAAAGTGTTACATGGCTATGATAATATATTGTGTTTGTGATGGTAAACAGGTATGCCAAGTTTGAAAGCAATGCCTAGATGGACTTCAAAAGTATTTGAGTTCCAACATTTTGTAACAGACAAACGGACGGACAAACCGACGAGCAACATCGCATTCAAGACATCAACACAAAAGCATTGTCAAAGCCTCATTGTATTTTGAAGACTTAGGTGTCAATTAACTGTTGTTTTATTCCAAACATCTTTATACCCATGAAATTCAATATGATTTTAGCAAAAATATGTTTTTGGAGAAACACAGGGCATGTCTTCACAAGTCAGAGTTAATATTTACCTGAAACAACAACATTTTAAAATAAAATATTGTTTAATGAAACACTGGTAAAGCAGGTCAACAGTATTTCTGTCATAGTCAACTACCCATCCTGACTACCGTACTTTATCCTGACACGGGCCAGCCAGCCATTTCCTGGTACTACCCTGGTAATTATGCAGAGCAACAAGATTTTGGTATCAAACCCACAACCTTCCATGACCATGGCAGACGCTCTAACCTCTCAGCCACCAGAGGACGATGGAAACGACAATCAAGTAACTTACATGTGCTTCAAATGTGTGGAAGAATTAGAGTGGACATTTATATTTGAACTGCTGGAAACGACAATCAAGTAACTTACATGTGCTTCAAATGTGTGGAAGAATTAGAGTGGACATTTATATTTGAACTGCTGGAAACGACAATCAAGTAACTTACATGTGCTTCAAATGTGTGGAAGAATTCGAGTGGACATTTATATTTGAACTGGTTGTAGATCTCTTGTTCCCATACCATCTGTCTACTCTGTAATCAAACAATCAATCAATCAATCAATAACACACATAATCATTTACAAAATATAATATGGTTGTTTTTGTGACTGTGAGTTGATCATTCATCAAATATCAAATTAACTTACCCGGTATAAATGCTATGAAAATAGTCAGAAATATCATGCACCAAAAAAAAATCATATGGTCATAATTCTTAGCTTTTACTTTTATCAACATAGTGTGTATAGCAACATCAGTCGGTCTTTGTTTCATTATGAAGAACACATATAAGGCCTACCAAAAAAGTACCATACCAGCATAGAAACTACTGTGATCCTTATTTTTTTCATGACATTCAAAATACAATTCTATTTGATTATTATTTATTATTTTTGAAGGGAAGTCTATAGTTCTTCTTCGATATAAAAAATTCCAAAATTTTCCGATCCACCTACAGACATGTTACTAGAAGGAAATAAACTATTTTTAGGCCTAAAAGTAACTTTAATAAAACATAAAAGCTCCGCGAGTCGCATGTGTCGCCTGACTACATGAAATATGAGAATTGATGTTGTTAGTGACTTAACCTTACTTTAACTGCAATAATGTAGGAACCGTGGTGAGTTGTCAGACAATGGGTGGCACATTCTTTTTATCATATTATCATAGTTACTGGGTCAATACAACGTCAGCAATAACAAATTTAAGTCGTTGGCGCTACTGTTTCGCGCCAAAAGGATGGTGACGTCACACATTAAAATTTTGTTCTTACAGGCATTGGAGAACAACTTTCCGCAACTTGTTCTCCCATGGCATATCACAGTTACTAGTTTTGTGCCTTTTGTGTGAAAGGGACAAAATTCAAAAACGATGCAAGGATGAGTTATAGTTCTTGTGCACTGCACTTTGGCTTATTGCAAGAAACATGCATACCAAATATTGAGTCATTTGAACATAAGGTGACAAAGTTATGCTCTTCAATTTGACCTCTTACTGTGACCTTTGAGAAAAGAACCAGGGGTTGCTCATGACACTCCGATTAATAGAGATTGACATTCATGGCAATTTCAAGCAAGATTGGTCAATGCATGACAAAATTATAGTCCAGACAAGCTTCTTTACAAATTTGATCTGCAACCGTGACCTTGACCTTTGATATAGGAACCTGAGGGTTGAGCATGACACTCCAGCATATGGAGGTGAACATTCATGCCAAATGTAAGACATATTGGTCAATGCACGACAAAGTTATGGTCTGGAAAGCTTCAATTTGACCTTCAACTGTGACCTTGACCTTTGAGATATGAACCTCAGGGTCTGTCATGAACCTCTGTCTCATTAAGGTGAACATTGATGCCAAATATAAGAAAGGTTGGTCAATGCATGAGTGAGATACAGCCCGGACAAGGTCTATAATGGTCATTTTTGAAGTTTGACCTCTAAGTGTGACCTTGACCTTTGAGCTAGAGACCTGTATCTTGTGCACTGCACACTGCCTCATGGTGTTTAACACATTTGCCAAGTTATTTAAAAATGTGTCAATCTATGAGTGAGATACAGCCCGGACAAGGTCTATAATGGTCATTTTTGATGTTTGACCTCTAAGTGTGACCTTAACCTTTGAGCTAGATACCTGGATCTTGCGCACTGCACACCGCCTTATGGTGGTTAACAACTATGCCAAGTAATTTAAAAAAGTGTCAATGCATGAGTGAGATACAGCCCGGACAAGGTCTATAATGGTCATTTTTGATGTTTGACCTCTAAGTGTGACCTTGACCTTTGAGCTAGAGACCTGGATCTTGCGCACTGCACACCGCCTCATGGTGCTTAACAACTATACCAAGTAATTTTAAAAAAAAGTGTCAATGCATGAGTGAGATACAGCCCGGACAAGGTCTATAATGGTCATTTTTGATGTTTGACCTCTAAGTGTGACCTTGACCTTTGAGCTAGAGACCTGGATCTTGCGCACTGCACACCGGCTCATGGTGCTTAACAACTATACCAAGTAATTTAAAAAAGTGTCAATGCATGAGTGAGATACAGCCCGGACAAGGTCTATAATGGTCATTTTTGATGTTTGACCTCTAAGTGTGACCTTGACCTTTGAGCTAGAGACCTGGATCTTGCGCACTGCACACCGGCTCATGGTGCTTAACAACTATACCAAGTAATTTAAAAAAGTGTCAATGCATGAGTGAGATACAGCCCGGACAAGGTCTATAATGGTCATTTTTGATGTTTGACCTCTAAGTGTGACCTTGACCTTTGAGCTAGAGACCTGGATCTTGCGCACTGCACACCGGCTCATGGTGCTTAACAATTATGCCAAGTTATTTTCAAAAGTGTCAATACATGAGTGAGATACAGCCCGGACAAGCAATTTGTGACGCCGCCGCAGCCGCAGCCGCCGCCGCCAAAGTAATACCTATATGTCGCCTTTTTCAGGCGACACAATAAATCCATGTAAAAATCAAACTTTTACACAAAAGGTCAAACATCAACAAAAAAAAAGAAGGTGTTGCCAAATATTAAGATTTTCTTTGAAGGTTTTCGATTTTTTTAGTATATTTGACATGTAATCCTCGATTTAACATCGGATACCTTTAAAACATGTCTATATGTATTCCATGAACATGTTTTGAAGAAATCATAACGAACACTGACACATACTATCCATTAGTGAAAAATAAAAAACCCTTCAAGCCCTTAATTTCCTTTAAACAAACATAAATATATGATTAAGGAGCTGTCATTACGGTAGCTTCATTCACCACTAGGTGTAACTTTATATTGTCAAAGTGAACTTCAAACAAATTGACAACAAAGGATATTATTGAAATTGACATAAAGGTCATGAGGACCCTATAATGCTCCTTTGAGTACTTTAACATATTAACCCATTACTAAATAAGACACCTAGTATATTGAATTATTATGTACATATGGCTAGTTAAATTTCTCACCTATTTCCATATAGGTTATGGGAAAATGGTGCATTTAGGCCTGGTTTGATTTTTTTATCACTCTAGACTGAGGAAGCCACTGATCTAGACTTTGCACTTACGAACATTTTAAAATGGATTCCCATAGCAATATGTACACAAGAATCTGTAATCCCAAAGCATAGCCATAACTTAGCCCACCGGCCAGGGGTGTAATTTAAGTAAATCAGTAGGTGTTTGCCCCTTAGATTTTTACCCAACCGAATTAGATGCAAGTCACTGCACTGCATAACCTGGTGCAGGTTGTCTGTTTACTTGGCTTATAGACCTTTAAGTACCGGTATTCATAATCCCTACTTGAAGAACTAATTCATAATAAGTAATTGATACATGTGAAAGGCTTATCAGTACACTAGTTATAATCCTGTGTGAGTATGACTTACTGCACCAAGGTGACTGTGCCTTTAGGTATATTTTATTGTTTCCTTAGCGAGTTAGAATTGACATTACACTAGTTGTCAACCAATACTCTTTAAATTAATTTTAAAGGTAAATTATATTTATAATCACATGGCCCAATGGATTAAACGGTAAATTATAATCACATGGCCCAATGGATTAACTTAAAAAAACTTTGCCAAGCAACCTTCAACAAACAACCAGGAGGAGCGATCTCAGCTCTGGCGTAAAGTTAATTACAGCACCCATCCTTTTTACCTACGTGACAGGACTTGTAGGTATGATATTCTATTGTTTCTTACAAATGTTTAAAAATAGAACAATAGTAAATTACTGGCAAGCCATTAATGAAATCATTCAGCTAATTATAGTGCTGACCACATCACAGTAATTTTGAAAGTCAGTCATTAAACTATAAATAATACAGTTTACAGTATTAACTGAGTTACTCGTGTATAAAAACGCTCCCTATTAACATAATTATAGAACCTGTCCGAACATTATTGGTCTGTCATAGCAAATCATCATACACTGTCACCTGAATGTTCGCTATTGCTAACTACCGATGCTCCAACTAAACGGAAACAATTAACTTTCAATGAAACATGTAACTGTCAAAATTAACGTGTTTTATAACTCAGTTTTTATCTTTTCTGCCACAGTTGAACATGGATGACCATCAACTGATAATATCCCCCGCAATAAAACTGTCAATTCATGTCATGATAATTGTTTCGTATGACTGTTTAACAATCAAAGAGTTATGACCTATATTGTACAGAAACACTAATAACTTAAAACCATGATGACGTTATATACATCATGCAAGTGTCAAATAAGACCAGCTGGAAACTTTTGTCAAACATGAGGTCATAATAAGTTATAAATTCATTGAATAACACTTAATAATTAACCCTTTACTCAATAGACCTAAACTGTAAAACCTGGGGTCTTATTCACCAACATTGTAAGTCTAAAACTCAGACTTTCACTCTAAATATTGTTGTAAATGTCCCAATTTTTATATATTAAATGGGTATACATGTTCAGTGGGTAACAATAAATAATTAGATAAATTTCACAAATTAAAATGTATTCATTTGAAATCACAATTTTTCACCAAGATGGCTTCTTCAGGTAATTATTTTTTTATAAAATCCTTGACATAGTTTCCAGAATTTATCTTTATTTCAAATAAATATTCAGTACTTGAAAATCATTTTATTTCAATGGGACAAAATTCTGTGGTTTTGGTGAAAAAGACAATTGTGTAGGGACGTAATTTCAAGGGTACATGACTGTATCTTATCCAAGAAGTCATATACTATAGCAATCATTAATATTCATGGGGATTTCATTCATGGTCATCCACAAAATTAAATCCCCCCCCAAATATTAATGATTTTACAGTACTGGGCATATAAGTGGTATTTATGAAGCATTTTAACTTTTTAAGTGAAAACTTAAAATTAAATTATTGAGCTGCCCATATTTCACAAGAAATGAAAAATAACCAATTCTTTTTGATTACTGTAGCTCTTTACATAATGCTTCTAAACATTGTAAAAAAATGTTAATATTAGTTTTCCTGATTCGCTGACACACTTAAGAAAAATTTGAGATTTTAAGAAAATTCTAAGTTTTCACTTAAGATGCATTATAAATACTGGTCCTGGTAAATAACAAACAAATACAAACCATTGCATCATACAGCCGAATGTAGTAAGATTTTTTAGGATTATCCTTCACAAAACACACCACACCACAACATTTTTTACTCCATCTTTGTCTGTTGTGAGCATCAGCCAGATATAATTGTACTACAGCTGTTGATAATGTCTGCAATAATAAGTTATTTATTATACATTACAGTCTGTTCAAAGTTAAATGATAACAGTTATAAACAGACAGGGGTGTGGAAATCCTAAACCTTTTCAATTGCCCTTGGGCAAGATGGACTGAAAAATCACTTGCCCAAAGACTAAATCTACTTGCCCAGGAAAACACAAACAGCAACAAAATTTCAGTTCCCAATAATTGACCAGACGCAGATTTTATTAGCAGTCAATCACGCATTATCAGTAGTCCAATCAGATATCAGCAACTAACGCATCCCTTGGATACTGATTACGCCGCCATAAAACTTGGACAAGCTCTACGCTGTCGAGTATGTAAAATAGAACGATTTGCTTTATATATTTGCCAAATATGACAATACAATCGTGATTTTCGTCAAAAAAAATGGTAAAACGATGTCAATGGGGGTTGTGCAATTCTGACAGTCGATATTTAGATCGACTTGAAGGTGGATCTTCAAAAGAAAAGATAATTGTGTCATAATCCTAGAGACCTTCTCTGCTGGTAGTGTTACTAGTAACTTACTCTTCATGTATTGTTAGTAATCTAAACCAATCTTCACCTGGAAGCTCTGTATCCAGTGTTCCTGGTGGGTCTGGATCTAGATGGGTACATTGAAGGACCTTTCACAGGTAATTGGTAGTAGGATATATTTAGTATCAATTAAGGACAGCTGTTCTGAAGCTGTCTACTTTCTGGATGCTGGTGACGCAGTCATTTAGCTTATTCCAGTCAATGACAGTCGTTCGGAATTAACATAGTAATACTTATTGCATAACGTGTGTTGAATTGTACTGCACTGCTGTAAAATACCTAGGATTTTAAGGTTTGGTTTTATTAATAATAACAGCTAATGAAGTAGCTTCCTGTGTGGGACAGTATCGACTGCCTTACTGAAACCGAGTATGGTCATGTCGATCTGGGAGCCCTTGTCTGTTTTGACAAGTAGATCATGGATGGTTGTAGCAAGTTGCATCTCACAAAACTATGTGGATCTAAATCCGTCGGTTAGAGAAGTATGGATGTTATTAAGTTCAATGTGTGCCATGGTGTCTCTGACCTGTGTGATATACTTGCATCAATACTCAATACTCTGCATCTTTGAGATTGCTGAAAGGTGTTACGTGTAAATTTTATATTTCATTTCACTGGGGGATGGTTCCACACAGTACAGGTGCGAATAACATGTACATTTTGGATGACATAAATACTGTTTGAACCCATATTTGCAGATGGCTCGCATACATGTACAATGGAATTTCACTTGGTTAACATATATCTATCTTTGCTAAAACCTTTAGCCTTTTGTCGCTGCCTCAATGTTGGCGTATATGGCTAATGGTTTTCATCGATATCGCCTGGAAATTCACAAAGACACAACGCGTTGCCAGCCATTTTGTTTTCTGCTTGGGGAAGATTTCTCGTATCTACGCCACGTGACAATGTGGGCGTCTGGTCAATTCATTTATCTTGCCAAGTTTGAATTTACTGTGTTCCTGTCAGAATTGAGGGATTCACGTTTGTGTATTAGGTATATTAGGACAGAGTTTGAGGAAGCAAATTTCTGCTCACAGCTCACAAAGTCATAACTGGCATCAATGTGATGTTGATCGAAAGGTACGAAAGTGTGCACTTTAGCCTTCACCAAATTATGTGGCCACAGACAGTCCACTACTGACTAGTATTTCAACTATATAGATTGAAAATTTCCTAATCCTATCATCTATTCCATTTAATTGTTTTTTCGCTGCAACTAGCAACTTCTACACTGTGACCACAATTAGATGACGTGACTTTGACACAGGGTGGTTAATTCACCTAAACCATTTACCTTGACCGCAAGCAAACCTTTACCAACTTGCAAAACCTTCCACAAGGAACTAGCAACTTCCTATGTTACAAAATACACATGGTTGTCAAATTTTCATGTAAGGGTATTGCCTGCCAAAATCAAACTGATAAGCACCTACCACTGGATGATGACCATTGAATTATTGAACATCTTACAGTTCAATACTTTAGGATAAACTAAAGATATGATTTGATGACAGCAATAATGAACTTGTGATGATGTCTAATTTAAGTAGATGCTGATGAGTTGATCAGTAAAGAAGAATTTCAGGCGGGTGACTAAGGGGGGGGGGGCTTTTTTATATTCAATCCCCATCCTGGAGGTATTGCTTATGCTCAAGTCAGTTGCATCCACGGCCCCCACAGGGATGGGCCGGAATTTTTACTTTTGGGTTGTAAAAAACGTCCTCAACGGCCCTGCTGGGGACAGCCAGGCCCCCTAGCAACTAAATATTATCCCTAGGTTATTGGTTCAGAGAAAAAATTCCAACATTTCGGATTTCCATGGCAGTGTGGGGAAACTCAAAGGTAAAAACATGGCTGTTTCTCCAGCCATCTACGGCCCATCCCCAGGGATGGGGGGGGGCCATGAATGCAACTGACTGGTGTATTACTGCCTAATTCCCCGGGTGGGATACAGAATCACATAGTAATTCCCAGGCCTTGAAACCAGACCAAAATCTTTTCCCCTGGACTTGGGAGTTGTTTGACTAATTCCCTGTGTATCCACATCCAGGCGGATAAAATATTGACTGTCACTCTAAAGTCGTACCAGTTCATACTCGTAAACACTTCCTTCTTTGAATGGGAATCACCCCAATTTGCCCAACATATTTCTACTGTTCTACAAATGACTTCAACGATTTGTTTAACAGTATTAGTCAAAACATATCTCAAAATTAATAAAGAAACATATAGAAATATACATTTGAAGGGTTGCCAACTTGATCAGAGCAGAAATATAGATATGTCAACATTTCACAATATTGTGTTACCCCACCCACCAATACTTACACTACAACTTCTACCCAGAGCGCTGAATATCGCCTCATTCTCTTGATCAGAAATTAAATGAGACTTCTCGTTACCAGATCTTGGACGATTGCTCATTGTCACAAGCGTAAATTCGTCTGAGAGTGGCAGTTATTGCTTATTTTTTTATGTTGTTGTTTTAATAAATAAACATCACACTTTCACTTCCGCGTTTCAAGTTCCGGCGATTAACTACATGTAAACATACAAATTTATATAAAAAGTAAACCCATATATTGCATTCCGCCAGAGACTTAAACTAAATAAAAAGAATAAAAACACATTTTAGAATTCAATATAATATATTTTTACTAAATTATTTGAATTTTATATGCAGGCTTTTATTAAATTCACTATGCCAATTTTACGCGCATTAATATTTCTAATGCTGCCGGTGTTATTCGCCCAACAGCTGACGACGTGCTCGAGTTGTCAAATTGAATAGACCATGTCGATAAAATAAACTGTCTGGTATAGTAGCTCCGCCCTCTACGCTCGTAATATTCAATTACTAACTACTTGCTCTAGCCATTTGTGATTATCACTTTGTGAAGTACGGTTATAGTATAATGACAGTGTCTGTACGTTTTTTGGTTATTTTCATTGCTCAAGACTTTTTATGGAAATTAGTGAATGATTGTAGACTGTAGTTGTACTTTGTGGGACTTTATAACATGTGGAAAATATTTGTTACAATTTTATGATTTTAGAACGTGTTGGACGCGTATGTTTATGTAGGAATTAGCTGTTTATTTAGACAGTTTGATATCCTACATGTATTGTATTGGACTAATCTTATTTTCTATTTGATGGTATGAAGAGCATTCCAGCTCGTGCAGTTTGTGAGATGGACATGGAAGCAATGATCCCGGACGATCTGGTGGCTGGACTCGGTCAAAAGTTGGGTCCAGTATTACACGAACATAAACATAATCTGAAGAATAGATTTGAGTTGAAGAAGACCCTTGGTAAGGGTACATACGGAAAGGTGAAATTAGCAGTTGAACGTTCTACTGGACAACAGGTATAAATTTTATTTTATTAAATATTTACGTATTTTACCTCTCGTTAGTACTGTAGGATAATTTCTACAGGCTGGGTTTGTAACTTTGTATTTTTGTAGGCTAATCAATAATTAGTAGTTCTATCAATAATTCATTAATCAATTAATCAATTAATTTCGAATCACAAGTATTAATTAATTTATGCAGCTGTTTAACTTTAAATCAAAACCTCTCACTCATTCACAAATTTAATTTAAGAATAATCAGAATTTATAGGTTTGCAAGTGGCATTTGCCTTTTCCTGGACACAATTAAGCCCTTAATTTGTGCCATTTAAGGGAGTAACAAAAATGTATATCTCTTAACACTACAAATGAGTTCAATAATAAGTAAGACCACTCTTAAAATGGTCTTCTTAATGTGAGGTGGTCTTAATATTGAGGTTTAATACTGAGAGAAAACCAGTGGATGTAGATATTGTATATGAGTATTTCGATGGTCTTATTATGGAGACAGTCTTCAAAGAGAGTTCTACTTAAATCCAATTCAAAAGTTAATATTATCATTAATTTTATTCAATTTATTGATATCAATCAAAAGTTCTGTATTGTACATTATATATATATAGATGGTCTGATTATAGAGATGGTCTTAAATTGAGGTTAGACAGAACTGCAATTTATTAATTATCTCCAATATTGATATTAATCATTCATCTCAAATTCCTGAAGGTTTAACCTGGTCTTAAAATGTACAGAAGTGTCAGTTTATCATAAGCTCTTTAGGAAATAAATAGTGGAAAATTTGTATATGATGCTTTACAAAGCCACACAATGGGTAGATTAAGGATGCACTATCTGATAAATTAACTTAAAGCTGGAAACCAGTTGTGGGCTGACACTATTGTTCTCTGGTTATTTCAGTATCATGGTACAGAAGGAATTTCAATCTACATTAGATAGTTTACCTTAACTAAATGTCACTCACTTTCTTTAAGACTTTTAAGTCTGAACTCTGATCGAAATTGTATCAAAATTGTATCCATTCATTTTAACTTATATTACATTTAGTTAAGATTGTTCATTTTCATTTTATGATTTTTATCAGCAGTCATTCATGTTAAATCTGCACAAGCCACAAGTCCATGACTTATTATACTATCAATAATATAAATATGCAACACAATGATATGAAATGTATTGTTATCAACTAAGAAAAGAATTCTATTCAATTCATGAATGCTAGGCTTGCTAGGGTCTAAGTCTTAAAGCCTCCATTCCAATTATTGTCAGAATTTCAATGTTTGTTCAACAGGGTCCCATCGCTGTAACATGAGAAATTCCTGAAATTTGTCACGGGAGTCACATTCTTTTAAAAAATACTCAAACTTTTGACTCAAGTGTCTCCCATAGATTATGATACAGCACATCATACTTGTCAAGAATCCGTTTATCAAGTGATCGACTTTGAGGTGGGACCCCTGTGTGGTCAATACAAGGTTGAAGCATAAGTCTATAGTTGACCAACGCCTAAGTAGACTAATCATTACCTGTTGAAGACAGGTGGCTGTATAATTAAGGTGTTTACTTGACAGTAACACTAGGTAACTAAACATTAGGTGACAATAAGTCCATCCATGACTTTGGCCAGACTGTCACTACACCTTTATCACCGTTGATGATAGAATGAATCTGTGCTTGTCATTGGCTACATACTGTATATTACCAAGTTAATAGATACATTATTATATGTTATGACAGAATATTATGATAATATGTATGAAACATTACTGATTGTTTAAACTTTGTCTGCATTCCAGACTTTATTTCATATTATATGGCTTTTTCTGACCACATTAATGACTTCCTCGACATCTTATCATATTTTGGTAATTGAATTTGAAATTTATTACTTTTATAGTACTCTCCCTGTGCTGTCATTGAACCAGGAAAGAACTGGTGCTTTAACGCTACTTTATGCATCACTTTGTTTGGTATAATACAGTTGTAAGTTACACTGGTATTGTATTTGAACAGTTTAAATATTTTTAAATACCCCATTGACCCCTGTTCCCTGCTGATCTGTTATGAGTTCTCTAATAATACTTGTAGAAGTTTATAATATGGTTATAAATATATTGCTGGTTATTTTCTTATGCTGATCCCAAAAAGATACCTTTTCCTTTATATCTTATTATACGATGAAAAATGCCTGAAGATGTACGATATTGTTAGGGTACAGGGTAATTATTTTGCAGATTGTATGCATAGTAAAACCGTTTAACGTATTAAACTACTGAAACTTAAAAAATATGATATGTAATATTATAAAATGTGAATGTCATTAAAGCTGTTATTTTTTACTCCGGATTAATTCATTTTTAGATTTAATCTTATAATCCTCGCCAATACCCAACATGCAATATTAATTGGTAACTTTCTTTTGATTTTCTGCTGATAACGAAAACATTAAAAAAAACATGGATTAGAAACGTAACCACTCGCCAGATGGTATATCAAAATTATTTTGGATTCGGATCAAATGTTTAAATAAGCGTCAGTACTACTTTTAAATTACTGTTAAATTTTATGTGAATGTTGGAGGGGATTTTCAGTGACTTTTAGTAGGACATAAGTCCATGTAATAAATGCAACGATAATTTATTAGACCCCCTTATAAATTTCTTTTAAAGGAACTTAAGTTCTTGAATTAACAATATTAACTAAAAAATGGTTGATCATTATCTATTATAAAATTTTATTCTCTCAAAATAAGAAATATTTTACAGTACTAGTACCGGTACTACTATACAATAATAAATACTGGACTATAGATTTTTATATGAAGAATCTTATCTTATTATTACAGGGTGATAATTTTTCATAATTATAAAGTTGAAAAGGTTATGAGAAGTTTATGTTACATTTTAAGATTTGTTTATACACATAATTAGCATTACCTCATCTCGATATAACCTAAGTTTGAGCTCAATATGTGACAAATTCTTACAATTTTTGTTTACATACGCACATTTTTTGGAAAGAATTCTTATCAAAACACCACTACTATTTAGTGTTAGAAATTGTTTTGTATTTTGACTTTAAAAATAATATTTTATTGTTATATTTTGTTTGTTTATAGAAGTTGAGTTATTTATTGCATATTTGTTATATAATGTTTGGGTAGCATTCCATAATATTTTGAATGCAATGTTACATAACCTGTCAATGCATTATACATTAAAATTTGTAAATATTGGAAAATTGAATAATTTGACAAGGTTTTGTTGTAAAGGTAAGATCATAATATAATTAGCCCGAAGTAATTATCCGTCTGAATTTTGACAGTTTACATAATAGGCAGTCGGTTGGTCGGCAGTCATCTGTATCCATATATCAGGCTACCCAAATAAATTTTTGATGAAACCAAAATTGTTCAGTAAAATAAAAATATGAAATAGTCCCCTTATTTCGGTCCTAACTCATAGAAATTTTGAGGTATCTCAGTAGGAATTAGTTTAAGAAGAGTAATGATTTAACTCAAGGTCACCTGTTACATAAGATATCTTTTATAATTACTTTATAACTGCCTTCCAAATCATTGGTACAAACAGTGATGTTTTTCGTCACTTGCCCAATCGATGAGATAAATCACTCAGATGTTCTAATGGAAACTTGCAGTATGTCTATTTGATTTTAGACATCAGGGAAGGTTGTCGAAAAAACTGCAACATCATTAAACCATCTCATTGAGGATATCAAATTACATTGGCCTAACCTGGTGACCACATTTTTTTTGACGGCTATAATTTGATTTGCCAAGTTTAGTGAACTTGTAACATTAGGTAAACTGCCTCGTGGCTGCTAAATAAGACATGATAAATATAATTTTATTACCTCAGAATACCTTGTGGTTTTACCTACATGTATGTACTACATCCATGTCAATCTGGCGACATGTGTTCATTATGATCAGTTTTTGAGCTGTAAATTTTTGATAAAAATGAACTTCATTAATAAAAAAAATCTTTGCGAGATGATGATGATTTTTACAATGATCACACTGCCAATCGGGGGACATGGGTTAATGATGAGCATTTTTTTATCTGTAATTTTTTTTGATGATAATGAACTTCATTAAAAATCTTTACACCGCAGGGGTAAAAGTTTTCAATCTTATCACTGATTTCAGTTTTTTTTAGAAAAAAATGCACTACATTTTGTTTATAATTGATAGTCATTGATATGAAAATCATCAAATTCAGTATATTGACAAGCATCTGATTTCAGTTTTTTTTTTAATTTTGAACCTAAATGATATTTAGGTCTTTGTTTTACCTGAGTAATGGCCGAATGATGATGATTGTTAGAATTAATTGCTGTATTTCTGAAAGCAAGATACACATGTAGACATAATCAGCCTATTCAATGGTGTATAAACTGACTATGAATGTATAATGCAACGATACATCAAAGTTAGTTGTGGCTGCACCTAGCTATTACAAGTGTATAAAAAATTTAATGTTTAAAATACCTGGGCAAAATTATTTTAAATGCTTTGAAGTCGAGAACATTATAAAACGCATGTATAGAATATACATGTATGTACAATGACTGCTTTATTAATATTTCACATACTTGTCTGTAAATTGAATTATCCCTATAACAACATTCTATGCCTTATTGATGTTTTCATAAATTATTCTATGAAATATACCGGCCCTAATTGATACTTTTTGCACTTTAGTGTGAAGATGTATTAGTATTAAAAATTCATTTAGCATCAGCGAGAATCGACATTCCTGGTGTTCACTGAAGCATTGGCACTATTGATTCTACATCGGCTGACAACTTGTCGTACAGATGGTCGGAGATACGTGGAGGCTGGTTCCTGCCTGTGTGTATGTGACAGCTGGTGGAATTAATACTATGTTCTTAATCATATTCGTGGAGCCTGTTTGACTGCTAGATGAATATAGAATACCAGAATAAATAAATCCCTAGATGATCACCCCCTCCTATACCCAGCTTACAATTTTCATGTATGACCATTTTGATTGCCTTAAATTCGGGCACCTATAAAAAAGTTAGCAAAATTTTTGAATGATGTACATTTCCTTTACTCTTATAACCTGGGCACTATCAATATAATGTAGTGATATATACAAATAAAAACATAAAATTCCTTCCCCTAACACCTTAAATACCTCATGTTTTACAGTTTTGTAAGATCAATCAATTAAAAAATAATGAAAAACTGTAAACTCATAAAGTTGATGATATTAAGCGTTTCATTACTGAACACTGATCATACCATGACAAGGCAAATAAATTTTCTTGATTTTTATACAAAATGTCCGGCCTTCCATGTGTTTTACAGCTTTCATCCTGGGGGCTGTGTCTCTGTGGTCAGTGATCATAGTTTACTATAGGAAGTTGTGGTTTAAATCCCACCTGTATGTATAGTACTAGGCTACTAGCATGTGAGACCAGCTCACATGAACCAGCAGCTGCTGCTCTGGTGAAGGTCAGTCCAATGTAACATGCTGTACCAAGCAAATCAGTTGCAAAAACATAGAACGGACACCTGCATCTTAGTTTTCTGAATTTTCAAATTTATTGGAAAGTGAGCTCAGACTGCTAATTTATATACAGTTGATTTCAGTTAATGAAATAAATTGAATTTTCAATCAAGAATTAGTGCTCTTTTTTGTTACACAGTATCATTTATTAACCTGCTCAGTTCTACTTTTTTATCATGTAATATATCATCATGTCCGAAACAAATTTCATCAGATAACATGATATCTGACTTCCCCCAGGGCAGAGGGGGAGGGTTACTCATTATGATAGTATAACAGTTTTCTATATATGTATTTACGTACTTCTTAATTGCCTGATGAGTATTTGATAACCTCATATATATAATATATTATTTCAATGTTAATTATGATTAGAGATTAATTAGTTTATGTAATTAATAAGGTGGTGAAATGTAAACAACGAGTGCAAGGTTGGGGTTGTTAGAATTTACATGTACTTATGATGTACTTGATGCTGTTACTCTAAAAATCATCAAAATTATTAAAATTATTTTATTTATAAACATTATAATAAAATTTTGTAGTAATATTTCATCCCTATTTCAGTCTTGACCTTCCATTTATTGGGCTCTGAAAAATACAGCAAATGTTTTTTCTAAAGATGGTTGTTTAATTGAGATAATTATAAAAATAGCTAATTGGAATTTAATTAAAATTACTGTTAATTAATAAGACAGGTGGACAAGGTGGTTGTTAATTAAAACAAGTGTATAATAAAATATTAATTAAAAGACTATAAAAAATTATTTGATATAATATTATTTTTATTTTGTAAATATTATTTGCTATTTTCCTTTGATAACAGGTGGTTACAGTAAATGCTCTAATTCAAATGATAATAAACACTGGTTTAACTTGTCATAAAATTGTTAACTTTAAGCTATTTGTTATAAAGGTCTGCTTGCACATACCTGTCAGATTTGCAGGCAATTTGCTATGCATGCTGATCAAAATATTTTAACACTTAAGTTTAAAGAATGTTGAAAATTTTATAATTGAATGTTTTTTGTCCCAATCGCAATATCAATTTTGATATCAGTGTTTGATTTGAATAGATCAAAGTTAGCATAGAAAGAAGACCCTAAGTACATAGCAAGGGGTTTAACGCGAAACTGTTCTATAGTCTTAACTGTTAATTATTCACTTAGAACAGTTTCGCTTATTCCCTGAGCGATTATTCTTCCTGCGTGGTTACATCACCTTGTTTTAAAACATGCACTTCAATCTATAGTTAGCTATCTATCACCAGACTTGTAAAAACTAAAATTGGGTGTTAACAATTTTTTTGTAAATATCTTTATGTAAATATTGCATTATATGCTCACATGCACAACACATACGTTCAATGCATTTACCACATAATTATTTTCTTAATATAGCCTGGTAAACAGACGGTAATTCCCGTAAACGTCTATCGACTTTAACTTGTTCAAACATCTGCACATTTTACGCATAATTGAAATTCTTTACATTGATCATTTGATACATTATACCATGTATACGAACATGTCTGATTGTCCGTATTATCTATATACATACCGTACTTTACTAAATGGGTTTTAATAGATTACTTAATGTTCCATGTGATTCACAATGATAAATGTACAAATTCTGTTATATTGTACAAAAATACGCTCATTGTAACACAAAAATACGCTCATTGTCATACAGTCGAACATGTCTTGAGCAAAAAGTGAGACGTATATAAATACATTCCTATATTCAAAAGCTCGCCCATGTGGTGAGGGTAACAATTCCATTATGTTCAAAAGGTGTTGTTTAACACAGGTGTATCTATATTGACTGTTTTAGACAGGTGGTTGCTTAATTCAGGTGATTATTTAAACAAAGAAGTTTGATACTGTACATATGCAGATTGTGGTTATGATTCAACAGGTATCTATAGAAGACTGTGTATAACCAGTTCTTGTGGTTTTCTAACAGCTTTCCATGTTGTCACATATATTGATCAAGCTTGCCTCATGCTCTTCCTTGAGCGACTTCTCAATCTGAGGGGGGGGGGGTTGAATCCAGTGCTCTACAAGTGGCCATGGGTTACTTACAAACAGTGTTTTTTATTGACCTGACTCTAACTTCACAATTTACTAAACAATGCATGTATATATCTATATACCTGTTAAAATAGACCAAGTTTGCATTTATACAACTCTACCTTTATACTGTACAATGCAGAATCATAATAATAATAATAAATCTTTTATTACAAATTTTATAAAGAAAAATTCTAAATTTGAACCCACAAATAGATTGAGCAGAACATACTATACAATAATAATAGTATTTTTATAAATAACCAAATTATAGGAAGCAAATAATTATCTTGTCATATACAATGTTATAGATCATAAATGAAGAACTCTGAAGCTTTTAAACACCTGCATAAGTTCAGCAGGAAATCTAGGAACCATTAAAATGATTTGGTTTTGTACCGATATATTTAGAAAAGTGATTAGGACAATTGCTATCTCCCAATTATGGATCAAAGAGAGCTATTCAAATTAGGTGTCACCGCGTTTTCTACAGAGCCATGAAAATCACTTTGACCTCCGACACCAATTATGTACATGTCATTATAACACCCAATGCTCTATTACAAATAGTTAAATGAGTTGGCACTTTTAAAAACAAAAATGAAAATAAACAAAAAATGTCACAGGGAAGTGTCATGTGACCTTAAACATAATGAGTTTAGTCATATAATTTTACACTTGGCACAATGGCAACGTGACATTTCTAACACCCTTCATTTAAGTTTTAAAATTTCAATAAACCTTGCATATCAATTACTTGAGTTACTCAATCAGATAAACTTTCACTAACTTTGTCATATCGCTATGGAAACACAAAACTATTTTTATCTGTACAAATATTCTTTTATCTTCTCAGTATATTACCGCATTGTTATTTCAAGAAAGAATTTTTCCTGATAACAAATCTTCAGATCTTTTCCGTTTTTTACCTTTAAATTTCCGGTAATCAGAAATATTGGTGACCTCACGTCTATGAGATCAAAATCTCTGAGGACACGCCCACTGCTATCACTACTCGGCTCAAAGTAAAGAAATAAAGAAAAATGATCAAACATGATACTAATAAACAAATTGAGCTTTACGCTATTGTTTAAAAATAAACTTTCCCTCAAGCAACATGATTTTTCATTATTTGATCTAGATTAATCTGCCGGCATAGTTTCAATATTTACGTTTGATACCAGGGCACGACATAACTGATGACACACCGCATGAGATTATTATCTAACGAGCAACAGGATAATCATGAATATAAACATGATAGAGTATCTAGAGGGATTACAAGCTCTTAATTCTTTAAGTATATTTATTAGTCATGTCCCATATTATAACAGGTGAAAGAAGTATCTCACTAATACGGGATTATGAGTATGCATTTTGTATTGTTATATTGACTGATACAAAGAAAGTGACCAAGGACACTGAAATTAGTCAATTTCAATTTGGTAGTCTTGGAGAAGTATTTTGTACCCTGTTACCTGAATTGAATTGAAAATTATATTGTGAACTTTGGTACCCTGAAGCACCTTAAGCTTATGGGGATAAGGGCCTAATTGTTTATATATTTTTTTTGTGTGACCAATGTATACCAAACCTTTAATACATATATATACATGTTGTGTAGGAACAAATCTAGACATTATTGTATTGACTTCTTTTATTAAAACTACTGATTGTTTGTTTTGAAGTTGACTGCCGTTTTGTCTGGCATTTTATGAAAGCTTAGATTAAGATCATTTTAGGAACTGGCAGTGTCGGATCGTGTCATGTCTCCTTAGTGTCGTTTTTGCGTTTATCTGATCTGTCAAATATATAAACAATACTGTCTGTACTGCCCGACAGTGAGGGGAGGTAACTCATTGATCTTACACAATAAACTGTCGAAATTCAAAAGCAAACAAAACAATTATAGATAATTAAACACAAAAAAATGCGCCTTTGCATTAAAATTTTCTTGCCTGTTCAAGGAATGTTGTTTGACACTTTGAAGGTCATTTATTTACTTGCCCTTTCATTAATTTTCAATTAACCGAGTGATAATTACACACTACCTTGATGTTTGCTGCTAATTTGTTCAGTTTTAGATCATTATCATGGTTATCCATTGATCTAGTATTTATGAATGAAGTAAGAACATGTAGGGGGTAGGGGTGCATGCACTTGTTGTACCTGATGAGTGGTAGTTGATTTGAAAACTGTATTTTAATCAATGTATTTGCAATATGCAAGTAATGCCTGATTAGCTCTAAGATTGGTATCTAGGAGATCCAGGTTTGATACCTCAGGTTTGGCAGGTATAGTCTATCAGTGATACATTCACTATACATGGCAGTCATGCTAATTACTTTCAGCGATTCTAATTATATTTTTGATTGATAATATTAAGCTCATTCAAAAATCTGGCTTCAAGTTTATTTAGCTAAATTCTCGGCCATGGATACAGTATACATGGTACATGGCAGCGCAAACAAGGTAGGGCAAACCTCCTCCTGTCTTCGTTATATTCAATAAAGTACTTTACATGTTCATTCATGTATTACATCATCTCTTATTGATTGATTTACTTATATTTTCAGTTTGCGGTCAAGTACATCAGAAAGTCGAGAATTAACGATGAACATGATCTGAACAGAATTAGACGGGAGATCAAGATTATGTCATCATTACGACATCCACATATCATCAAAGTCAATGAAGGTATGTACCAGCTGTGCTGTATTTAATTTTTTTGTCTCATCAGCAGCATCAACAACAGCAGCAGCAAGAGCAACACTGTCAATTAAAAGTCCTTTCCTCATTAGTTTCCAAGAAACACTTAACGTTCAATAGTAAGGAGAGGCTCACCGGTATTTAGGCTAAGCCTGTTACCCAATCCCATTTCTTTGAACATGAAATATATATTAAATTCAAATTCAATTCAAATTCAATTCAAATTCAATTCAAATTCAATTCAAATTCAATATTACCTGTAAGTTTTATATACTGACTATACTATGCATAACCAATTTATGCATCATTTAATTTTAGTATTGGTGTTGAAATAAACACATGCATTTGATTATACCGGTACATGATAATTGACGGTAATATATGACGTGTGTGGAATGCTGAATTATTAATGCAGCGGTGCATAAACTTGCAGCATACAGCTGTGGTGTCTGTCAGGTTGTGGTGAGGTAAAGGTGTGTAAAACATACACCTGTGTGGTCGACCAGACCAATAGATCAAACCGCTACTAAACTACTATAGTAACTACTTACTACCTCCACCAATGTGAAACATTATACAATTTGATCCATACAACATTTCATGCCATCAATAATGCCATTTACCTGGGAACAGCTGTAACGTTCAATTGATGAACATTTTCTAATTTAAATTTATTAATATTTAAAATCGGCTTTAACAAAAATACTTGGTAATAAACAATACTGGTCATCAAATGATCGCTGCGATAAAATATTTTGTCTTGTAGAATTTTTGCTGATGTTCAATATGGTCACAAGTCATACAAAACTTGTTAGACTTTTGATCACACTGACAAAGTCTGAAAGTCTGTCGGACAGAAAATTAAGTGTTACTTTGATCAAACCAAAAGCTGATACAATAGAAAGACAAAAGATAAGTGCCAGACATTCTGACTCTGATTCTCATTGACAGTTTGTTAGTCTCCATTTATATAAGAGATGAACCCAATATGACTGTATGATCTAGGAAAATCAGTGTTCGTGAGAAAATCACTTTCATTACGTGTCAATGAAGTTCATTCATGGTTTCGGTATAAGGTGTAGGTTCTTTGATTTCACAATGAACTAAAAAAAGTCACATTGACCAATATAGTCAAGTACTTTGTTATTCAGAAAAAATGTATTTTTTGGATTTTTTCCCACCAGTTTTAATTGATCGGTAACTAAGACTCATTGTATACATAATGTACAATCCAGTCATTGATGACTGCTGGGACCGTTATCTGATCACTTCTTAACCCATGTACCGGTACATATATAGTTTATATTGTATCGTAAATTACCAAATAGACAATTAAGGATTAACTGCTATTTGACTTGGTGTCGCCATATTGTAAGTGAGCCATCTTAACGATACTTGAAGCTGACTCTCGTCAAGCATGTAATTGAAATAAACGAGGATGCATGTAATTCAGTATGACCAAGTACCGGCTAATCAATCGGTATTTAAACACGCTTTAAATGTATATCTGTATCATATTACATCCCGTGGTCGTACTTATAGTGGGAATTGCCTCCAGTAGTCTTACGTATTAGTCATCTTATACTTAACACTCGCTCCAACTAACTAGTAAGCAAGGCGCTGGGATATGTCATAGGCATGTCAACCATGTGCATGTTATTAGGATTTCCTGTAATTGGGCACACATGTGTTTAACAATATAAGAATGATTGGTGCTTTCCCCGGTTTCCAATTAATTTGCCTGCTTCAGACAGCCTAATGATCACTTGATTCCTTAGTTTTATATGAGAGTCTGTCCAATTTGCTGAATAATCAAATTTTGAAGAAGTTCCACATTTTGGCATTCAAATAAATAATTCAAAACATTTTATTGTACCTCATGTATTTAAAGTAGACACAACACAGTAATATAAGTGATAATAATAAGAACCCATCACCGAACACTGGCAAGCAATTCATTACCCACTTATGTCTAATACCTGTATTGTGCATCTGAATGTAAGGTGTTTTTTCCTTAATTGAAATGTTATGACCTTGAAGAATGAAGTACTTGGAAGTTTAATACTTGGTATTTTAATTATTTTGCTTAAATGGGGACAAACAGCACTTGAGCTTGTAATTAAAGTTAGCTAAGTATGTACTGATGTCAAACACCTGACGGTAAGCTAACGTTTAGGGTCAAGGAGGCCATGCCAAAATCTGAAAACATATTTGTCATACAACTTCTGTACCAGTTACTGGAGAGTGGAGAAAGATGCATTCAGAGGGGTAAACAAAATATTGCTTGAAGTGCAAATACTTGAATGAGGCAATCCAGTCTAGATAATTTAGTCCTTGAATTGTTGTCTACATTTTTATGATAAATCAATTAAAACACGACTTTAAGTGGACTTATACGTGTTGGGTCCGGACTAAATCATTGACAAGAGTTTTTGAACTCACTCTCCGTCTTTGTCATCGCGAGATACGAGAACCAATCAGTTGTTAAGGAAGCAGTGGAGAATTTGTTCACATACTCAACAACAGGAATGATTGCTTAGTGTCAGCGGTATTTTCCATGTTTAAAATCTTGTGAGTGTTTTGAAGTCGGCCCTATTATCAGCAGTTTACATTCAGAAGTCATGGTTTTCTCTTTCTTCCTTTTAACTTCCAGTTTAATTGATGTGAGTCATATATGTGTTGCAAGATTGTACTGATTACTGATACAGACAACCACAACTGCAAATCTGCAAGCATGATAGATGGGCTGTATTTTGTGTTTCATTTTTGATAACGTTGCATCCTTTACAATTCATTATGAATTTATTACACAATAAAATAGATAATAATTTCTGTGTCATATAGACTCATATGTTATCGTTACGGAAATGATTTCGAATGAGACTGAGAATTGAGTAATCTCAACTTTTTTCTTTCTTATTTTTTATGCATATTACATCAGTTAGATCTACGGGTGTATCCTAGCTAGTAGTTTTGTGGACATTTTTCCTGTCACTTATAATCCGCGAAAGTATGTAAGCTATGCCGATGAAAGTCTGGAAAGATCCGTGTGTCAGTATATGAAGTTGTACACCTGGGCTTTTTATGTTCTGATATTGTACATGAGTTATGGCCCCTTGTCTGAAAAAAAATCACCATGACCTTATACATATGAATGGTATAATAGTCTACTGTGCAATGCTTTTGTGTTACATTGTGGTATGATTATGAAAATATATAAATTATGTTTATTTCTTGAGAGTGACTTAGTCTCTTTCATTTTAATATATGGTTACTTACCTTAAAGATGCTCAGAAGGAGGGATACAAAACATGCACTCTTCATTATATAAAAAAATTATGTTACAAAGGTGTCATTGACACTAAATGCAAGTACCATATCCCGTTAATACTTGAACCTTAAGATCGTTTCACTGTCATTTTATCATACTCGGCCGTTTATGGAGAGTTGTTTAGGAAATTATGTTTATTTAAGAGAACATCCATAATAATGTATTTAAATAATTTACATATAAATCTACCATTTTATGGTTAAAATTTAGGCACAAATTGTCGTATTTATCTTATATCATACACACTGTGCATAATTAATTTTGTTAACGGTTCATTAACGTCGTATGTTCGTTTGAGTCATTATCTTGTCAACTTTGTCTGAATTCTTTTTATGCCCCCGGAACCGATGGTTCGGGGGCATATTAAAATCGCACCGTCCGTCAGTCCGTCTGTCAGTCCGTCCGTCCGTCCGTCCGTCCGGATTCGTTTCCGCTCAATAATTCAAGCAGTGTTTATCCGATCTTCACCAAACTTCATGAAAATGTGTAAGGCCATGAGATCTAGGCCAAGTTCGATAAACAGTCAAATTGACCTAGCCGCTTCAGAGTTACGGCCCTTGACACATAGAAAAATGGCGTTTTTTTTGGTTTCCGCTCAATAACTCAAGCATTTGTCATTGGATCTTCACCAAACCTCATGAAAATGTGAAAGGCTACGAGATCTAGGTCAGGTTTGATAACCAGTCAAATTGACGTAGCCACTTTAGAGTTACGGCCCTTGACACATAGAAAAATGGCGTTTTTTTTGGTTTCCACTCAATAACTCAAGCATTTGTCATCGGATCTTCACCAAACCTCATGAAAATGTGTAAGGCTACGAGATCTAGGCCAAGTTCGATAACCAGTCAAATTGACCTAGCCGTTTTAGAGTTACGGCCCTTGACACATAGAAAAATGGCGTTTTTTTTGGTTTCCGCTCAATAACTTAAGCATTTGTCATTGGATCTTCACCAAACCTCATGAAAATGTGAAAGGCTATGAGATCTAGGTCAGGTTTGATAACCAGTCAAATTGACATAGCCACTTTAGAGTTACGGCCCTTGACACGTAGGAAAATGGCGTTTTTTTTTGGTTTCCGCTCAATTACTCAAGCATTTGTCATCGGATCTTCGTCAAACCTTTTGAAACATGAAAAGGTGTACGGCCATAAGATCTAGGTCATGTTAGATAACAAGATTTCAAATTGACCTACACGCTTAAGAGTTATGGCCCTTTACACAAAGAAAAATATGTCAATATCACATTTGCCCAATATATTATGACACATCTGTGACGGTGCTGATATCTTAACGTTACGTTACTATCAAAGCATGCACGGGGGCATGTGTCGTCCTATGGAGACAGCTCTTGTTTGTTTGAATTCTATTTTAGTCTTACAGCTTTCAATGTGATTGACAAAACTTTTATTTTTCAAGAGTTTGATTATCTCAATAGTTCCAAAGTGCATAATTATTGTTTAAACATGCAGAGGAAAGATCAGACAGTTTTGTGTTTAGCATATAATTTAGGACTGTGACTTTGTCATGTGAAATTGCCTGTACTCGGGTAGCTTTAGACAGGACCTTGTATATATATATCCCCCTTTTCGTCTTGGTTAGATCCCCCAGTTAGATTCCAGGGTTAGCTGTTGAATATTGCAGCCTTTAGTTTTTTTCTCCTCATGTGGAGAAGTTGTCAGTTCCTTGTGGATCAGAGCTACATGTACTATTACGTTGTTGTTAATTCTTTGAAAAACGCTGTTACCCCAATGAAAAAGGTGATTGTAAAAAAAGTAACATACTATAGCACAAAACACAAGATATATTGGACACACATTAAACTTTATCGTTCAAGGTCAGATCACCAACAATTGTACATCTGTCTCTGCTTGTGCAAGCTTGCAGCGTGTATCTGTCCTTAAGTGACTGTGACCATTTGAGCCTATTAATTAACTCCAATACAGATTGCAATTATTTTTGTAATTACTAATTACCAACATTATAATTATTAGTTAATTGTTGTTGATTGAACAATCTTGACCACAAACTCAAATCACCATGGTTAATTATAAAGTCAAGAAATATGTTATTTTAAATCCATAATCATCAAATTTAAAACTGTTCAAAATTTGTGTTACAGCAAAATGCACAAAATTATATACAAATGAAAATGATAAATTTTATTGTATTTTGTCTGTGTTATTAATTGAACATAATTATTCATACGGACAAGCCTGCTATGGAGTCTGGGACGGTTGATGTATTGTTTCATTTTGTTTGATCATTTATTGGATGATGGTTACATCTTGTATTACAGTCGGTCCATTGTAACGAGATGATTTAAAATTTGCAGCTGGAATATTTTAACACATTGTTATATTTTATAGTTTGATTTAGTTCTGAGTTGACAGTATGATAGGAATACTGGATGTGATGCTGATAAAAAGGAAAATAAAAATAAAAAATCTTTGAAATTTGAATTTTTTACTCCTGCAAAATGATAGACCTCCAAACCTACAATCTGTGATTTAAGTAGTAATTCTCCCATTATTTAGTATTGAAAATAATATCACCAATTAAAAAGCGATTCATCAAAAATGGAATAACAATATTTTTTCAAAAATAAGAATATATGGTCCACTTTGAGGACAACTTACTTTGTATGTGTAATATAAAGAATAATAAAGATGACACAGGAATTTCTGCTTTACAAAACTTTCCTATTGTAATACTATTCAGTTCCGTCCAAATATTATGTTCTAAATGTATAGTTTGTACCATGATACCCAAGGTTATCCAAACACTGCAATATGGATTTTTATATACTTTATGATGATATTTTATTTCGCTGCAAAAATATATAAATAAAGGGTTAAGCACAACATTGCCGTAACTGGTTCGTTAAATTTAGCGAAATATGACATTTTTTTCGTCTAGCCTCAAAATGTCACGTTGTGGAAGGTGTGACCGTTACCTTGAGTTACATAAAAATAGAAAGAATTTCATCCTTGCAGACATCATGACAAGACATTCACATTTATCATGATCCGTGCGGTTTTGTACCATAAAATGTTTGTTTGTACTGCGCACTAGAATGAATTTCTGTTTTATATTTTTTTGTCCATATTTGTTTTGCATCTCTTGTGTGAAATTTCTGGTTTGCTTGTAAAAAAAACTGGCGTGTCATTGTAACCTTGCATAAATCACGCAGTGAATGTTTTCAAATGTTGAATTCCCGGCTTTCAGACTGTCTAGTCATTTATATAATGTTCTGTCATTGGCTATTAGTTTGAATATGATCTATGTTACTGGAAGCTTGTTTTTCAAATTTTATAGACATTGTCAATAATCATACAAGCTTCTCTTTGATCAAGATGATGTATGGGTCACCTAGGAGACTGAATTTTAAAATTGACTTTTGAAATTACTTGAAAGGCAAGCATGTAAGTGTTAGGTATCCAGCTATTAATATGAGCCTGGAACTTCAATAATTTCAATGTTAATGAGATTTAACTGAGTTTTAAGGTTTACCACCAACCTTGTTGGAAATTGTGTTTTCAAAGCTGGAAAAAATGAATGAATAATATGCATGACTCATCAAAAACTGTTAAAAACATGTATGCATGTGGTATGAGCTATAAAGGTTCCCTACATGTGATTATTCTGCCACCACAAAACTGTTAGATTGAGTCATTCCACTTTGGCACTATAATACACTCACTTGAAGCAATTATACAAAATTACAAAACTAATCCACTCCTTTGTTTCCGAAGTATTGGCTCATTCTATAAAGAGAGTTCTCTGGAACATTTTCTGCTTTGATGTTAAATTGCAAGCCAGCAATGCATGGTACTGGATACAGTGTAAGGTTTGTCATTTCCTGCTACTAACAAATACCAAATTAGCATCTGCCAGTCCCAGAGACCTCCTAATGTATGGTGTTCACTATAATATGAGGTTGTCATAAAAAGTCATTATGATTTGGCTCTCGGCCATGTGCTGAATCCCTCTATAATATGTCAGTCCTCTATGATATTTCGGAGCATAACTATATGAAGGTTTATTGCCAACACTTAGAGGCCTTAATGGTACCATAATGACTCATGGAGCTTAGATGACTGTGGTGTACAGATAAAACAGTGTAGCGCTAAAAAATTGTAATTCATTCTTTAAATACTGTTCAGTAAGACAATGTTGCAGTTATCATTGAAATGCGTTCATGAGTCACTGCACCTGTTAGTGTTTCTATTCATATAATTGTGCCTTTATTACATCATTCTGCTAGAAAATATCCCAGCCCATAATTGAGAGCATAATTGTTTCGGCTAATAACTAGCATGAATAATGCAACGGGTCTTAAATGGCTTATAATTGCTAAAAAGTTCCTTTGGGCTTCATCATGCATGTTTTCCACAACTGTTGGCAATATGTTAGCCTGTCATATATGTCAACTTGTACCATTTTTGATCTTCAGCAACCAGGCCTTTCAGCAACTGACTCTTAAGCCTCAATACTGAACATAGGGAGAATTTTGCCGAGCCACTTTAAATTTTGGGTCTGAAAATATGGCTAGTGTGTTCTCACTCAATTTAAGCGACACTGATGGTTCGAAAGTCAGGATGAATATATAAGTTCTTACATTTAAGTAATTAATTAGTGCACAAACAAGAATGATGCAATAGATGCATATATATATGTGAGTTTAATTTGAAGGTTACTTCATGAGCATTAAATGTATGTTCGAGAACATGCATAGAACATACAGATCGTGGTCTCAGTACAAGTGTCAGTGTGAACACTGAAAATGATTCATACAATTTCATGCATGTGCCCATGTTTTACTTTCACTATTTTGGCTGTAGATTTATGTGTGACAAGTAAGTTTGATATAGTGTGACCAGTGACAAGGTGTTGTCACATGACAACATGTTTCCATGGTATAAATGTGAGGAATGTTGCAACATATGTTGTCGTACAATTATAGAACAAATTTATGCTCTTTTTGATCTCATACACATGTCATGGTTAGATAATTAATTATAAGATACTAGTAGGATAGAATTAACAGATGCAATCATACTTTATTAAGGATTTATACGGCAATTTTATGTATTTTCTAAAATTCTATTTCTTACGAATCTGCATTTTAAGTTGTGTGTTTAAATTATATGTCATCTCTGTATGATCCAGTCATAGCTATTGTGACATGTCAATTGCAAATTTTGCATCCTGAATGAATTTGACTGATAGAAACAATTATAATGACTATAAAAGTGTTTATGGCAACAAGTATGAAGACTAAACTAATGGTTTGTCATTTTCATAGTGTGATCGATAGTTTGCAGTGTTAAAGCATAAAAGCATACTTTGTTCCTGACTGGCATCAGCTGGGTCTCTCCTTCATATTGGCTGTAAGTGAGTGTCACCATGTTTGCATGTTGAATATAAATGACAAGCTGTGCACTTCATTTTCGTGCTGATTTTGGTATTTTTCAGTAGAGATTTAACTAGACAGTCGATAGTGGGGGTATAAAGATATCGAGTTAAATACGGTCGCCTTGTTCATGAAACATGACTATAATTGTGGCTAACAGTTTATTGTTCGGGATTCTATAAGATACTGAAGGTATTGTATTGAATCTATGCGTGTGGCACGCACATTCACTACGTGAAAGCTTTCAAGACAGGGAAAGTGAAGGAAAAGAATGTGTCAAGACTTATAACGAGGTCTATGCATGTTACATAATATTGCATGCCACGTCTGTCCTTCCTGCAAGTCAACCCCATGTCAGTTTCTAAACAATTATTCTTGCTCATTCACAAAGGTACATTCAACATTTTGACAACTTGCTCTCAGGTTGCTCCTAATTAAACTGCATGATCATTCTTCAGCATTATTGCAATATTTATAATTCCAAATTTTTAAACTGTAAAACTCTTTTCTGAAGTATGAAGAAAAACACTGGGTCGGCAATATTGCTTTAAAGAACTAGTAGTTATAATATTTTACTTGCATGTTTGTAAATGATGACTGTGACTTACAAAAAATCATAATATTGCTCTGTCACATATCAGACATAGAAAAAATTGCATTTCATTATTAATTTTATTATATTTGATAATAAGAAATTCCTGCTCACTAATTACCCTGTCACCATTTCCGCCCATGACCTGAACATTACGTTTGAGCGACACAACCGATTGTATTTAAATTCTTGGCTTATTCCAGTTTGATAAAATTGTCGTGCAAAGGTCATCTTATGTAGCCATTATGTCTTAATTTGATAATAGCAGTACAGCATGTCGCCCATTTAGGTATCTGAATTGATCAAATTGTTGAAATAGTTGGCAATGATATCTAGTCCATACCATTAAATCGGAGTTCTATAAAATTTTGTAAAGATATCTTGATTTCAGTTGTGTAATTAATGTTTTACTTTTATTCAGACAGCATTTTTGTGTCGCCTTTAAATACTTGAAAAAATCAGTTACAATATTTGTTAAAACTGCATTTTCCGACTGACTCTTTAAGTGTCCTGTAGAAAAAAAATCTGGAAAGAAAATTACTTGTTCATGATGAGTTGATTCTGTTGCCGAAATTCATGAAAATTAAGATTTAGTCTTGTCATTCGATCTTAAAACAAAGAATTCTGATGTTCCGCTGTTTAAAATATGTGAGCGTGCTTGTGTCATTAACATCATTGACTTTTGAGACATCATTGTGCCCTATAAATGTACTTGACTTATATTTAAATGAGTCTGTGCTTGATTCATTGTGCCACATTATTTGATCTTTTATACTAATCAGTTGATGTCAGCATTGTAGAGATAACATCAATGTTTTACATTGTTTCACTAATCACTATAAACATTTATAAATATTTTTATTAATAGTTGTCACACACATCATAAACCATATTACATTTCTCATTTTAAACAGTATAAACATAACTGATTGATACTAATAGACAAGTCCTGCTAATCAAACCACTCATGCAACACCAACCAACCATCGCTAACGTTTGACATCATTGTAAAGCCACAGATGGTCGTTATAGTAGCGTTCAGCTTACTCAGATCATATCGGTCAAATTTAGATGATTAACGTTCCAGAAATTTGGTTCAAATTGTTAGTTAAAAAAATGAACAATCAAGCACCCTGTATAGTTTTAATTTTTTATCACCGGCTGCCACTGTATGGGGTAGTTTTAATCATAGGTAATGAAGCTAATACAATTTGATTATTGTTCAATAAAGTGGTGTAGTCATGTATGGAAAAGATTAAAAGTTTCAGTGTGACATTTAATACTTTATTACTGGGTTTATTTCGTCATGATGATTGTGGAACACTATTACATGCAGTCATGTTACGTCCTTTATAAACATGATTTAATTATAATGAACATGACTTTGTATTATAATTACAAGTTAACGCTTTATGTGTCATTGACCCCTATAAATTCAACCTTATTTTTACCTAGTTACCATTACTTAACACTTGTAAGAATGTGTACAGTATCATGCAGTTGCCAAAGTCGTCATCTTGCCAATGTAGTCATCTTGTCAAAATAGTCATCTTGCCAACATTATTAAGTCGTGTACTGAAAGTACAGTAGGAATAATCAACACTGGTGTGCTGCTTGGTGTCATGCTTATAGTTCCATGAAGTCAGACTTGGCCCAGTAGAAGTTTCTTTATAGGGCATCAAAGCTATTATTATTTCAAATGATCATAAATGTACAGAATAATTTGTTATTGCCATGTGTTACCAAATAAAAGCACTAAAAGGCACTATGAAGGTATTGGAGAATGTTCCAGAATGATACTTCATACCTAATACTTAATATTGTTGCCTTGTTGAGTCAGCTGGAAACAGTACATCAAGCGATTGTTTTACCCAATGTTGTGTGTATATTTATACCCCTGTAATGTATGTTTATACCCCCTCGTTTGTTTGTAACTTTGTTTGAGAGAAAACAAAGTCTTGCACTCTCGTGATCTCACTTACATTGTCTGGTGTAGATTCCCCTAACGATATCCTGCCCACCACTAACCGGGTTAGACATTGTCTTAAGTTTCCCCGCAATGTTGGTCTGTGCCAAGTTTTAAGTTTTAACTGTTAGGTCTGCTCATAATGTATCGGTACAAAAACCCGTACAATAATCTACATGCATTGTTCTACTTACGGACCTTTGTTGTTTCATTTGAATTGTAAGGATATTGGATACCATTGCGGTTTTTACATGAATGGGGCGTCAATTAGCGGGCTGCATTGTCTTTTATTTGTGCTGGTTATGATATTTTTATGGTAAATTATGCTTTTGTTTGTGTCTGATCATTGTAAACAGTAGAAAAATAATGACATAATAAGTTATTAATAATGTATGGTACATAGATACATTGTCTGTACTGATTTAAAGCTCTTATTATGGTTATTTAAAATGTTGAAATACATTGTACCCTCATTGGCTCGTATCCAAGCTCACTCACAGTCCTGCACTATATAGCACAGTAACTAACTGTTGGTGCATTAGCACTATAAGGCAGACACTGAACAGGTCCAAGCATTTGATTCCGCCAGTGGAACATCTACATCTACTACTCCACATGTGGAGAAGTTAAATAAAATCTTTGTTGTTTGTATCAGAACAGGCTTGTTGCTGAGCTGAAAATCAATCGTAAGAAAACTCAATTGGTTTGACAAACTTGCCAATGTATATTGTGACTGCAATATGGGATCCGTTGCCTAAGCAATGCGCTATGTATTGGGCTTTCCCCTGGAGGTAATCCATGCCTTCTATACTTCATTAAAGAGGAGGTAACTGAATGAAAGTGCTTGGTAGCGCTTTGCTTTGGCAACAAACACATGGTTACAAAACCACAGACTTTCATGTATTTTACCTGCACCAATTTCATTAAAAACCACAGCATTTATTATGATTAAGCTTACATTTTCATGCTCCGAAGCATTCGGACTGGTTCATGATCATTATTCAGAAATATGCTTTCATATACAATTTATTATATGTTGGTATTTTTACATCTAAAAGTGTTGCACTTCTAAAACTTTAACCATTGAATGTTTTGCGGTTGTTAGGAATTTATGGGTGTTGCTACATGTACCTGTGCATTTCACTCATGAGTATTACCGATCACTGGGGTTTCACAGCTGACTTTTGTACTTTTCTTTTTTGACCGGTAATCTGTGGTTGGTGTTTTGGACTCTTGGTTCCAATTTTATTCTTACATATCTAAAAGTACTGTATCATACATTGTGTGAATTTGACCTTAAATCAATTTGACCACTGTTTTGGAGAAACTTTCGTTATTTTATTTTAATTTGTTTTTGTAGAGGTAAAGGTGTTAATTTGGGGGAGGACTGAGAGGAAGAGTCAAATGTATTATTTTTTTTAATTTATAAAATAATGATAAATGTGAGGAAAAAGTTGCGGTAAGCGGATCTATGATGGATTGCATTGAAAACTGAGGATACTGCATGTGTCCCAACGTGACAATTTGACCTGATGACTATAAGGTGAATGATTGGTAGATTTCTGGCCTAGATCATGGTTAAATACATGAATCATTACCCCCTCATTACCATATCAGTATATGTATGTGATGACTGATTGCTTGCCAGGATAATCTCTAGACCAATTGAGTCATGCTATATTCTGTGGTGAATATTATATAAAGACTTATCCAACCATTGCATTTATAATTCGGTAATTTCAAGGGGCATTAGACAGCTGGGGGAACTTTTAAATTGATATAATATTTAAGATTATAAAACACAACACTGCTATAAGGTGTTCTTTAAATTCAATGAGATAGAACAGTTATGCATTCAGCTCTTGTTCTGTCGCAGCAAGGATTCATGCAAAGTTTCATCAAACAAAAAATCGGGTTACGTTATAAAAACCGGTAACTGCCGATATGTTTAAAATATTCTCAAGGTTATAGAGATTCTATGCATTAGCTGATTATATAAATGTTTATATAGCACTTTTAAGCTCTCCATTTATATGCAGCATTAATTTGTACTTTCTTGCATACAGTGACCTCAGACTTGGCAATTTTCCTCTACTCTATTTGTCATAGAGTGTAATTTACCGTCTTATTTGGCACGTTTGCATGTTTATTTCGTGATAAATATTGCTTGCCTTGTTATTTTTTATACAGGACATGCTATGTTTTACACCTATCAGGCCCGAAGCATGTAACGGCTTCAAAGTTGTAAAGGTGGTCATTGTTATGTTTTATTTACATGTACCTGGTAAACATAGAAAAATGGGACTTGTTACATTTTATGTTCGCAAACAGACACCTGTATTTTAATATTATGATATAGAAATTACACACATCGCCGTCGTCACGTCATGTTAATATACTGATAGTCTTCAGACTTACTACATATAAGCCTTTAGGAACTTTATATATATCAGCTTTATATATTCCAGGGCTCTATTTTAAACAGCCCTGGAATGCCAGTTTGTAACCTTTATAACATTTAGGTTTGTCAGTCGCAGTTGTCAAACCTGAAACCTCTCACTGCAAGACAGACTGACTGCAACCTCTGAACCAATCGCAATTACAGTAACCTCTCCATTCTTACTATCTAGCATTTGGTAACCAATTTTCTCTTTAGCCCATACGTATGAACCTTTAGTGCCATTGGTTGATAAACAGTTGCTTTTTAAATATTAAGTGCTTATGAATTCTTTTAAAATATTTGATTTCTAAACCTTTAAGTTCAATAAGCGCTTAACTTGATCTTACTAACGTACCTGTACTTTGTCATGTTTATATAGACTTGTGTGTCAGATTTTCCTCATCCGCATTATTAAATATTTCTCAGCTGGGGACTGGAGCCCACACTGCGTGTGTCAAGTCAAAATGAAGAGAACATTATAGAAAATCAATTCCTTTATTGTCATTCCCTGACCTTTTGCTCCATTGAGATTCATTAGGTTGAAAAGACTGCATGTTTGACAAGTATCCAGTAAACCAATGGTAAACAATCAGACAGCGAAAATATTATCATTTCATTTAGACCATAATCAAATAGATTGTTTGCTCTGGACGAGTCAAGTATTTTGCAGGCTATTGCTAACTTAAAAGTGTTGTTATTGATTTGGTTCATAGCAGAGTTTGATGACCATGCAATTCATACCAAGCCAGATCATGACACTTACGTAAATACCCCCTGGACGTGCTGTTGATGGCTTTACTCTGTTTTTATCCTCCACTCGATATCATAGTTTGATGTATTTCCTTTTTATTGGACTGTTTACTTTCCCTTACCTTCTATACAGTCTGATTGTGTATGTTATTGTGTCGGATATGTCTGCATGACGTCTTTCAACACTCAAGAACATTTATTTCACTATTTCAAACATTGTTTTGGCTTATACTGTTCAAAATAGGTCTCCTTTACAACTTGTGTGTTAATTGCATTTCAATGTATATTTTTCAATGATTAATTTATAAACTATACACTCTGGTAGGACTTGAAACTTATAGTCTTACTACTACGGTGACAGTGCACTCCACATACTACGGACACATGCACTCCACTTGTGGAGAATATTAATTAGCTAGTGGAAAAAGAGCCAGCTAGTACTGATAAATAAATAATTTTAAGAACTGGTTTGGTCAACTAGAAATGAAACTGTGAAATACTAAATGAAAGCAAAATTGTTAAAAAAAACAACAACATTATTTTAATGTAAACACAAGCCATTTCACCACATTATAAAAGCTTAGCTCAGATGCTGTTAATTAAATTGCACATGTTGCATAGAAATTAATTTCAATCAAGTGGTGCAAATGTCTTAATGTATACATAAAGTTAAGTACTTTTTAATAAGCTTCTGTGAAACATTGATGAGTCAGGGTCTGCCGGAAGCTTTAATTAGTTCTCTCAGTTTCTCGCAAGAGCTTATAGAAAATTTATAACCAACTGATGCAATAAATTGCAATAAGTAACGAATACTAACGATATATAAATAGCTATTAGTGATTTGTCATTAGTTGTCACGCGTAAGAAACTGACATCATCATTGTTTTAAACCATCGCTTCATCACTCATCCATATAGACTACACATGTACGCATGTATAAGGTTTAATACATTGATGTCAACTTGTGGCTTCTGATTCAAATCTGTGATGATTATGAACGATTAACCTGTCATTTGTTTACCACAAAATTAACACAGAATGTGACGATGAAATATAATTAGCAAAAAAGGTCTGACAAATGTACCGTACAGTTTACCAGACTTGGTAACAAGTCAGAATGTACAGTGTGTGCTGTTGAGTTGTCTGTCTGTCATGTCATGTCTCATAAGAATACATTAAGTCGGTAAAAACATGAACTGTTAAATAAGGGAGAATTTCTTTGAACTGCTAGTACTTTTACTGTACACTAATTTACTGACTGGCCTTGGCAAATATGCTGGTGCCAATTTGATGCTCTTCTATTGTTTATTTGTATCAAAACTTGCTCAGGTAGTGACCTGATCACTGTAATTTATGGGACTTAAAAAGTTGAGATTTCAACAATTTAAGTATGGTACTAGATACTTTGGTAAATTCAACATTTCAATTCTCTGATTTTTACCAGACATTGTTTAACATAAGAGATATTGGATGGTAAAATAGCATCCTTGGTAAAAAATTTAATCGGTAGGCTGCAAGCAGAGACTTTACATTACAACATTTGGCTATGGCGTCTTATAGGATAAATAACTGTAATATTATAAAGATATCCAGCGTGTACAAAGTGATATCTTATTTCATTAAATAATTTTTCTCCCTGTAAGACTTGAGATAGTACTGGTCATCTTACATACCAAGTAGCGGTCACCCTGTACACATGATCCGATCTACCCACACTTGTGATTGTATCGTAGGGTATTAAATCCCTCTCATTGTCAATTTGTTCACGGTAACATTCACTGATCTTGTCATATTGTGAAGACCTCTTGCAGTGCTGGTCATATAGTACATATATAATCCTATTTTCTCTCCTATTACCAGTTCAAAATCGACTGTGTTTTTCCTTATAAGGTCTGATCTAGATAAATGTCAGGGGATATGTTGATGTTTTGGATGTAGAAATTGACCTTGGGTTGATATTTTGCTGACCGTGTCAACTCTTCCCCTGTACTGTTATATACTGGCAACTATATTATTTAAGCAATAATTTTATACCATACATAGTCTTTTTAAGATTGTTTTGACGAAAGTTAAGTTAAACTAAAAATAAGCAAAGCCATATGCACTGGAGTGACTCCATGACACTATAATTATTTTCAATGTACTTTAACCAAGCCAGTTTTAGAATTAGTTTTTTTCATACTATTTTATTTTGATATGATGGATACTTAATTTTAACCAAAAATGAATGATTAAAGTTATGGATAGTTTGAATGTGCATCTTTAGTGTCAGAGTTCACTCCCTTTATTACTCTACAAGTACCTTGGTCCTTTCATTTGGATTACTTTGATTTTATCTCTGTTTTCAATATAGCAATTATTGCTGTAAGCGATATTTGTGCGCTGTATTTGATTTTCTCTTGATTTTGCTTGCTAATATTAGAAAATGTTAACAGTTACTTGGTTACTTGTTAATTATAAGAATTATTGTTTGTGTATTTTCAGTATTTGAGAACCGAGATAAGATTATCCTCGTGATGGAGTGTGCCGACGGCGGTGAACTATATGACTATATCAATAGTAACCAACTTACAGAGAAAGACGCTCGTAGAGTCTTCCGACAAATTGTCTCCGCCATACAATGTTGTCACAAGGTGATTTATTCTTACTATAGATAATTCAATATTGATTCGGGTCCGCTTCCTTGCTTCGTGTAGTTATCAGTTTTGTAGTCCCAACTTGTGTTTGTAGTCATCAGACCCAACCAATCACATGCCTGATGCACTCAATATTAATTTACCGCTTGTTGATTTGAAGTAAATTAAGGCTGTCTGAGTAACAACAAAAATAGCAATATGCGTGCATGCTTTGCACAATGTTGCAGATCTATATTGATAAGTTGTTGCAACAATTATTTTCTGTTCTAACTTTGAATCAATATTTCCAAAACTGCTACTTTTTTGGGAAGGGTATAATCGGCATGTAAAATGCCTTTGATATAAAAATTATGTAATACAGTTGTTGTTGCTAATTTTTTGCTGATTTTTTTATTGTATTTTTCAGCTTGGAATTGTTCATCGTGACCTAAAACTTGAGAATATTCTCCTGGACCGTGATAATAATGCCAAGGTAAGCTAGACCATATTTATATTAAAATACAATTCCATACATTTGTACATGTATATATTCTGGTAAAGTAACCAATTTTTTTCCGAAATTTAACCTTTGGATACAAAATAAAATCCCTGACATGAACGGTTGATGCAAGACTTAGTCTTCTTTTTTCAGTTTTAGTGAAATGGTATTCCTTATTTCAATTACCAAGGCTGTTGAGTATTAAAGTTAATTTAAGTACAAATTGCTTTAATTACACAATGTTCTTTTTATACATTGTTTATTCTTCTCTGTTTTCAGATTGCAGACTTTGGTTTGTCCAATTATTACAGTTATTCGGACACATTGAAGACTTTCTGTGGCAGTCCATTGTATGCCTCTCCAGAAATAGTCAGTGGACTTCCATACTATGGTCCCGAGGTATGATCTTGCTTCTTAACATAGCTAAAACTTACTGACTTCTTTCTAAATTTTGAATGCCTACCCAAGACACCAGACTGTTATTTCGTAGCTCAGTGGCTAATGCACTTGCTGTCTAATCTGGTGACCGGGTTCAAATCCAGATGGAGGATATATATGCCTGCCATATTTGAATAAAAATAAAGCAAATAAAGGCTATGCTATTTACTCAAAGTTGATAATTGATTATACAGGCGGAGGAACAAATTAGTGCTGGATGGTTCTAGTTAGGTCAACTGAAATAATAAAGCATTTACTTTTAATGCAAATATATTTATTATAAAAATGACAAATTGAATTAATTAAATCAATTAATTTAATTTAATAATTATTTAATGATGTAAGCTGTTTAAGACAGACCTATGGCTGCTGTATGCATCACATTATGTAACTAATGACTTCTAACACAGTTTCAAGCTGATCAGTGGAAATATGCATAAAATTATTCCTATGAGAATGATGGACGTCCTCCCCGTGCAGTTTATATTTAAACCACATACCAAAGTGGTTGATTAATATTAAATATGAATACCGGTACAATATGTACACGGTGGAGTTAAGATGTCCATACTTCCTCCATCATGTCCTCATTTGTTGAATTCTCAAACAAAGGTGATATAATCAGACATTGCTTATATCACGGGGCATGGCTTGTCAGATTTCACATAAATAACTTCCATTAGTTGACAAGTTTATTGTGTTAAATATAAAGTTGAATGATTACTTAAAGTAAACCGGTTGCGTAAATACTTCGAGTTCAAGCCGCAAAGAACTAAACCAAGGTGCTGTAAACTCAATACTCCTGCGAAACACAAATGTAATATAAAAATGATGTAATGAATAAAATTTTTGATAAAATATTTCAGCTGAATATTTGCTGAATATTGTAAAGTCATCTAAAATTTGATGGGACAAAATTTTGTGGTTTTGGTAAAAAAGACCATTTCGATGGGATGTTTATTCATGGATTTTGCATTTCAGATAATTAATACCCTACCAGAGAAAATTGTTTATTTTTCAATTAGATTTGATTTTGTTGTTGAAGGTGAACCACAAAATTTACCCCCCCCCCCCTCCCAAAATTAATGATAACTACCGGTATGGTTATGTCTCAAACAAATTCTTCTCTACTAATCTCCAGTTGTCAGATGCAGATGAGCAAGTTTTAACTGATTTATGATTAATTTAAGGAAACAGATTTGGTCAGCTGTAAACAATGTTGAAAACAACATAAAACCAAGCAAAACAAATCCTGCTGGGTATATACAAATAGATTTGTTTTCTTAATGCCAATTTTCTCATACTATGAACATCAACAAACAATAAAAGAAGCCGTAATCAACCTTATACCTGGTCAGATTGTAAAACTGGACAATAGAATGGTCAATGTTAGCGTGGTCATTGGTCAGTGTCCGAGGTGAGTAACCAGCTGCAAATGGTCAAAATACTACAAAATACGACAAATCTGTCATTGTTGCCTGTGTTACGTTACCTTATATAGATAAACCCAGGTCTTAAATAGTTCATGAGTAATTATTCAACATTTGTTCGACATCACAACAACAATATTTCCCACAGTGTCTTTCATCCTGGCACTTGATTACCGGTGAAGACTCTCGGCTTATTATATATCTGTCTTATTATGTATGGACACTATTTTTATAGCTATAGGACAAATACCGTTCATTCTTAAGCAATTTATATGACTATAAACAATTTATATGACTATAAACAATTTATATGACTATAAGTTGCAATGGAATACTATAAATTTATGGTCATATTTACGTACGTATACAGTTATACAGTAAAACACCCGTAAAATGAACCATCTTGTAAATACCTTAAGGCTACCCCAGTGTACTTAAGTAATAAAGAATTGACTGGGTTATAGTTTTAAACAAATTATTGTGTATATATAAATACAGGATAAATCTGGGTATGTTACAGGGAGAGAATATTATCAAATAAGGACCTCAGTATGAGCAAACAGATTAATCAAGTTATGTCAAACAGGATTCTCACCTCTCTAATCAATTTATTGAATCATTCCCAATGATATTATCTTAGACAGGCGGAGTTTTGTATTTGTCAATTGATAGTTTGGTCTACTTGACGTCAACGAATGGTCCAATTTACTAATTTAATTGGTCCAATTAACTGTATTAAAGCAATCTGTTTGTAAACATGTTATATCAAATCTTGGTTGATGATTAGCATTCTGTCTTCAGGGGCTTAGTCAGGCTTAAATTGATATGTTATTCACACAAGCCTTGGAAGTTGCTGGTTAAAGTTGGCGGTCCTCATGATGGAGGAAAGTTTGGACTATAATGCCATTTTGGCCATATTTATATTTTTACTCTAAAATTTCAAATTTATGTTTTGCAAAAGCGTACGTCCCTATCACTTGTTACGATCTTGGTCTTAATTAAGCAGGAAAGTTTACTGAATCCCGATCTAGGATTACACAATATTGATACATCAGAACACCTGTATGAAACAAGTACCTGTCTTAAGTAGCCATAATTGAATTATCTCCTTACTGGCAACTTATTACACAGGTTAGACCTTTACCAGCTGTTTACAGTGCTAGTTAAATTGACAATATACAAGTATACTGTGTTGAAGGAGTTCCCAGGTATGAGAGAATCTATCCTGCGAAACATAATAATAATGAAAAAAATTAATGCACTCAGAATTACTTCAAATTTATCCATTTAATTAAAAAAAGTACACTGTTCACCATTAATCTGACGTCATGAATATATAATAAATAAACTTTCAATAAGGCAGTTAATGCAATATATTACATCAAGTCATTGAGTACAAACTGAGATATAGAAGCAGTGAACAGATCTTATCTTAGATATTAGATGAATTCTGTACAAAGGTATCTTACATAAGAACACCATTCCCTGTTAAACCTGTTTGAAAACTATCTTACAAGGACAAAATAAGAAAATAAATCAAACTTAAGTATAGGGAAGTACAGTGTACTGTTTAGTATATTTATTTTCCTTCATATTAAATTTCGTGAATTTGGAAAATTTGGAAAATAGAACATTTCAAGGGCTTGTTTATAGTTCATCAATAAAAATGCGAAAAACCTTGTTACATGTTTCGGATGTTGATTATTTGGAATATTTGTTGGAATTTGATTTTAAAATTGCTCATTTACAAAATCTATGCAAATGAATATCCCCAAAATAGCACATGTTTTACAGTATAAAGCATGTCAAGCGCTTTGCACGGAGCGCACCCTGATATTTCACAATGATATAGTATTGAAGACATCACAGATTGTTATAATGAAATAATTCCTATACTCTAGATTGCCTTCATCTTGACATGGTTATTAATCTATTTTACATATCAGCATATTCTCTGTCATAAGGTGTACTCACATAATCAAGTACCAGACATTTTCAAATGCAAATTGTGAATGAATAAATAACTAAAACTCAGATTTGATTTCAATCAAACCTTCACCGACTTGATGATAAAGTAGGCCGAATGTAATAATAAGGCATATGTCATCACTCACACTGTATAACCTTGTATGGAATTGTACGAAGGAAACCGGGAACCAGACTGCATGGTATATCAGTATGGTCTGGTTCCCATTCTAAACTGTGTGACCTCGTATAGAATTGTTCAAATGAACCAGGTACCAGAATACAAGGCATATCAGTATGGTTTGGTTCCCATTCTTAATGTTTTCATACTGACTTTCAGCTTGTCTTAATCATTGACAATGACATCAGGAAATTAAATGAGACTGATAAAAAAGCCACAAAAACCTATCAACACGACTAAGCCACAAAATGACAACTAGACCATAATAATTTTAGGTAGATGATAAATATATATTATTACACAACAACTTAACTTCACCAACCACAAAATCTAAATTTTCATTTTAAAATTTAAAAAAAAACAAAGAGACATAAATCAGCATTTCAATGTCAATTTATGCACAAAAAACATTCAAATAAATGTTCATTAATTGCCAATAAAAAAGACTGATCACTGAAGCCTCACCTGGCTATATCATTGTACTTTACATCACGTCAGCACCATCTTATAAAACATTATGTAAATTAAATTTAAACATAATATCATCTGTTGTAAGATGACAGGTTATCAGCACGTTTTCAGTTCATTGTTCAGCTTCATTTCTTTCTAACTATTCCGAAAACATGAAAATGTTCTTTTAAATTATTAAGTACAATGATCGTTAAACCAGTCCTGTCTTTAGCAGCCAAACACAGAAGTTCCGAGATGAGCATAGCCTTTATTTGCTTAATTTCAACTGAAATATGGCAGGCAAATATATGTGCCTTCACTGAGATTTTAACCCAGGTCGCCCGATTAGACAGCAATCGCACTAACCACTGAGCTACAGAGATGTAATAAAAACGACTGCTTAAAACCCGGGCATCGTGACAATAGCAAGGTCACTCTCTCCTGCATTGTGCAAGTTGTAAACATATCAAATATTCTAAGAATGTATGGTTTATTGACCGGTCACATAAGTAGTCGTATATTTCAATGACCCGTCACATGACAAGTGCCGGTAATCTGTATGATTCGTCAAATCTCAAATGTTACATTTTCTGTAATGTTTGTTAAGTGTATGTTTTGACAGAAATGTTAAATTGAGAATTAGTTAATGAGAGCTTTCAAAGCGGACAAGTCTCTGACAAGTTTGTGTTACTAGGTAGCTAATGCATACCTTTTGAAACAACTTCAGTATAATACGTCCTTGTTTACTTTTTATTCGTTCATTTGAAATAAAAATGTTCTCTCTAAGTTTTGTGATAAGCTGGTGAGTGGGTATAAATCCAATGTTAGGCAATAAAGTATAAACATTAGGAGACATTTACAGAATGACAAACATAGATATACGACAAATTTAGATATACGTCGCATCAGTGTAAATAAAGAACATCATTTTATTTTTATACGATTAGCTGTACATTTTAGATATGTGCTTATGCTACATAATTACGTGGCTATTTTGCTCCAATCAGCTGGTATGCTGGTTCCATTATGCTGTGTTACTGGATCTGACCAATATCTAAATATTCTGTCCGTTTGCCTGGCTAGCTAGCCCAGTCTTAGAGTGCTACTCTGTCACCCATTGAATTCCTAGTTAGGCTGATTCTGCTCTACCTTGAACTTGACTACAGTCATATCCCCTATGTGTAGAAAAGTTCCAGTTGTCAATCTGAAAGAACAGTACATCTACACTAAGTTATAACTAATTTGAGCTAGATAGAATTGATAACTTGGAATAACTGACGAAAAATATTTGAAAAATTGTGTAAAACACATTGAAAATTAACCAACATACTGATAATTGACCGTGACTATTGACTATCTAACATTATGTTACATTGATTACAAACAAGTCAATTTCTGGCAATTGCAATGAGGCATACACATTGATTTATTTAGTATCATCACATTAAGTCATACTGAGTCCATCAGACTTTAAAATGTGCTTTCAATAGCTATAAAGGATACAAGTTGAATTTTATAGAATTCTGATAAGTCATACAGTGATTTGGTTTATTCGATGTGATACAGATACCGTAATATTTTTTTTATTATACTGATTTACCAGCCATGTGTTTATGTGAGATTGTATTATATATTTTAGGTGGATTGTTGGAGTCTTGGTGTGGTGTTATATACCCTCGTGTATGGTACCATGCCATTTGATGGGTCCAACTTTAAACGTCTACGCACACAAATCACAACTGGTGATTATTACGAACCAGACAAACCTTCAGGTACATATTGCTCTTGTTCTAAATCAATCCAGGTGTCCAATACTTAAGCAAAGCGCTACCGAGTGCCTTCATTCAGTGACCTTCCGTTCCATTAAATATAGAAGGCATGGATTACCTCCTGTGGAAGGCGCTATATAGCGCTTTGCTTAGGCAATGGACACCAATCATAACTGACAGGATTTGACTAAATAGGGGATGATATAGGGACTAGACTTTTCCAAGGGTTATACAAAGTCATGGCTGCCTGACAAATAGGTGTTATTCAAGAGGTTATAAGGAACTTGACTTGTGGGGCTTGATTTATTTAAGGGCTAGATCATCGGTGTCATAAAAGGAATGTAATTGATTTGTACTTATGACAGCTTTACGACAGCTTTATTGTTTATTCAGGGCTGTCATATTTTCATAGGGGCTTGCCCTTTTGGGGCGTATCACACTTTCACAGCTATTTATATATTATCACCTACAGTTTAATAGGGGCTTGAATTTTTTAAGGGTTTATGAGGGGGCTTACACATTATGTCTGGCACTGAAAGTCAGGACCGGTATACCTTTTATAGTGAAGGAGATGTTAACTATGTTATATGACTGTACTGTAGTCCGTAGGTAAAATTATACCAACGTTTATCATGAGTCAAACATGACATTCAGTTTGTTTAAGATATTGATAAAATACTTTTAGCGTAGATTAATGATAATTTGACATTTTTTCTATATCTATATTCTAATTGTCATATGTTTGGAATTCAGTAGTATTTAAGTAGGTGGTTATTTTAATTATTGTGGTTTGTTGTGATTTTGAGTCACCTAGTATATTAATGACATTATAATTAATGTAGTCGAAACTAGTTAGTATATAAAATTACCCGTACCATTCACGATCAGTGAAGCAAATCATCGTGTATTGTTTAAAACCACATCACTTCAGAAATAAAATACATTCGTTAGGTCATATATAGGTATGTTGTGTTATGCATACTATGCAAGAAATGAATTGCCGTAAAACCTTTGTAGAAAGGTCACCTCTTTATAAACACTTGACCCTTTAGCGCAGCAAGGTTGTATCTCACTACCAGTATATACTATAGAGAGATACAACCTTGTTGCACCAAAGGGACAAACTGGTCTATATTAATATTGAGTTGAACTTAATATTTAGGTTGGTCAAAAAGCAAAACAGTTGAAATTGTGTTCATACTAACTACTAAGGGGTGGCCCTTTAAGTGAGGTGGCCGAAATAAAAAATACCCTTTTATTGACACATTGTGACTCAAATGGTTTTTGAACCCACATTATGACCTTTAGAATTCTGAGTGAATGGTCAAATTATATTTAAAATTACAGACCCACTTTGTATTTTGGCTAAAATGGTTAAAACCTAGTACATAACTATTAAAACGATTCTACAAAATCACTTAGTGAAACCCCTTATTATGTAATATTTGTACATCAGTATGTCAGAAAAACTAAATAAATCTCAATGCAAATAGTTTTGTTACATCCCTTTTATAATGTTTAACAAATAAGTGCAAATACCTGTATAAGTAAGGGAAATGGACGGACAATGACAATTGCCACATTTGTGTATAATCTGTTTCCCTGTTTGTATTGTGTAATATATCCATTAAACATCTTGTTGTTATTGTTGTTGTTCTCTTAATTAGGTCAATATTTGTATTAAGTGCAACAAAAGTAAAGTGGGTCAATATTTGGGTAGTTATTGTATTGTATTTCAGTAGGTCAAATATTTAATGATGTTATACAGGTCTTTTATGATATAATATTTGTATTCATTGTAAATGAAGGGGGCATGTAATATTGCGTAATATTAAGCACTTGTCATATACTTGTTACTTACAATAGTGATTTGGTGTATACAACCATAGCAATATTGAAATTTCATTAAATTTTGCATTACACTTAATGGTTTTGCACCGATATGAAGAAGTCCTATGATGTAGGCTTACTCTAGTCTCGGATTGCCTGCTAGTGGGACTATTCATAAAAAAATAAAACTATAGTGTACTTAAGGCCTTAAATATGATAAAATGCCTAGATTTCTGTCACACCTGCCCCCTATTTATTATATCCCTCTCCAACCCTTTCAAACAAACGATACTCACAAACAATAAATTATTTCAAAACTTTAATAACGGCCAATCAGTGTGAATTGAGTCCAGAAACTACTAGTAAATCAAAATTATGTACTGAGTATTATTATTATTATTATTGTTGTTATCATAAACAACAAAAGTAGAATGTAAGAATTAATTTAGTTTGACCTTATTATAGATCATTACTAGTCTTAAGTTCTGAGTAACAGTTTCTAATAAATTTGTTTTCTTGATTTCAGAATCCGCAGGTTTGATCCGACACTTACTTACAGTGAATCCAGCAAAACGTGCCACAATTACAGATATTCTATCACATTGGTGGGTGAACCTAGGTCATAGTACGATGCCGGATAATGAACCTTATATCCCACCCATGGTTCTACAGCCGGTATCCGGCTACCATAATCAAACATTATCATCATCATCATCAGAAAGTGATGGGGAACCAGAATCAGGGGGTGCTAAAAATGTAAAACCGCTGAAAGGAATTCTAAAAAAGCCAAAAATGACAGATAATGTTTCGGATAAAAAGTGCAATGGATCTAGAATGCAAACATTAGATATGCCAACTAGTTGTTCTGTCGAAGACAATGATGCAGAAAATGTTGATAACGCTGTGTTCACAGATGTTGTAAATAATCAGACTGGACCACAAACTGGATCTCAGACTGGATCTCAAAATGACGTTTTGGACGAGATTGTGTCCCAGTCAGACCAATTATCACATGACACTATTGGTGCATCTGCAATAGTGAATGACAGTAATGGTAGAAAGGTGTTTGATGCTCAGGTTATGCCAAAGAGAGGAATTCTGAAAAGAAAGGGTAAATTTAGTACGGGTGATAGTGGGTGTGAATTGAATGAAGTAAACAAGGATATCATTTGTCTGGCAGTGCGTCCGATGGATCTCAGTGAACCTGATTCAGCTATAGACTCTCCAGGTTTCGGTGCCCTAGGTGCTAACACAGACTGCTCTAAAACTATTTGTGATAACTTAGACGGTACTTTCAATTTCGACGGAGAATCGGGCAAGGTTAATAATCTCACACAAGCTGACAATGTGCCTGTGACTGTTGTACCACGTAGAAAAGGTATTCTCAAGAATAACAATCCTGATAAAAGACTTAGTGCTTGTAGTACAGGTTCGAACTCTTCGGCTGATATCCTGGACTTCTCATACGACAGTTGTGATGAGTTGCTGGAAACACATTGTCGGAAAAGTTCGTCGAGATCTTTGATAGATTATGGACTTGAGTTTCGAGACATTCGAGAACAAGGACAAGCAGCTTTACATCATGAGTCCTTCAACTACCACGAGGCTCAGGATGTGTATCAGAAAGCTCAATCCATGTTGAAAGAGTTGTAAAGGGAGAAAACTCTAGTCAGATCATTTTCTTTTGCCATTCTTTTGTGTAAAACCACAGGTAACTGTATCACTGATAACAATTTTTTTTTCTAAATAAATTTGTATTTTCTTTCAAAATATTAACTTTATGAAGATATTGTTTTTGCTTTTTTTGCGTTATAATTTTTTTTTCGTTTTTGTCTTAATCAACGATACAGTTACCTGTGTGTGGAAGCAGGAAACTAAACCATAAACCAATGCAAATCATCAGGTAAAAGCAAATCGAGGGCTCAGCGCAAAACTATGGTATGTGCCTCTATAAATTGATGTAGTTACCATAGTTTTGCGCCGAGCCCTCGAAATACGTTCTAAGGTGCATATTGATATAATGTTATGATAGAACGTGTTACTTTTATACCTGAACTTGGCTCAAACCACTAACTATAAAAACAAACAAATACCCTATAGAATAGTCTTGGTTCTTGTTCTATTATACACACTGTAAAATCATTTATTTTCATGGACTGTATGAAATTTGGTAGACTTTGATCAAATAAAATCAATTAACACCATTGACACCATTAATTTGGGATTTCAAATTTTAGAAAAAGAAATAATTGTACTGTAATTTGTGTGTGTGAGAATATCTCAAACATTTGTCACAATGAATTAACTATGATTTTACGGTGGTATGCAATGTGCCTAAAATAATGTTATAGTGTTATAGAAAGAATATACTGTATACATGTCTATTGTTAGATCTTTCTTCTCTATTACAAGCTGATTATTTTCAATTTTTCATTTTTTTGTACTTTGAAATCTCTACTTTACATTACAACCTGTTTTCAATTGCCTAAGCATAATAAACCCTCATTTTGAATATTTACCATTACATTGTATGTGACTATGTAACTTTAATTTTAAGGCAATCATGCTGACTTCATTTAGAATTATGCTAGTAGTATTGGTAAATTTCTTTTTCATACATCAATTTCAATCAATTTTCTTTTGAAATATAATTTTATTCATCATGATTTTTCACTGATTTACCAAAATCAATTGATTAAGGTTTGAAACAAAAAAAATCAAGAGGACACAAAAACCAAAGCCAAAATGTGAAAATGCTGTATTATTGAAATCAGCAGTTTTTCAGTCTGACGTAATGCTGAGTATCCAATATCACAGTAATTTCGAGTCTGTTGCAAATTGACCAAATCATTGCTTTGATAAAATCTCTGTAATGTTAGATTGGCATCTTAAATTAGTGAGCTTTAATGATGAAAGTGAGTTATATATAGTAAGTTAATCTTGCCGGGATCAGTTATTTTAAACCTGATTGTCAGGATCAGTTATTTTATACCTGATATAATTTTCATGTGTTTTATGTAAATTGGAAAATTTCTGTGTGACCAAATTTTAACAAGTTCTCACACAACAGGCCCAATTTACAAGCTAAGAATTTGTCACCTGGCAGTTGTTGAAATTATTTATTATATGATGAATGCAATTTTATAAAGGAGAAGACAAATTATGTGGCAACTGTTGAAAACTATTTGCATAGTTCTTGAATCCTGAAAACTTTGAGAATTTGTGAAATTAAAAAAATGTGGAAATTCCCCTGTTTACTTGAGTATGTGTTCATTAATATATAATTAAAGTAATTGGGTATTTTGTTACCAGAAAGCCGAACCTAATTGTCTCAAATAGTGTTTTAATATGTCTAGGAATTTCGTACCTGTGCTGAATGCTTTCTAAGTACCTTATATTTCTACTGTGGTAATAGGTAAGGTCAAGTTAAAATTGTTGACCATGTCTTATTTGTCTCTGTTATACAGTACCCATATTGTTTTTTTTCAATTTATAAAGTCTCATATAATGTCTCAGTTTATATTTACTTTTTTATCTACATATTTATCTTACATTTGACTTAAAAAGTAATTAGACTTCTTGAAATTTAAAATACTGTGATGTGACAAAAGCTAAAAATCATAGCCTTTATTTGCCTGTCGCAGCTTTTCTGCTGAAATATGGCTGGCGTATGAGTGCCCCAGTTCACCCTTATTTGAATCCGAGCCGCCACACAGATCTTAAATCCAGACCTCACTTCATTGCGTACACAAGTTCTTTGACAAATAATTAAGTTATACCGTATTTAATGAATTTTGAAAAGTTGCCAGATAAAATAACATAGAATAGTTGGTTTTATCTTCTAGTAGTCCTTGATTTTCTTATTTTGTGTGTATATTTCCTTCTCTGAATGTGCCATAGTTGTATTAATACTGTATGTTACTCCAAAGGAGTCCATAAAAATGCAATTTATTACAAAATGAATTCTTGATTCATTATCCTATCTACATATTTTGTACTGATCATCTATTTCATATTTCTACTTGCCTTATTCATTGGTCTGCAGCCTTTAACGACAAAAGTGATGCATTTTGATGAATATATTTAATATATTTACATAGAGATGCATTTAAAATGTATATACCATTTATTATCATATGGCAGATATGAAATTGACGCCTGAGTAGCCATTTATATTGAAGTTTCATAAAGTTGTTATTTAAAATGTGTGTTTTTTGGTGAATGCTAAATTAATTGATTTGCTTGTTAGGTGCATGAGGATAAACTAGTTTTGTGTGCAGTCAGCACCCATTGAATTGTACTTGGATGCTATGATTTGAAAATGTTGTAGTATTGCTAAAGTATGGCTGAAATTAGCGTAAGGGAGGTAATTCAAACATTACTTCAGTGATTGATAGGGGAGGTAATACATGTATAAGTGTTACTTGAATGGATGTACTGTAAAAAAGATGCTGAAAATGCTGTGCTTAGCCTTTATTTGCCAGGCAACTTTCTACTGAAATATGGCAGGCATATATATGTGCCTCCACCTGGATTTAAACCCAGATTGCCAGAATAGACTGCAAACGCACATTCTAATAAAGTGCCACTATACCATTAGTTGTAAAGCAATGCTTACTTGTGTTTGTATATGTTAATTATTTATTGTGTGCTAGATACATGAGCAATTAAACATGAAATAACTTACCCACTGTCTTATTTGTTTCCTTAAACAATTATAAAAAATGTAGATGAGTGGCCCTTGACCATTTTGAGGGTGCAGTGCAAAACTATGCTAACTTCTTTGACAATAGTCACCATAGTTTTGTCCAGTACCAAACTATGCTAACTTCTTAGACAGTAGTTATCATAGTTTTGCACTGAAACCTCGACTTGAATCCAAATGTTATAATGTACACAGTTTGAAACTAGGGAACACTGACTAGAATGCTTTTCCAAGCATTCAGTAACCTATTAGAAGAGCACGACCAGTTAGTGTCTGCCATGACATTGACCGAGGTCATATATAATATAACATCTTCAACATTTGGAGAAATTGTCGGTTGCTTGCAGGAGAGAAAAATAGTGTTTTCAATTTAGTGGAGAGACAATTGACTGCTTGATATATTTGGCAACTATTGTAGTTGCTGAAAACAGTGTAAAATCGATGATGAAAAACCACCAGGCTGTTTGTACAACGTTGTGACAGCGACACACTGTGAAAGGTGTATGATAAAAACTAAAACAGTTTACATGTAAATGCCTCAAAAATGCCTCTCCTAAAGACATACACTGCCAGCCATGGGTGTAGTGGCATTGTCAGTTGACCGAGAAAATATCTGCAAGAAGAAAACTCTTGTGGGCAGTGTTTCGGGTTTCTCAAAAGGAAGCCATGCTATTGTTGGAATTCTTTGCAACAGTTGTATAAAAAATATTAATCCTGCACCAGAAAGACCTATCTTTTCTGCACATTTTAAAAGTTATTTGATGACAAAATTCAAAGAATTGACAAAGCTATGGTCATTTGAAGTTCCATAAGCAGAATGATATCAATAAAAGTCCTTTAACCAACTGGCTTACTTACACTGGGTTTTGCTGGTTAGGAAATATCTACTGCACGAAAAACGCTGGATTATGGATATATTACTGTTTCACTATAATATGCCAGGCCTTACGTATCATGTTTAACAATTTTCTTCCACACACAGAAAAGTCACATTAGAAATGAGAATATACAGCCCAATGTAGATTCTATTGGACTGGTAAACGTAGTTGCACAGGCCTAGGAAATTATATCACAAAAACAGCATTTGACATTCCCAATTTTCGCCCATTCATAAGAGAAAAGGAATGTATACTAAATTGAATGGATGAAACTTTTGGGAAATAAAAACTGTAGTTTGTGATATAATTTCTTAGGCCTGTGGTAGTAGTGACCAAAATGTTGTCATCGCTTGCCTTCTATGCCTCGGTGGTGGAAGATTGACTCTATTCGATGAAGTTGTTGGCCTATCGATCAAAGTTATGGTGTGATCCTCTAGGTCAGGTTAGGCGGTACGTCAAAGAGGAAGCTCGGTCGATATATACAGGGAGATCATTAATATATGGTAACATAAATATCTATAATAACTTTGTCAGTTTTTAAGATAATAGTTATTGTTATACACCATTGATCAACATATACATGTTAGTTTCATTCAGGATATAAATCACTTTCAAATGTTATATACTTTTTTCTCAGCAGATGTCAGAATCGTTTTCCTGATTTCTGCAAAACTAACAAAATCATCATCAAATGACGTCGTAAATTACCAATAATTCCTTGCATTTTACCCATTGATGCTTCCAATTTCATATGGTATTGTAGCTTTCATATCAATTAAATATACAAGTTTTGTAGTATATACGCCTTCCTTCAGATATTCCCATGGAAAGGGCTTATGTCCGGTGAGTGGGGGGGGGGGGGGGGCATTTAAATGTGGTCTTCAGCGAAATAATTCTATCGCAAAATCTGACAAAGTTATTAGAATTATTTATGTTACCATATATTAATGAACTTCATGTATCTCACAATTGCAGACACAAACATGCATGTACAAATAGCGTATCCATTAGAATGAGAAGGTCGTAACTAAAAATTAATATCTGAAAAACTGTCTGACAATAACTCTGAAGTCTTAACTTATGGTAAAACATGCTTTTTCAACTTTCAGTTTGGTCAACATGACAGGTTCTGATTTTCATGACAATATGTTCATAAAATCGTCTTATGGTGTATATTTCAAATGTGCAATAGGCTTATAAGATCGTAAGTGACACTTACGACCTTCTTATTCTAAGCAAGCGAAATGTAGATAACTCGGAAAAGGTCAAAGAGAGACAACGCATCATGATTTGCAAAAGGGAGAGAACTTACGATTAAGTACAAGTATTTGATAGAAAAGTAAATTGTATGTGATTATTGTCACGCTTGTTGCTTTTAAACATTTCAATGCACCCAAAACATCCAAACTAATATTTTGCATAGTATCTTATCTACCACTGGCCAGTCGACATCATGAATCACGACATCACATAACGTCTAAGCAGTGGAATATTCCATATTATCAAAGGCTTTTCCATATTATTCAGTCAATTTAATAATTATTACTTAAAGTTAATATATTTAGTTAGTATTTCTTCATCGTAGATGACGTACGTCGTACCAAACAACTAGACGCCTTTGTGTCGACACTGTATCACAGGTAAGGTCGTCTCATCTAGATCTACCATGTGATTAAAGAAACCGGTCAAATGTATAAATACATTCCTTTTATTAAACTACAAAGACTCTGGAAAGAAAGCGCATACTAAAAAGTATTTGAATATTAGCGCATATCAAAACTAATCAGTACAATATCTCAAATAGTTCGTATTGTTGAAATGTCGGTAACCTGATCAGCCATCGTGGCTTCATACGAAGGAGGTTGTGTGGGCATAGTTGGATACAGCGTACATTTCGGACATGTCGCCATGTTAGTTGTTACAGCCGATACTGGAGGATTTGGACAACCTGAAAGTATACAAACACATGGATCGTGGTAATTATTTCTGAAAAATCAGGATTCCAGACAAGGTACGTCAATCGGGACCTCTCATACGTTACTAACGAAGCTTCCCGATTCATCACGAAAAGATCCGTGTAGGGTTACGACTTGAGGTACGGAAATTTTCAAAAAAATGGTTCCAGCAAAAATACATTTATACTAGTATTTTTAAAAATAATAGAATGTTATGAGTTTACATTTGTTGGTACTAAGCACTAATATCTTAATTCGTGGATTTATGGTGTGCAACAAAACTGGACATGATATACATTTTGGTACATGGTACTGTATAATTATATACGTTAGCACATTCTCGTTCAGCCAACGTATTTTTCCGTCTGCACCAATAGTCTTGAACTTGACAAACCACTGATCACGGGTAACAGTGTCAATGAATAAGAAATTAAAAAATGAAATTGAAAAAAGGGAAAATTAGATGACAACCTAAATTTCGAGAAAAACAAATTTTCCCATTTTTTTTCAATTTCATTTTTTAAATTTCTGATACTGTAACCTGTGCCACTGATGTATGAAGATAACAAAAATATCACTGTACCATATTCGGGGCCGAGAGAATTGTGAAATCCCGATTGTTGCGTTCCTTGTTCTGTTTGGTTTCCGCATCGAAGCCTGTATAAAGATATCAGTAGAAAAATAGTTCCTACTACACCAACACTACACCCAATAATCACTCCAATAGGAAAGCAGCAATGCTGATCAGTTAAATCACCACAACATCCGAATCTACAAACTTCTGTACTGTTCAGACAGTATCCACCAACATCCAGAACTAAAAGAGAGAAAAAATAATTTTATCCGCAAATGTGAATGTAAGAAATGGTTCCAATTTTATTTATTATTTATTTTATTATATTATACCATATTTATATAGCCCCCTTTCTATATAAATCACACGTTAAAATGCTGTACAATCATCACAATTTAGACATGAGTAAAACAATATGCAATGGATATAAACATACTAGTAAAAATAATATTGGTAAAATATTACTAATTATGGACAGTTTAAAAATCTGCAATCAGATGAATTAGATGTTGAAGGAATCTTTCCCTACGCGTATACGTATATAATTATATATAACATATTATTCTTTACCGGTGCGTTTAATGGACTACATGAAAGAATAGATCTAAATCTAATTTCGCCACTGTGAAGAAAATGTGTCTCTATGATCACAAAATATATTCAAATTACAATTGACAATTATAGGTTTAATCATATTTTATTGCATGAATTTTTACAACATTTACAAATGGTTTGCATATATACAATTAATTATAAGAAATAGAATCACAGCATAAATGTAAACCATCGAAACTTTAACAATTTTATATTCATTACAAAAGGATCGGGCCACAAGTTATATCGGCTCTCTCCAAATATTGACAATTTATCCATGCGGTTATTGCACGTAAACTTATAGACAACGGGAAACAACTCGATTATGCTTGTTGACCAAACCCTTATAACGTTATAAAATGGATGCCCTTTTTCGGTTCGTTTTTAAAACAATTTGTTAAAATAGCATTTTCTCAGTTCCTTTTGGGGGGACTGTTTGTAGATTTTAGCCATCATGATTCCTTCTAATGTCTTGACTAATTAAATATTGTTTAGTCCAAAGTAAACGATCGAAATTGTTGCAAAGAAATCTTAAATGAATATACAATACTAGTATGCAACCATTCCATCAGGCATTGGGGAGTGAAAATAAACTTGAAGGTAAAGTAAAATACAGTAAGCACCATGCTTATCTCGAGAAAATGGCTTGTTCCGATGAGTCCTCGAGATAACGAAGTTTTACTGTATGTGTTATAGATATAAATACACGACTGAGCCCTTGGTGTTTAGGTAACTTGCACACGGTGGTATAGGCACTCGGTCGCTTGCTTAAAATTAACGACATTTGCGCTAAAGCCATCGGGACGTTTAGTTTTTCTCTGGGTCAATAACAAAACACCACCCTGCGCAGCCATGTATTATCCTCTGGAACTGCAGTAAATTTATGCAAATTCTCAAAATAATTTTTAAAACAGGCCCAATGTCACAAAGTTTAGTCACCTTTAATCGAACTATCAATCCCGCTCTTTAATAAGGTGTACGTATCTATTAGACCACTTACACAGTTTATTGGGACAAATAATTGCCAAACTTCGGAGAGCAAATCCAACATCATTCGGTTGAATGTTCTCATAAACTCTCTCACATACCGTAAATAAAGTATTATTTGTAATGGCCAATCTTACATCTTTTTCAACCACATATTTCTTACTAAATCTGATTTTGTTCATATTCTTTTTAGTTTTGATTTTTAAATTTGATCCCAATTATGTACGCTTGGCAATGCCTTGGTCACACTAAGTATTGTTTTGGCATCGGCGATATACTCACGATTAAAATAAATTAACTTCGAGCGGCATCGGGAACAGGGATATCACAAATTTTCTAATGATTTCCCCGCCGTGATATTCCCCTTTTCCCCCGACGCCATCCGATACCGGGAATACATAGCCGAGGCAAAAATCTCAGTGGGACCAAGGCATAAGTACCGTTTGACAAAAATCCGCGAAATTGCATGTCAACGAACATAAATGGTTTTGCGACCGAGGCAAAAATCTCAGTGGGACCAAGGCATACGTACCGTTTAACAAAAATCCGCGAAATTGTATACCAACGAACATAAATGGTTTTACAATTTATAATAAGGTTGTGGCTTGGCAGGTCTTGGATATTGCGTGATGATATTTTTAAGAATGAAATAGTTTACATTATTTCATATCACTGGGGGCGTGGATATTAACGTGGACACGAAATGGTTCAACACATTATTTATTGCATATTGACAATCGTGGTGTAATTAAAATAACAATCAGTTAGCTAATAAGTACTAAATGAAACATTCCAGAGACGAGTGTATTTATTACCCATAGTTACACATAATTTAGTGACTGTTGTGGCCATCATATATACCAGTTACAATACAACTTTACAAGGACGTACATCAGAGATGGAAGTCTATCAGTATTGGATAATTTTGATTTTAATAAATATTTATCTAACACCATCTGTTTCAAGTGAGTAAATACTAGTTTTATTAACGATATAAATACTGTATAAGATGATTGAATCTTCAAAATGAACCACTAAAGTATCATTTTCACACGTCTAAACATACATGTATAATTTTATTCAAATACAACATTATGCTTGTAGGAGGTATTATAGGAAACTCCAATATCAAAACCAGTGCAATATTTTTTGCACAAAAATGCAAGTAGTTTCTACATGAACTAATTGAACCTGAAACTTTTTTTTGTTAATCGATTGAATTAAGAAATGTCATCATTGAAATCATAATAATAATACAACGAGAAAATACATTTATGGAACACGATATCGCAAAATTGATAAACGAATAAAAGCTATAAAAACCCTGACTCATGTAATAGAGACTGCATTTTCTTTATTCTTGAACATTGTTAAACTTATAATTATTTGATCGTTATAGCAGCCTGCATAAACCACAGGTGAGTAATCCAGTCCTTTTTACTTTCAAAATACAACTTATAGTCTGCTGCCAATATTGCTGAGCATTTATTCACTACGAATGATAAATTTCCCAAATAGGCCGTGCCTTAATAAGTTCATAATAGTATAATCAAGTACATAGTCGAGCGTAAATAATTGTGCCGAGATCGTCTGTAATATGTCTGATTGTTTATTCCAGGTGCACCTTGTACAAAAGTAGCAGCAATAGGAGCAAGTAAACCAGACAAGGTAGCAGATAAAGTTGATTCCAAGTCCGGACAGATTGTGATGATGAGACATAAAGACTATACCGTACCCTGCTGTGGGGCTATATCAGAATGGACCGCTTACATCAAGAACCCGGGAACCATACGTTTCCAAGTCTGGAGAGCCCTGGGAACTGGCGAATATATATTAGTCGGGGAAAATCTAGCCACGTATCATAAGAAAGAAGAAAATAATCTTATAACCGTTTCTGTTGGTGAAGTTGATCAAATAGCAGTTAAAGATGGCGATTTTATTGGTTGGTATAATGAAAACGAATCAATGATCAGTTATGCAAAGGCTAAGACTGGCGGAGGTGTTCTCATGTACAACAGCAGGAAACCTTTATCCATTGGTGATGTCGCAGATTGGTCATCCGTTGCTGCATCTGATCCAAGATCTTACGCTCTTCAAGCTAAAGTTACAAAGAGTCTGAAACCAAAGTTCAAAAACTTAGGAGCTAGCATATCTATTATCAGTGATTTAGCCCCAGGATCAGAGATTTATCAGCTTGCATTCGATGGTGTCGACGGTGTGGAAGTACCGAACTACTTTGTTCCATTCCTTGATGATTTCTCTGAGTATTTTGCATACAACGACTCTTTCAATTCCGTGTTCATTCGGCGTACGCCTCCAAAAGGGAAATATTCCTTAAGTTTTTCTGTTAAAGACCAGTGTGGAAACACGAATAATGGAGTACTGAAAATTGAAGTTAAGACCAAGCTTCCAGCTATATTGAACCTTCCATCAGCTGTTTCGGTACGCGAAGATAGCCATAATAGTGAAGAAATGTTACTAGAAATAGATGTCGTACATTCTGGCTCCATTGCGTGTAGTCTTAGAGGTGTGGAACCTTCACATGGTAAGCGATATTTCCTTGTAAGGAATAGCAACGACTCATTGCCTCATGTTATCTTAAAAGCGTCGGCACATTTAAGTTACGAAAGCGAGGATACGTATGAGTTAACTATAAAATGTGCAGCCGGCAAGGAATCGGATCAAGGAAGTTTGTTTGTGAATGTAGAACCGAACAGTGCTCCTCAGTTTGAAAATTTACCAGCAACAGTTGTAGTTCACGCCGATGAAGGTATAATTGGTGGATTAATTTATCACGTGGTACACTCTGACGAGGAAAACAACCCAGTATATTACAATGTTACATGCGATCCTAAACCTTGTCCATTTGATGTTACCCAAGGTGGCAGCATAACTGTCGTCGACGATTTTAGAACGGCTGAGTCTAATATATTCTATATTGAAATAACTATAGAAGACAGTTTTAACGTTGCCGGACCAGAAATCCTAGTTGTTAACATAACAGGACTAAATCGACCTCCTTTTATTTATAATCTACCTCCTAAAGCTTCTGTAACACTGGAAGAAAACTCACCACCGGGTACTTCTGTGTTTCAAGTTTTAGCTGTTGACCAAGACGAATCTGATAATCTGACTTTTACATTTCGAACAAAACCAACTAATATGATACCATTGTTTTCTATCAACGAGACATCCGGTGTAATTTACGCAATTTCTCCTTTCGATTACGAAGGTATGAAATCTAAGAACATTAAAGTGTATCCAAGTGTTTCTGATGGTATGAATACACACGAAGCCGTGCTTAAAGTGTCCATTATTGATATAAATGAGCCCCCAGTGTTTCAGTATGATAATTACACCATATTTACAGGAGAACATGAACCTGGTAAAGTTATTGCAAAGAATAGAATTAAAGCCAGCGATTCTGACAAAAATGATGTGATTGTCTATCATCTCGACTGTGGTAGGGAAACTGATCTATTTCAAATCAATGAACATAACGCGGATATCACACAATCATACGAACTTGACGTGGATAGACTTGGAGTTACGGAACTAGAAATAATGTGTACTGTATCTGCAACTGATAAAGTAGGTCAGTCGTCCAATGCTACAGTTCGGTTTGTGGTTGCTGACGAAGACGATAATACGCCTGATTTTGAAAAGACGAGTTATCTATTCGTGGCTACAAAAGATTTGCCAATGTTTACTACGCTAGGTCGAACATTTGCGACTGATCTCGACACGGCTTCTGTAAATAGTAAACTGTTCTACTACATAGAAGAAGAGACGGACGAGTTTGTATCTGACGATAATGGTACCCTACATCTCATAGCTGATCTCACCATGGTACCGGTTGGTACAGTGTATAAACTAACTATGAGTGTTGAAGATGGAATGGGAAAGAAGGACTCCGCGCCTGTGACGATTGTTGTACTTCCGGGTAACTATCAGACTCTTGTCACATCACTGGTTGCCAAGGAAATTACATTATTTGATCTTCCAGAAAATGTGGCCTGGTTCATAACAGCTGTATACCTGTTAATAGTGATACTTATGTTATTAGTGTATCTGTGCGCGCGTTCACTCCGCTGTACCATTGAAGTTGTTGAATTTGACGAAAGTCGTCCACAGACCTTTGCTTCTAGCTTTCTAACTAATTGGTCTCGTAAAACTACACCAAGATCTAGCATTGTCTCAGTGTATCCGTCGGATTCGTCGATTGTAGATTCAACAAGTGCTTCATCAACACAGCAATCTGGTTATACTCAATCAACCACTCGTTTGGACAAAACAAGCTCGAACTCGACCTCGTTACTCGAATCAAGAACAACTTCATCGCCACGTGTTTATGCAAGTACACCAAGAACAGATTATTCAGGGTCGATGTGTAGCGCTTCAAGACCCAGTACTAAACTAACAAGTACATCAATGTCTGGATATTCAGGATCACCGTTTAGTGAACCAGGAACAAGTTCTAAACAAGCTACCGAATGTTCAGGCGACGTATCTAACAGCAATGTGTCACTTAAAACATCGAACATCAGTTCGCGTAATCAATCAACCATTCCACATTCCTCCAATGTATCAAACATATCATCCTCACGCCATTCCTCAAATCCAGGATCACACTCATCGTCTAAACAACATACACCAATCCCGCCTTCTTCCAGCAATACACATTTAACTGAATCAGGTGACATCATTGCCGAGAGGGAGTCGGACAACAAGGACGAGAAGCGATCGGTTGTGTTCACAATTTCCGATAAATCAAACATGACACAAAGAAAATCTTTAGACGACGTAACGCGACGTCGATCCACTGTCACCAGAGTTTCAACGGAAGATATTCCATCCACACCATCACGGTTATCATTATCAGACATTCATCCAACCGCGAAGTCACGTGAACGTACTCCATGGAAACCTTGGGCAATCTCAGATTTTAAATCTTCGTTCAATAAAACTCCAACAATCGATTCAGACTATGCGTCTATCGCAGCTTCCAAAAAGTCACCAATCAGTAAACGTAAATCTAGTTTGAATTTTTGATATCCTTTAAAAATGGCTTGCAAAACTTTTAACTATCAATATGTTTAGACAGTAGTCGATGTAAACCGATGTCAACCTATGGAAATTAGGAAAAATACGCGTGTTGTGAATGGTATGGTCCAATCGTCTTCACTACTTTGTGCTTTTTGTATATGTAGCGTTTTGTATTTTTTTAATGGTTCGGCTACGAATATGCTCCTTCACAACTATATAAATTTGTACTTCTCTTATTCTTTACGTTATTGCTCTTTGAAATAACTTCACACTGACTTGTCAACATATCTTGGTTTGCTCGGCTGGTTAAGTTAAAAGCTGCATTCACAGTCCGATTTTTCACAGCGTTTGTTTTGAAATAAATACAAGTTGTGCCTTACCTTCAGAGCCAGTGTTTCCAAAGACGGGCATGGTCAAGGCACTAAACACCTACACACCAAGCATTCAATGTCCACAAATCACCAAATCTAGATGCCCTTAGATGATCTGGTTTTAACAACACAACACAACACAACACAACACATATACCTGAACTGTCAAAGTTCCAATGTGTGGTTCAGAACAAAATGCACACTGTAAACTCTTTCATTTTCGAAGTACTTAAATTCCATGAAATTTGGTAAAATGATGAGTTCGGAGGGTGGTAAACTTCAAACGGATTTAACATATCGGAAGAAAACTTCATCCGAGAGAGTCGTATTTAAAAGCAACGAACTCCTTTGAATTTAATTCGAGGTCATGTTAAACGACAAAGTGAATAAAAAATACCCCCCCCCTCCCCACAAAAATAAAAGAGTCTACAGTTTATGGTATGAACGTTGATTTGATTAGTGATTTATGCATCATTAATGATGTTCAATGATGACTTTCACACCTTGTATAATTATTTGTCAATATATAGCAGTGGAATTATAATATATCGCATTTAGAATGAAAAGGTCGTAACTACAAAATCAATATTTTGAGAAAACAAGAAAAAAAACTGTGTGAAAACTACTCTTTACTTATGGAAAACCCAACTTTTTGGACTTCAGTATAGTCAACATGCACGTTCCGATTTTCATGACAATAGGCGCATAAGAAGCGCCTTATTATGAACTAAGATTTCAACTATTTATGAGTTTTATAAATTATTTATGGCCTTCTCATTCTAAGCCAGTGATATAATGGTGTGTGTGTATTATGTACATGCATGTACATAAAATGTATTTCTACATATTTATATAATAGTATTGGAACATTACATAACATAATTCCTTTATTGCATTTAGTACATGTGTACTGCACAAACATTCATTTTTAACAGTTATAGCTAGTTTGCGATAGAAAAAAATCGTGTTTTTAAAGATTTCTGAAAATCTATTCGTCAGATTTGGGTAAAAAATTACACAGAACTACAATAACTTCCTACCTAGTCTCATTTTGAATTTCATAATTTTTAGTCACCAATTAAAAGACATTTATTCTTTATTACATATTGAAATTACCTGCGTATTTACAGTTTAACGCAGGGAGGTAATCTGGTATTCCATTGATGATGTACTATCAATTATTTAACCGTTACAGTCCGTGATAAGTTAGTTTTTGTAACTAAGAAATGCTCCAATTGGAGTATGGAGTATGAGTTGGAGCATGGAGTATGTTTTCCAATGTTTATAATCACGGGGCCTGTTCTTTCATATGTATCAAATATATATTTATTCGCCAAAGCAGACATAGGTTTTTATATCACTTGTTTACTGCATATGACTTGACATAATATAAACACTGACACTCGTTTAAATCAGAACATGTTTTAAAATAATTATTTTTGTCATATGACATAATGTTAAATGTTCAATCTTTTGGCTCAAAGCTTGAATACAGATCTGATGTGGTGATTTAAACCCTCGTATAAAACTGTATATTCCTGTAAATACATAGATTATGTAATAATGTTGAATGTATCACTATTCGCTATGATGGATATGAATCAATGATGAAGTCACCGGTGACAAGGTATGTTTTAGGGGCCAGCCCCTTTTATTCCAATTTATTCATCAGTTGATCCACTTGGTATCTGAACGGGTCATCTCGACGTGTTGCTGTTCTCTTCAACCTGAAAAAAAAACCAAGTATAGAAGTTATTACACTCAAACAGGGTTTTGCTAAGCGATGCCGCCAATACGCATGCGTTGGGTTGTCTAATCAGTGAAGCATGTAAAACAATAAAATGCATCTGGTATGCATAATGTGAGTTTGTTAAGCGTACTGAAAATTTGAGAGTGAGCGATAATCAACAAACAAAGTTACTTTAATTACAATGAAGTTTTGATCTTCACCAAAATGAAAGCTTTACTGAATACCAAGACAACACAAGGTTCCCTGTTTTCATATTTTCATGTCGTTTTTCAACAATAATTGTTGAGTTACATTATCATAACACCAGTTTTTGTCTAGAATAAATTATCTACCCATCCAACCACCAACTGTCAACTTCTCCACTGAATGCGGTGGGTGTGTCGGTGATAGTATAACATACCCCTCCCAAAACCACGAAATATACCAGTATCTGGCCCTTTATACTACAAACAGAGATACATGTGGGTATCTGAATGGGCTTCTCGGTGGTAAAGGTAGTAACACAAATGTTTACCATGCTTTTGCGCACATTACGGCGTAATTCTTTAACTTCTGGAAGCCCATGTCACCAAGGCATGTTATCAGCGTTTCTAGCGCATCAATAGCCCGCTGTGTCCGGTCCCGGAACATCGTGAGAATCTGGAATGCATAACATGACAATAAGCACACCAAAAGTATGCTATATAATATTTCGTTGTAAACATGACTCAGTACAACGGTCCAAATTTCCCAGCACATACAATTTACAAGTTAGTTTCTATAATTGCGTACTAAGATACTTATGCTATTCTCATGCACAATTTTCCAATACATGCAATATACATAATACCATTATAAACAAACTCCTCTAAAAATATTCTATTAATTGACAGTTACATTCATGTACAGAGGAATCCAAATGATAGGACCAATGTGGTTTATAACCTTTCCGGTCACTACGGTCAACAGTGCTTCCGGGTCGTAGTTTATGCTTTTCAGGATTATCTTTCCTTGGCTGAAGGCTGACAATGTTTGTGTGCTTCGGCCGAGTCAGCTTTTGGGCATGGACATTGGACAATACGAGTATAGCGTTAACTAAACAGAAGACCTGCAATCGTTCGAAACATGCCATTCTCCAGCTATTTTGAATGACACTGAGTGCCTTTTGTGGAAATGGTCGTCACAGGAAATAATTTTGAATGTCGGTGTAACCGAGTGAGATATGTGAATTTGATTCATTTTGCAGATATTTGAATGGCAGAAATTTCACAGGTGTGACACCAGATAGTCACTAACTCTCAGATTACCTTCATGACACGTAATCCATCGAGAACATAGGCTGGGCTTTGTAAGATATCGTCAGCCTCTGAATCACCTATCAATAGTGCGTGCGCAAGTTTTCTGCTCAGCGGAAGTTCATCCGACATCAAAACGAGGTAAGCGTCTGTCATAGGTTTCGGGTAATCTAGAAGACATACGATTTTTGGTTATTTTTCAAGCAATAGATCTAACAGGCATATGGCTTCTTTAGTGTACATATACTTGTTTTACAAGAACACTAGTTAACAAGAAAACGGAAAGATCATAACAAATCGTCGGTATTGCGTAGCACAGATGGATGACCAATACTGTCATGTTTGACGAATATATTCTGTCATCTTTCTTTCTTCCATTTAATTTGCAGGGCCCACTCTGGTGCATTATCGCAAATATTAGCGACATAGGTGAGATACAAGGAATTCGGGTGCGATACCCTAGCTCGTACAGCTTTTGATTTTATACTCATGGCTGCTTATGGCATGTGAACACTAAAGAAAGCCTATGTATGTGACTCAAAACTGTTAATCAAAACAACTTACCAGATGGGACTAGAAGGTCAGAATTCTTATAAGCTTTTGTAACCCAGTTTGTAAAATCTTCACCGTTGTCCTTCCATTTCTCATGCCTGTAATGTATGTTTCGTTTTTGTTATTTAAATGATTCACAATCACGATATTATTCACACTGTATCGAGTATTGATACTTAAGGAACGTAAATATATAAAAAAAAATATTATTTATTATTGTATTAGTTTATTTATTGTTATAACTATGTAGTAGGTGTCGTTATTTCTTTCTACTTACCATTGTCTTAGCTGAACCTGTACCGTAGTTGCAATATGTCGACATCCACCTTTGAATAGCGCCCCTAACAACAGAGGCATCCCACAATCCTCACGTGTCTGGTTGGTATCTTTCCATTTCAGGAACAGCTGAATAGAAAATATCAACCAATCGAGTAAATCAAAGCAATGAAGAAGAAACTATTCATGATAAAAATACTTAAAAATTAAAATTCACCAGAATAATGTAGAATCTGTTTGTGAGCCGAGGTGGAACACAATTATAGTAACGGGGTTGACATTGTGCGCTAGAAACACTGGACTTATTATAAACAGCGCGTGTCTTCTCTAAAATAAGATGATTACTCTGTAGAAATGCTGGGATATTGCTCAGTGTTTAACTAAGAAGCTTAAGATTCCCAAAGCATTTAATAAAGTTTAATGTAATTCATTACAACTTATATGTCTCAAATACGAATACATTAACGGTGTTTACAAATAATAGAATTTTGTTCCATTCTTTGATACGAGTAGAATCATCCAACGTACGTAGATCTATATTCAACACTAACCTTTCTCTGAACGTAAGATGTGCTTCTGGTATGAAATATTTCGTCTTCAATTTCCACAAAGCTTACACCCATCAGTACTAACACTTTATACCAATCATCTCCTAGCTCTTCCACTATCATCTCCAACATATTACTGTCCAGAAAATCTAACAAAACATAAAAATGATATGAGGAAATCTGACAGGGGAGGCAGCTCTCAACTTAACATGCCGAGCACAAAAAGTAGTAACAGCGCAACACAACACAACTACATGGAGCAATGCCCAAACACAACACAAAGAAATGGTCAATAGCCCAAGGTCCCCGCCGCAAACATGCAGGATGGCCCAATAAACACATGGGTTATTATTCGTTCGTTCGTTTGTTTCTCTAATCCTAACCCACCAGTGGTTAGTCAAGTTCCCAGACCATGATTCAGGTGGAGATCTCCAAACAGACTCTTATTTAAACCACCAATTTCCATGGCTTAGCTCCACCTCCTTGATTATGTTGGTAAATAATTTCATTTGGTCTACATTATTATCAGAATAACTTTTGTTTCATTCCAGACAAGTTCAGCACCATTTACTCTGGATATAAACAGTTTTACAGAAATTAAGGTAGTTAAGTAAACACATCTTTACTTTGAGAAACAGAAGTCGTATTACCTGTTCCATTTAGATGGACCTGCGGTTGTTGCTGCTGTTGTTGTTGTTGTTGATGTTGTTGTTGTTGTTGTGGTTGTTTTTGTTGTGGTTGTTCCTGCTGGGTATCACCGTCTACATTAGTAACTGTGATTTCTGGAATAGGTTCTTCTACAACAGGGTCAACATTTTTCATTGCCTTGGCTAAGCTGTTTTGAAGTTTAGTTAGAGAATCTAGCGAACTGTTTTCAGGATTTCTGGAACCTGCCGATGATTTTACTGCACGAGCTGAGCGAGATTTGGGTCGCACACTAATCTGTAATTCCTGACTTCCCGTTCGTGGGCTTGAACTGCCATTTGATAGCAAACTCGATGTGGACCCACTGGCATTTGACACAACAGTGCTAGATGGATTTAATAGTAAATTGACGTCCATGTATGTTAAATGCTGTGGTTGCTCGGACAGGTCCAATTTGTGTCCGTTTTGTTTAGGGTTCAAGTACAGAAACAAACGACCGTTTATGAATTGTATAGATTTGCCTTTTAGTTCTACAACGAACTGAACAACATTGCTGCGTTTACGGTGGAATTCCAGGTCAATTATTCGTGGATCTTTTCTGGTAATGGCACTCTCATAGAAAACAGCCTTGAAGCCTGTTTTAGATGAAGTATTTAAACTAAATCTGGAATCTTTCCCAGTCTGCTCGTCGTAACCTTGACCTTTCCAATATCGTCTGCGTGATTCTACGTCAATAGAACGACAGCATTCAACAACAACATTAAAAGTTCTTGTGTTCGATACTCGTTCGGAAAAACACAGAAAACAAACATTATATGTCATGTTCACAGCTTGTGCTAAAGTCTCCCTGCATTCTGTTACCATGGTTTCTGTGGAACTCCCGGTCTTTACTCTGACAACTGAAGCGATTCTGTCAACGAAAGAGAAGTCATTGTGCAACAAAAGAGAAAATGATTGCGTGTAAATATTGGAAAATGTTTATAAACCACTTTATACTTACTTACGATAATAGACTGATGCGCATATCCATGACATTGTGTCTGGTTTCTTTATTAGGTCTTACTGTTCATAAGCAACAACATTGACGGTGTCAACAATAATGTTGATTTGCACAGGTAATATCAAAAGTTTTTAATTAGTGCGGCTCCTTCGTCGACCCAAGAGTGTTATTAATGTACATTTTGTACAAATGTATTATCATTGAGAGAATGAACAATATTGTCTTCATATTTTTAAGTGTATTGTGAAACAAAGTACTTACACTGGGAAAGTATTTTCCTTGAAACTGACTGTTCTACGTTTGTTGTCTGTTTGTGTATCTACGGTCCTCCAATAATTATCCACTTTAACTAAAACCATTGTATCCCCATCTTCACCAAGGTTTCCAGGCTTCGGGAGCTACGTGGATGAAGGAAACACTAAACCATATGTGAAGTTAAAAAACCAAGCTATTAAAATTTTAGTTTTGCTTTGAGTTTCAATTTTCTTCGAACGTTATTTCCGTATTATGACTACCGATTTGCACCAAAGGGATGCAGTTGGCTATCCGAAACGACGAAGAATTGAACAAACTTCTCTCGGCTGTTACCATCGCCCAGGGAAGTGTTCTGCCAAACATCCAGGCAGTTCTCCTCCAAATGAGGTCAAAGGTCGTCAAGTAAATTACAGGCCCTATTCTACAATAAAAGGGGCGTCAAACACCAAATCATCTTCTTCGTAATTAAATATGATATCATTGGTTTGGGCTTGGGAGAGTTTCGCATCATGTTCAACTAGACTATTAATCGCTACACATGTTCTAGTACACATGGCTTATAAACAGACAACATGGTCAACTTACATCAACTGTGATATCCATGTCTGGATTAACATCAACGTCGATTTTATAGAAAGGTGTTGAGGCAAGGATTTGTCCTTCTTTTATCTCTATATCTTCCGGTAGCTCAATAATCTGGAGACCATGCAATATACACAACGAAGTTAGTGGTAAGTTTGTGAGTTTAATGTATACGAAGTAGTACGAAATTGTATGCGCAACTTAAGTAAAGACATTTTCATGATTGTCTTTACTTTTAAATTGTGTGGTTATGTTATACATTTGTAATTTTGTATATAAGTACATTTTCTGATGATCGGAATTTTCTACAAGTCAAGTTTTCTAGAATATATTTCTAAAGATCTTTTGAGGGTATGCTTCTACTGCTCAATGTTTTGCAAAACATTTTATTCTATCGAACTATTTTTTTCCGATAATGAGGAAACATGCTTCAAATTAGAAAACTCTTCTTATATTTCTAGAAAACTTTTTTTTTCGATACTTCCAAACTTGTTTTCCGTTGGATAATATTTTCAAAAACATGTTTTCTACAGGTCAATGGTTTTCGAACTTCTTCTTATAGCCAATGTTTCCCTAACATATTTTCTATTGCCAGTATCCAAATATTTCCATGTCTATTGGTCAACATAAATACGTCAATGGGTCCGTATTTGCAGTAAGTGGTTTCGCTACCATACAAATGCTTAATCACGATTATAAACTAGTTGCATACCTGTAAAGTAATTAATACGTTGGTATTGAACGTGGATTTACTGATGTTGATTCTAACTCCCTCGTCTACTATAGAACCTAGTACCGTGTTGGTTTTACCGACCTGCCATTGTTCTATAGTTGGTCGACTAGTTGTTACAAATGTGTCATTTTGTGCTATATCACCAGCAAAGGTTACCACCATATTCTGTAATGAAGTGCATACATGACTGCTCTTAGTATCACAGGTAACTGTACCATTGATAAAGACTACAACCAAAACGCTAACAATGATACAATTACCTTAAACAATAAAGCAAATAATTAAAATTGGCAATGACTTATTATTGTAATGTCCTTAACACGTCCAGGTTTTGCCAATGGCTTGAAGAGGTGAACATTGGCTGATTTGACCAAATGCCCGCCTTATATGAATATAATGTTGTCAACTGGGACAATTTCTTGTTTATTCTTACAAAACTATCCTATAACGCTTGTAAGAGGACACTTTTGATAAAAAACTAGTACTGTATCTATTTCGTATTGCATTGCATTGTCCCAGTGTCAGGATAATTAAATATTAGTCACTTTATGACTGGAACATGATTGGATTTTAAACCAAAAAGAGGAAAATTAATGTACTTTTTCGAGTTGTATTACAGTTACTAGTACATGTATTACACACACTTTTGTTTTTATAAAGTCATGTCTCACCTCTCTGTCTGTTTCAGTTTCACATTTTTCTATTTTATTTCCCGATGTTGTTTTGACAACCACAGTTTCTCTGGAGGAACACGACTTTGGGAACAATGGTAGCGATATAATTGCCGTGACGTCATAATCTGTCCGTACGGACCGGAAGGTGAATAAGTCACTCGTCACTTCCTCTGCTTCCGCCATGATGACGTCGGCAGTTCGAGATTCATAATTCTGACGTTTCACTATCACTGGAACATTGTCAGAGTGTGTTTCTTTGAGTCGTAAAGAAACCCTGGTATTTGTGAAACGAGTAGCAGACTGTTTATTGACCTCTTGTACGTCGATTCTATATGAAAAAATGTAGTTACATCAGAACATCAGGGACGGAATGTTGCGGGTTCCACCCAAGGCTGCGACATATCAAAAACCTTAAAAAATGGTACTGGTGAATCGTCATTGCTTAGTTAAGAATGTGATGGTATTTCCAGATAACCACTGGTTGGCATTATGTTGGGTATTAAAAAAAGAGTATTTATTTCAATACCCAGCATGTTGCCAGGATAATGTGATTGGAATTATCTAGTCTCCATTTGACAGAAATGCGGTTGGCCTGTTATCGATGTTCAAAGTAAAGTAAACTATTGATAACGGACTTGATACTTTCCATTTTTCTTATCATTACATATAAAAAGTTGGCACCAAGTAGGTTAATACTATATTTAATATAAAATCGAAAGGTATTCACAGGTATACATGATGTAGGCCTAAATGGCTTCATAATTGGCTCATAGTGATTTATTAAAATCGAACATGTACGCTACCTGTTATCGGCCACTAATTCTTGAATTTGACTATATTCTTTACGGGCAAAGATATTCTCCCTGCATACATCAGATGCCGACCGACCTTCCTGTAGATTAGAATAAATTCGGTTTATTTCAAGGAATATGTACGAATAAGTTACAGAATTAATCTGTTGATATTTTAGGAACAGATTAGTGTGAATATGATGCAAACGTTACAAAGATTCTATAACACCATGTACATTACGAGAACATGTCTTAGACTACCATTCCATGGATACATGAAATGTGCTTTTTGTATGTAATGCATTATTTCAATTTTAATGAAACTCACTGCTGAAAGCAGCAAAGGTTCGCTTTAAGCCAAGTGACTACCAATGACTTAAGAAACCACCTTCTTAAAGAGGCAATATACGGACTGTATGAGATGTTTATTACTTGGTGAAATATTGATATACACACCCGTTCTCTGAGATTTTCATTGGCACCATTAAACAATAGAAGTTCCACAATTGATCTGTGTCCATTAGTTACAGCTTCATGTAAAGCCGTGCGGAATGTATTCTGAAAACATATTCCCAATTATACAAATAGAAACAAGAAGCAGTCACTGACAGCCATATCCCCCGCCGAAGGAAAAATTGTGGTGAATGACAAATATTATCACGAAAGCTTCATAAAGATGACCACTACAGTTGAATTGTTGTTGATGATGCAAGATTATATAGTGTACATGTAAAAAACAACGAAGGGCAATAACTCTGTCAAGAATGGTCGAATAAAAAAATCCTGACAGTATGCGCTGGGGGACATCATAGCAGTTATTCTGTGAAAGTTTAGTCGAATTCCCTTAAGAAATGTAGGAGGAGTTGCACACAGAAGTTCGGACGGGTGGACGGACGGACGGAATGACGCCTACCATTACCATATCCCCTTCGCCTTCGGCGGGGGATAACAAGGAAAATGCATTAGTTGAGTGAAAAAAAATCTTCACTTTCAAGGCACCAAAGGACATTCAGGTCGAATATGTTAATAGAGGGTATGAGTCTATGGAAGAGATGTCAGCATTTCCTCTTTTATGCTTTAGCGTCTCGAACAATGGAACAAGTCATGTTTGCTTTCTATGTTTTCTTTGGCATCACGGAAATGTAGCGACGGAAGTGGAAGTTATACAATGGGCTATCAAGGTTTTTACATCATGCATGGTCATAACTGGTAAACAATAATTATTATATTCATTATATATATCTCGCTGTTGTATATATACTATCTGCTAGAGTAACAGATGTGAAATATGTACAGTCGTTTTATGTCGTGTAAGCGTGCAAACTCTAAAAGAAAACACATCTAACCTTATTTTGGACATTGATATCGGCTCCATGTTTCAGCAGTAAATAAACACCATAAATGTGTCCCATTCTAGCAGCAATATGTAATACTGGTGTAGAAGACTGAAATAATGTGCATCTGATAATTTACTTAAGTTATAGAAAAGTATCATATCGGTTTTATTTTGTACATTAGGTGTTGTACTGGAATGATTTTAAAATGCTTTACATGAAGATTTCCTCCTTGTGCTTTTGGATTTTCTGTATTTAAATGGCATTTAAACATGAAAAATGTACATTTTGTACAAACTACTGGTTTATTTTAATTGCGTAGAAAGGCTTCCAAGTCCATAACCACAATGTCGCATATCTTTCACCATTTGGCCGCTCATATCACAAATGCAACACATTTGACTATGATGCATAATTCATGCCACTAACGCACTACTTTAAAAAAAGTACTCGATGGGACAACATTAATAATTTAATACATTTATATGTTTTCTTTTTGAACATGATGATTGTGTTTGTCTAATAGTGATAGCACCAGTCTTACCTTGCCATAATCATTGAGTGGAGATTTCCTCTTCAATAACAACTTTAATATATCCACCTTGACAGTTCTCTTCTGAACATCGAAACAATAATGTAACACCGTATGGTCGTTCTGAAAGAAGTTGTGAATGTTTTTTAACTTCCCACTAGTTTAACAAAACACATCCTACATAAACGACTGTCTTTAGGTGCTAACAAGATGACAACAATACGGACAAGGGTTGAAGCACTCAACAGAATCAGCAGAACACGAGGGCACCACAAAAGCGCACAAAAACGTTGTGCAGACTAGCAGACTCCCAAAAAGTAAACTAACAACGTGAAATGCCAAGTGTATACTTGCGGACTCCTAACCAAAATAAGCAATAACATTCTGACACTCGGGACAAAATGTAACTAGTCACTGGGGCTGATTCATGGACGGAAAAACGATTAGAATACAAAATTGCCAGATATGTGCGTCGGGCGCATATATTTTAGGCATGTTAAATGTTATGACTGGTGCATTACCGATAGGTGCGATTTGCAGTAAAGTTTAAATATTTCAAATTTCAGATAAGGTGTGCAGATAAGAGTTTAGCCGCAAATGGAATATTGACTCATTTATTTCATTTAGTTTGAAAGGTACCGTTTTAGTCACATATAATGTTGTTTTACTTTTGCTTGCCAGTGTACTCACGTCATCAATGTAACGTAAATTCATATTTGTATTGTCCTCCAAAATGGTTTCCACTTGAGCAACATCAGAATTCTTCACTGCCTGTAGTAACTATAATAGACATACATGTACATGTATGAACTCAATAGCTCGTATTCGATGCGCAAATATACGATTTGGTATTCGGAAACCTGCGCACCTTTTTGAGGCATGAATAGCTTCTTTTACGATTGTTATAATTAGTTTCATTCATTTATTTTGGTTTATTATTATTTTTTAAAGCTGTTAAAACAAAGTGTTTTAAATGACATTTTGTTTTTGTTTTATATTCAGTATTACTTGTTTTACGGAGCAGTTTTGTTTTCTTACCTTAAATTGATCACCAGATTTAACTACCGGAAGTACGGATGTCCTCGGTCTTCTTTGTTGTTCATCACTTTGTCGATTGAATGAGGCGAGATTTGAGTATACCCCCATACTGGTTGTAGATCGAGCGAGCCCCCCACCCTGAAACATTAGAATACAGCATAGCTTGGATAATTTGACACGACCCTCGACCTTATAATTAACCGCTGATATATTGTCTGTATTGCTAAACAATGTCGGATGACGCCATTTTGTTTGACTGCTAAGACCAATGCTCCTGCAGCTTCAAAAAGCGTGCAGTTTGTCATTGTACCTGGGAATGTTTTGAAAACTTACAAAGATGTTACATAATATCATTTCAACTTCATCACATTTCAAACATTGTGCACATAAAGTATGTATAAATAAGCGAAGACGCAAGGGACATGGAGAGAAGAGGATTTCGGAAAATCTGAAAGTGCGGAGAATCTCAATGCCGTACTACCTAGTTTACAGTGTAAGGGACTGGAGTAAATGATAGGATCTGATTGTAATGAGATTGGTTGATAGTCAAACTGTTTAAGATGATACATTAGTTGATTATACATGCAATTAGTTCCCACGTTTCTTCCAATTATGGCCATAATTGTGAGATTAATTACAATCATGACAACCCCTGCTAAGCACTGAGAACATGTAAACATGAGGTGAGCTGACCTTGACCATGTAATCTATTTTTGGTTAATACATGTCGTGCAACTAACGAAATACGTGAAGCCATTTTATTGAAAAACGTGGCAAGTTGCACATATATTCCTAAAATAAACTCATGTTTTGTTCTCATATAAATGAACACTTATACATAGCAATATAAGACGTTAGCAATTGCACATAAAATGCAATTTAAACGAAACTCTAGACGTAATATTCGTTCAAACAATACAAATCACTAAGCATGAATGTGCAGTTTTTTTGGGGTATCAATTACATTTTAATGTACAATTGTATTATGCACTGACTGTTAATCAAGATTCAATAAAGTATCAAAATATCTGTCAATGTAATTAACAGATTGTCCTACATGTTTTGGTAATTAGATTATGATATATCTAATTAAAAATCTCACTAATGACTTGCTGTGGTTAGGTAGTCTATCAATAATTATTCGGTTAATTATTATAAATCAATATTTATTAAGATCACTAAAGGCATTCAGATTATACATGTTCTGAAACCTTGCTGTTACAGTTTAAATTTGTTATGAATCACTCTTGGTACCTTACTATTCCTGGTGGTACTAATACTGCAAGAATGTGAGAGAATTCAATTTTCATTTGAATGCTATACACCAAGCAGGGGAACTACTGATCCCATGATTATAAATTTCGGAGAACATACTCTATCTGTCTATGCTCAAACTCATACTCCGTACTTCAACTGGAGCTTGTTCTTAGTTATACAAACTGCTGTAATTTCTTTATTACTAAATGGAAACATATCCAATAGGGGGTTCACTAGCTATATAAGTTGGGGTTTGATTGATGCGAGCTTATAAAATAAGCAGTTTTCAAATTTGAGCTTGGAGTATTATATAGGGTTTGAGTATGAGAATGGTATGAGAATGAGATAATGTTTATGATCACCAGGCTGGTCCCATTTCTCCAGTTTATGAACAATTATTTGACAACCAAATGGCCAAGTCATCACATACTCGTATATTTATATTTAATACACCTTTAGTGAATGCGACATGGTAAAATAACACATAACATCAGTAAACTTATGTCTGATACGAATTATTCCAGACCGTTTAAAAAGGAATGTTCACCTGCTTTTTACAGTTCGTAAAATGCTTCTTGCCGATATTGGTTTCAACGCCTATTTCAATTCTAAAAATGGCCATTTGTGATCTAATATGCAAAATATATAATATCTTACCGGTAGTGGTGGATTCGGAGAAAGCATAATATTGCTCAGAGAACTTTCAAATTCTGAAGCCGGGAAACAATCTGACTGTATATGACCGTTTAACTGGTTCCTATCATAAATGTCATCTAGAGTTACTTCGTTCTCTCGATTTCCCGCCGATGTACATCGACTTGAGCTGGACCTTGATGGTGTTTTACGTGTTTCCCGACGGTCAACCGGTTTTGATGTCCGTTTGTAAAGCTTCAATGTTCGGACCGGTTGGTGCGGACTTTTATCGTATATATTTGGTGTGTAGACACACTCTCTGCAGGAGAACCGCGATTGAGGTCGTGATAGGAATTGTTGCCGACTATGTATATTCCGAGGTGGGGCACTCTGACTCCGGGACGGTATATTAGACGCCAGACTGTCGGTACGGAATGAACTTCCTGTAATACACAAAACGTATGCATTATTATTTATTTTGACATTTCCATTATTCATACTTTTTGAAATTCCCATTTTACTTTCATCACACTTTTCGTTCCTCAGTGCGTTCATAAGCCAAACATCATGCCATGTTATCTGCTTGTTATACATGTACATCCAAACATTCTGTTTATATTATAATAATCTTTGCTCCAGTATGCTCCTGGTGTTTTTTACATCTCCTGACGCACACATTACTTGATCATTTCAGAGACCCATGCTTGTTTCACCACCATCAACCTTATCTCAAAGATACACCTGTCCCACTTACCCTTCTCGTCACACCCCCTCCACCCAATTCTCCATTCCCTTCCTCTATCACCCACTGTGTAATTATAACTCTCTAACCCACAGGTCAGTGCAATATGTATTATATAGGTGACGTAGGGCACTTTTCACGGACCTGTGCTCTAACCCACTCACCGCATCATTAGTCCAGTCATTGAAGCTAAAGAATATGGTCAACCTCAAACAAATAGCAAAACAGAGTTTCTTTTCTTTCTACATACTATTATCAACTACAGACAAAACGTCAAATATGCGAGTTCAATGGGGGAAAATACAAAATAATCGACATGTTTAAGGTCACTTTTGGAAGCAATTTCAGCATTTTCCTTATTTCATACTGCATGGGGAATGTTAAGTTCTAATATTCCCTTGTAAGTCGTTTAATATTTACTAATTGCACAACAAAGCTTATATTTTCTGAAAGATACAACCTTCTTCTATCGAATACAAATGATGATTTTATCATCAGACAATTTACTTTTCATATATATGCCAGTCTACGTTTTGGTATACTACACATTCAAATGTCGACAAAATGACTCAAAATAGCACTTGGAAGGGGAAACAAAAGTTTTATTCATTTCTTTAATATAAATCCAATTTGTTTAAAATTTACACATATTATGTATTGTATACATGTGTGTCTAATAATAAAAGGATATTTGTGTTTGGGCAGTATACAATAATGATAATATACATGAATCTATCGATTCGGGAGAAATAGTGATTCTTCTCTTTGTCTGTTCGTCCACAATTGCATTTGTATCCACAAGTTTGACTTTATGATTATGAAACTTGGTCAGAGTGATCATCTGAACAAAACTTAGGCCAAGTTAGGAAATGGATGATCAAGGGTAAAAAACTAGGTCACTAGGTCAAATTGTAGCAAAACCTTGTGTAGTCGCAAGAGGTCATACTATTGACCTAATATTTATTAAACTTGGTCACAATATTAATATCAACAAAATCTAGGTCAAAGTAATAAATTGGGTCATCCGGGGTCAAAAAGTAGATCGCTAGTTCAAATCAAAGGAAAATGTTGTGTAGGTACAAAAGTCACAATTTTGGTCTAATATTTATGCAACTTGGTCACAATGCTCATCTCAAAACATCTAAGCCAAGTGCGTTACTGAGTTTCCTGGGTCAAAATTAGGTCAATATGTTAAAATAATTGATGCGACTTTTTGGCTCAAGAAAGTTTGTCTATTATTTGACCTAGTGACCTAGTTTTAACTCATGATAAGTAAATATTGAATTTGACATACATTTTGTGTTCATGATCCATGTGACATGGTTTCATAAAGATTAGGCAAAAAAGACGCCTTCTAAAGATTTGTTCTATTATTTGGCCTAGTGACCTAGTTTTATAACTCGGGTTAATCCAATTTCGCACATGACCTAGATTTTTGTAAGATGATCATTGTGACAAAATTTCACAAGCGTAAGATCGAAATTGCGACCCCTGTGACTATATCGTGTTTTTTTCTACGATTTGTCCTAGTGACCTAGATTTTGGCTCCGGTTAACTCAAAATTTTATCTGACCTGGATTAGCTTCCGATGATCAATGCTGCCAAGTTTCATAAAAATCATACAAAAATTGCGACCTTTAAGCACGATGTAAAAATAAGTTACTGACACAAGTCAAGATTTATTTACATCAAAAGTGACAAATATCGCGAAAACATGTGACAATTCAATATATTTGTGAATATCTCAAAAGTCAATTAGGACATTTTGTAGATTGCTAAGGATAGCTTTACGCACCATGTAAACACAAAACTGTTTGTTTTGCAATTAGTATGAGGTTAAAAATTAAAATGACTGGACTACATCAAACTCTCTTTAACACAACTCTACATTTCCATCGTTTCACTCTACCAGTTCTTCTACACCTTCCCTCTTTTGGTTAATCTCTACTTCCATAAGTCAAGTGCAATATATATACAAGCAATAACAAATGAAAGTTGTCGAATCAACCAACACCTGTGCTCAAGTAAGACGAGGTGCTCGTAATACTTATGTTCGACATAATGCTATAAATTCATATACAATATAGAGCAAATTCGCCGGGACTTTCGTCGGGAAATTTGCTCGACATAGGCCATGTTCTCGTCTAATCGATGCTCGTCTTAACAAAGTTTTACTGTATACACTAATAAATATTTTTTACAATGCATAGAAAAAAACGCTTATCAATTATAGCTAGCAAAACTCACCGTATCCAAATTTAGGTTTCCTACTATTTAGATGCTCTTCGCGTGCGATATGTTTGTCCAGCACAAGTCCACGTTTTTGATACTGGTCCCTTAATGTCCAGTTAGAGAGCAACACTGATATGTAACACGATCCTGGATAAGCACTCACTGCTCGATTCTTTCCTGTTAATAAATAAAATATTAAAAAGTTAAACTACCAGACCATCACACAACAGTCCCCACACAGATGCAAACATTTACTCAGCTGAGTCGGTTCTTCCGAGTCTTGACAGAATGACTATAGAAACCAATTGACTCGCTACAATGCTGTTCATTTGCTTTTAGTTTCACCTCATGGGAACTAACCCCATGCCTTTCACCATTATACCCCACCAAACAAGCTCTTTAAAAACCATCGAAAATAATAAGAATTAATTACTGCTCACTCAAGGTAATCCAATTCTTAAATTCTCAGTAAAGCTTGGTAGCTTGGTCATCTGAAACCCGACGGAAAAGCTTTGGTCGTAAGTTCTTCCTCCGACCATCAGACGTTTTACAGTTAAGAATTAGAAAGAAAAAAAGACTGATCTAGTATTATGAATTTTCCAAGAACCGCATTAACATAGGCTTGAGAAAAAATAAACCGCTTAACTAAGATCCTAAAATGCGAACTTCTAACGAAATAATATTGGAGATACAAATAAAGTTCAAGGTTCTTCTTTAAATACAGATTCACTTTAAAACAGAAGGGTCTTGTTCCAAGTTAAATATAAACTCCATACTTTAACGAATAAAGTTTCTCTTTAACGAAACTACGTAATGTCTAATTTTATTCCAAAGCAGAAAGTTCCGTGTAAATAATCCACCACTAGTTCAGTATAATTTTTATGCCACGGACGTACAATTTACGCTATTACGTGCGAAGTGTGCGCATGCTTCAGCATACAAGTGGAACTCGCTTTAAATACGTTATTATGTAAAGTGTATATTAAAATATTACTAAATGACAGATGTCTGTCGGAATAGAGACGTCTGTCCAGTGCCTCCATGCTGTAGGAATTATCATGAAGAACTAGAACAACTTACGAACGAAGATGAGAGTACTAGTAACCAGGGGTAAGCTTATATAAGTCATCTAACATTTCTGTAATTTATGATACACCCATGGTTCCAACCGGATTGAATTCTGATCTAACAATCAGAACGATCAGGGGTACTTGTCAAGGGTCAGCGAATACCAATTTAAGTGAAAAAAATATTTTCAGACAAAACCACATACCTCTTTGAAGATTAATTTTAAAAGCCGCAGGTCCACTATTTTTCACTTTTTATCGAAATGCTTTTGTTTTAAACTATTGTTCAATTTCAATACTTATTGTTTATATCCAAAACGAAGTGAGTTTAAATTCTAGCTCATATTTCAGTTTGATATACTACTTTGTTATTGTGTTATGACAATTTTATATATTTAGCTGCTCAATCGGAACAAAACCTCGACCGTTGGATTAATACCCCGTTTTTAATTACACTATTTATGTATTAATGATTTTATTTTAAATGTCAACAACTAAAATTTTACTTATGCAATAGAAAAAGAGTTGTATAAATTTTAAAAGGTAAACAGTATTAAAGCGTTTATTATTATTATTATATTTATTATTATTTTATTATTAGTATTATTATTATAAACGTCAGCGATTTCTAACGTAACCGTTATAGCAAATTTTACGAAAGTGACAAAGTGACTCTTTCTGAGCTCATAAGCACAAACCATTAGGCTTGTCTTGGGCAATTTTTCATCATCGTTTTTTAAAAGCAGTTTTTGTATCACATGCAGTCCTATATCACGGTTGTTTTATTGACCAATAAATACTAAAACTTGTTCTCCCGCAAGTCACTTACCATGCAAGTCAGAAAACGACCCTAGCTAGTACTCGAACTTTGTCCTAGAAGGACTACTTCACAGTGAAGCATGTGTTTAATACCCCGTGCAAGCAAAACCAAAGCCTTTCTGCAAAAGCCAAGTTTATCACCTATCAGACAACATTCAACTTTTTAAGGGTGATAACTTGTTTAGAAACAACACAATGTCGGCGTCCATGAGTGGTCAATACATTATTGGTTGACATTATGATTAAGCATACCTATTATACAGGTACTTACTATCACGTGCAGACAAGTAAATACAACATAGCATTAATACCATTCAAAATTCTTCCAGATCGCACGAACTGTTATTTAACAAAATGCACCATAAAAACAATTGCATGCGTATGTAATGTACATAGTGTAACTACTAAAATTATACTTATCTTAAGCATTCAAATAGCAATAAACCAAAAACGCAAAAACATCACATTAGGAATTGCGTAATAGATTCTTACCTTGTGATTAAATGCAGTTCGAATCCAGAAAAAAGTGCAGCCAAATAAAATGCGTATTTTGTCTTAATTATTCCAAATAATGAAACAAAATGACGTCACTGAAAAACAAATTATAAAAGACTGGTAATTAATACATTTTCACACGTCATCCAAACAAAGGCAGTAACGCTACGGAGAGAAAAATACAATGGAGCCAATCTGATTGCCTGTCCAAATTCTTCAGACCAATATAAATAAATACCTAGCTAGTCACCCCCTAACACTCTTCACTTTATTTTCTAGTGGCCTCGACTTTTTTATTTTGTTTTTCTAAAAATCGTCATTCATTAATAGCACTTTCACAATACAGGAAATCACTCAATATTGTTTCAAGTGGAAATTGACGGTGCGCACACAGAAACATGCCATGACCAGCGATATAGTGACTAATGTCATAGATTAATCCATAAATCCAGTTATTTATATGGATATATTTATTTATGTAACACGGACGGAGTTAAAATACTAATACTGAGTAATGAAATCCATAGATCAAGTATTTAAAAATAATCGATCAGAACTAAATAAGTTCACCAATAACCTCAACAAGATGTTAAATCCAGCCATGCCAAGAAGGGAAATGAATTTTATCAGATGCATATATTAGATACGAGAACATGTAATCATTATACACATAAGTTTTAAGACAAAAAGTATAATACTCTAGCAAGTATTTTAATGGCCTAAGTGCTAAAAATATTTTTGTTACCGAAACTAGAGCAGTCTTTGACATGTTACCACGTCGTGTGTAACTGAAACAATAGCCGACTGGTATAAATAAATGATATGCTTTAATTGATTGAAAATGTTGATTGTTGAAAAAAAACCAGTTTAAGCGTTCAATTAACTCTTGTGATCCGGTGGAAACTGTGTCCGCCATAACTAGCTTTAAATCAATCAGGAATTATAATTCTTTAAAAATTTGGCCAGTTGCCTTAGAGGGGTCTAAGTTTTGAACAAGTGTACAAGGAATGAAAGCAGCCCATTGGTGGCTTCAAAACATTTGAGTCTTTAAGGTTTGGGTTAACATGTTCAATATATAACATCAAGCTATGCCACCAAACTGTTCATACTATTCACATTGAAATAGAGAGGTGATACCAACCTTCCCTGTTATAGCTTGGCTAATTTGACACGAGCCTGACCTTTTGATTAGCATACTTTAACAGTCGATATATTACCTACAATACAACACCGATTGTATGTTTTCATAATCGGAGAGTATCACGAAGACGCTCAAGATGTAATACAAACACAAAACTGAAATACCGATATCGCACGATTTGCTTGCGGAAATTGATATATTCAAAGCAAGAACCTTGTAATATATTCTTGCATAAAGTTCAGGTTCAGGTCAAAATAGCCACCAGCGCACAACTGTTTCGAGTACTTTGAGTAATGTCTGGGTATTACAATGCTTTGTTGCACCGGTCATAAGCATTGCTTTTTCCGATTGAACAACTGCAATCTTGAAGGCAAATATCACAAAACAACGGGTTTTAGATCACCCCTCACATATTGCTTAGGTGGACTATGATGTTACCCTTCAGCCGTGGCAAGTGCATGTATCCATATGAGTGTGTATCCAAATAATTCAAATAAGTTCTTCTTCTAAACCATTAGGCCCATTTCAATCCAACTTTAAATTAAAGTGTATAGAGCTATATCTAACGGTCATTCTATAATGTCAAAATACTTACTTATATCGTTTTAGTATGATACTAGACTACCTTAAATGCAAATTAAAACGTAGGGTGGGTTCCGTGTACTTTGGTCAAATCGTCGAAAAAAGACGATTCTTATAATTCCATACCTGGTGTTCTAAAACACTAGTATGAAAACGGACAATTTGCATGTCCAATACATCACAGAGAGAGTTTCTGTTAAAGCTGAAGCGAAAAATGATCAAATGGATACGCAGGCTTAATTGTTTTTCAGTTTTTGATTAAAAAAAATTGTCTATAAATCTATACAATTTAATGTTTCTGCGGGTGGTCCTTTTTAAAGACAACTTAACTTAAATACACATGACCGCCAGTGAATGGGATCTGTTATCCCCTGCATGCTTACAGTAAAATATCTTTAAATCTTTGAAATAACTTGTTGGGTTTTATTCCATTGGTATGAATTGCTCAATGCGTGGTTAGTTCTACATAAACAGCTTACATCTTTGGTTCACATGGCAATTACACAATCCTCTCGATAGCTTAGTGGTCGGGCGTTCGCTTCGAGTGCGGGAGGTCCCGGGTTCGATCGCAGACCGTGTCATACCAGAAACGACAAAAAATGGTACCAGAAATTCCCATATGAGGGAAAATCGCTTCTCCTTTCTTATAAATACCCTCGTAGTGATGGATAACATCAGGAATGATGTGTCGAGAGTGATTAATATAAGTTGGAATAACTTGTTTCATATTCGACCTTAAATAAAGGTGTATAGACTAAAATTAAAGAAATAAGGGTCCAGATTGAATACGGGTTTGCTGGATCTGTGTGCACAGGTGAGCGATACAGGCCTTCTAGAGGGTTTACTGGATTTGTGTGCACAGGTGAACGATAGGCCTACAGGCCGTCTAGGGGGTTTACTGGATATATGTACACATGTGAGCGAAACAGGCCGTCTAGGGGGTTTGCTGGATCTGTGTGCACAGGTGAGCGATACAGGCCGTCTAGGGGGGGGGGGGGGTTACCGGATCTGTGTGCACAGGTGAGCGATACAGGCCGTCTAGGGGGTTTACTAGATCTGTGTGCACAGGTGAGCGATACAGGCCGTCTGCAGGGTTTACCGGATCTGTGTGCACAGGTGAGCGATACAGGCCGTCTAGGGGGTTTACAGAATATATGTGCACAGGTGAGCGATACAGGCCGTCTAGGCTCTCTTATCATGTCGATGGCTTAGAATTAGAAGGTCGTAAGTGCCACTTACGACCTTTTAAGATTCATACATATTTAGAATAAGCATCACTAGGCGCTTCTTATGAGCCTATTGTCATGAAAATCAGAAATTGTCATGTTGACCAAAGTGAAGTTTTAAAAACGTGTTTTCCCAAAGGTAAAGACTAAATTACAGACAGTTTTGTCTTGTTTTCTCAATATGTCGATTTGGTAGTTACGACCTTCTTGTTCTAAGCCATCGATGTAGTGAATGACTTTTTTATAAGCTAAGGGCAACCAACCGTACAATTTTAACGAAAGAGGGAGATATCATGTTACAGTTGTTAAATTTGTGTGTATATATTATTATACTTTGGTAGTATTTTTAAAATATAAGTAGTTTATATCATATATCAATTATGGTTCAACAATACGTATGCCAATGAATGGCCCAGCGCAAAAAATGGTAAATTGTAGATACTAGTAGTATATAACCTACCCTTGCAATATAAATCTTCAAAGGTAATCACGTTGACAAAATATCTAGAACATTAGAACTTATATCTGCTACTGATCGTACATCGTCCTATTTTCTCAACACAGACACTTGTAACTTGTAGACTCGTCAACATGGCTGGGAGTAATAAAAATATGTTTCTTTGGTGGGGCTCTGGATCGGCCCCTTGTTGGAGAGCTATGATGGTTCTAGCTGAGAAAGGACTATGGGAAGGGATGCCTAATAAACTGATCTCGTTTTCCGACAAGGGCCATAAACAAGCAGATATCATGGAGATTAATCCCCGAGGACAGGTACGTACTCGTACATGCATTTATTCATAAGCTACGCATTTTGAATAGTGTCGTTGTTGCGATCGATTGTTGTAATTAATGTTGTTGTTGCGATCGATTGTTGTAATTAATGTTGTTGTTGCGATCGATTGTTGTAATTAATGTTGTTGTTGCGATCGATTGCTTCCATTAATGTTGTTGCGATCGATTGTTGTTGCGACCGATTTTTGTCATGAATGGTGGTGTTGCGATCGATTTTTGTTGCGACCGATTTTTGTCATGAATGGTGGTGTTGCGATCGATTTTTGTTGCGACCGATTTTTGTCATGAATGGTGGTGTTGCGATCGATTTTTGTTGCGACCGATTTTTGTCATGAATGGTGGTGTTGCGATCGATTGTTGTTGCGACCGATTTTTGTCATGAATGGTGGTGTTGCGATCGATTGTTGTTGCGACCGATTGTTGTCATGAATGGTGGTGTTGCGATCGATTTTGTTGCGACCCATTGTTGTCATGAATGGTGGTGTTGCGATCGATTGTTGTTGCGACCGATTTTTGTCATGAATGATGGTGTTGCGGTCGATTGTTGTTGCGACCCAATGTTGTCATGAATGGTAGTGTTGCGATCGATTGTTGTTGCGACCGATTTTTGTCATGAATGGTGGTGTTGCGATCGATTGTTGTTGCGACCGATTGTTGTCATGAATGATGGTGTTGCGGTCGATTGTTGTTGCGACCGATTGTTGTCATGAATGATGGTGTTGCGGTCGATTGTTGTTGCGACCGATTGTTGTCATGAATGATGGTGTTGCGGTCGATTGTTGTTGCGATGGTTTTGGTATGATATAAGTAGCAATCCAAGTACAGTAGTTATGAAATTTCTTGCGGACCAATTATTATTGTTAAATCTGTTGTGATCTATTATTGTTGCGATTGAATGTTGTTGGGAAATATTATTGTGAACAATTGTTGTTGCGAATAATTATTGTTGCGAATATTGTTGTAGAACTATAATTTCCTTATATATTTTATATTAACGATATTCTCCTTTGCACTCAATTTATAGCTGCAACGACGATAGCCTGATCTTTAAAAACAAACCACTAACCTAACTTATGTAGATTTAATTTTCTTTTGGTTACATGTTCAGGCATTATAGCTTGACATTACAGGTGGTAATATTACGCGGTGACATTACATGTTCCGGCATTATAGCTTGACATTACATGTACAATGTGCCGACATCATAGCTTGGCAGTACAGGTGACCATATTTCGCCTTGACATTACATGTTCCGACATTAAGTTTGACATTAAAGGTAGTAGTATTACGCCTTGCCATTACCTGTTCCGACATTAAGTTTGACATTAAAGGTAGTAGTATTACGCCTTGCCATTACCTGTTCCGACATTAAGTTTGACATTAAAGGTAGTAGTATTACGCCTTGCCATTACCTGTTCCGACATTAAGTTTGACATTAAAGGTAGTAGTATTACGCCTTGCCATTACCTGTTCCGACATTAAGTTTGACATTAAAGGTAGCAGTATTACGCATTGACATTACTTTTTTCGATATTGTAGCTGGAGATTGCAGGTGACAATATTACGCCTTGACATTACATGTATCGACATTATAGCTTGACATTACATGTATCGACATTATAGCTTGACATTACATTTGTACATGTGCCAACACTATAACTTTGCAGTACATGTTCCAACCTAATAACTCGACATTACATGTACCGACATTATAGCTTGACATTACATGTACCGACATTCTAGCTTGACATTACATGTACCGACATTATAGCTTGACATTACATGTACCGACATTATAGCTTGACATTACATGTACCGACATTCTAGCTTGACATTACATGTACCGACATTATAGCTTGACATTACATGTACCGACATTATAGCTTGACATTACATTTGTACATGTGCCAACACTATAACTTAGCAGTACATGTTCCAACCTAATAACTCGACATTATATGCACCGATATTATATATAATTTCAGGTTCCGACCTTTAAAGATGGCGATACTATTGTGAATGAATCCGGGGGTATATGTATGTATATAACAGAAAAATACAGTAAGCAGGGGACCAAACTGATGCCAGATGATCTCAAGGAGCGTGCTCAAGTTTTTCAAGTGATTTTTGAGTCAGAAAATCTTAAATCCAATATAATGCTACCACTGGTTGTGTATAGGTTCTTCACACCGAAAGAAAAATGGGATAACGATTTATTGAAAGGTTAGTTATTCTTTAAAATATTCTTGTTCGTGTTTATCCTTTTTTGTCCTTTACAATGCCGAGCATAGCCTTTATTTGCAAGTCAGATTTCTGCTAAATATGGCAGGCATTAATGTATGTGGCTACACCCGAATTGAACCCGGCGAGCGCACCAACCACTAAGCTGCGGAGGAAAAACGTCCACACAATTTTAGGTTTATTTTAACCTGTGTTTTGGTGTCTGTTTTCTGTTCTAGAGAGGTTGACTCAATGGTAGCTTGGTAACAGACAAAACAAAACGGAATCACGAAAGGGTCGTTTTGAATATGTGATTTATTTTTAAAAAGAGAGTCCCTAATGACAGATTGCCAGCTTAACGCTATTTATTTCAATGTTACAGAAAAGGAAGGACCAGCCAAAGAAGAACTTGACCGATGGAACAAAATGCTGACAGGAAGAGACTATGTGGCCGGTAATTCGTTCACAGTAGCCGATGCTTTCTTCTTCACATTCCTGGCCTTCCTTGTACGAGCCGGTTTGGATTTGTCTTCTCGACCTGCTTTGGAGAAATACTACGATAGAGTGAAGAGCAGACCGAGTGTAGATGCCACGTGGCCACCTCACTGGAAGGAAACACCTGGACAAAAGTGGCTTGATGTCCTGTAGCATACTTGCTGTACGACATTGCAACGATAAACGAACTGATCATATACTAGACAACATACACTGTATTATATTGACAAACAAAGAGTCCTTGCGATTATGATGCAAGTTGAATAAGATAGACTGATAATAATAATGCAGACCCGTAGCTATATGCAGACCTGAGGCACTCAGAGTCGGTGAAAATCTGAGAATTTACTAAAATAAGCATGTTTTAAGGAAAATTTGTCAAAAATAGACCCTATGACATATTTACTTTGAAGTATTGTATGTCTCCTGATACTACTGTACGTAATATTATGTTTTATAATATGTAAATAAATGAATACTTCTTCAAGATTTGATGTCCAATTAAGTCGAGTGCGATAACCCCAACCGAGCCATAATGTTTGCGCTCTATTCAAACATCAGTGGTACATTAAAAGAATACCGTCCGTTTGTTAAACACTGTGTGTTTTACTCAAAATATTATAGAAAAGTCAAGGACACACATTTTCTTGCATTGTACATGTATGTATTTGCTGTTCATTGTATGTTTGTTCGTTTACTTTTATTTGGCCAAAGGCATGGTAGTGCCGATTTTCAAATAGATTTGAATTTAATTGCTATTCTTGTCACTTTTGTTACTGCCTATATATCAAGTACCCCGGGCAAAATTCCACCAAAGTTTGAACTAGTGGCAACTAACATAAGAAATGGAGCAACATAAAGACAGTGGTAACCATTGGGTTGTTCCGTGGGCTATCGTTTTTTAAGCACAATTCTGTTTTTTGACCAAAAAATGATTTTCTCTCCTCTTCTGTCAACCGGATTCCTCCAACCGCATTGTTTTGCACAGTTCCGTTATGCCGATATAGCCATTTGTACAGAGCTGTTGCTGGTACGTGAATACACTGTGCTTCTATAGTAATAAAAATAATAAAATATTGCACATTAAATTAAGGAAATGAGGAGTTACAGTTTGTGTATATTATATTGTTTATGCATTACAGGGGAGATAACCGCATTATACTTTCTCCGTAATTACTAAAGACGGGTCCTGTTTTATCCTGGCGCTTGCGAAATTCGTAATCTTCTATAAAAATATTTTATAACCCCTTACAGCAACAGCAAATTACATGTTAAAGGGTAGTTCAATATTTATCTAATAGTCTGTTAATGAACTGCAACAACCCGTATCTGACACTCAATGTGTATGTTTTAAAGAAAATAAATGAGAATTTGAATATGTAAGTGCTTTGATAAAACAGTACCATATTAGCTACTGTATGATTGTTGACGGGAACTAGGCTAATGTTAAACAGTTCGGGTCATGCATGCACACGTACACATACCATGAGAAGTGTCGTATTATTTTACTAAGTACAAATGTACTAAGAGCCATTGTATTACTTTGCACTATATACACCGAGAGACTTTAACAACGCAACCGTTAATAAATGAAAACAACAACAACAACAACAACAACAACAACAACAACAACAACATCATCATCATCATCATCAACAACAACAACAACAACAACAACAACAACAACAACAACAACAACAACAATATATTTTATAATTTGATGGAATTGACATGGTGTAAAAATCATTAAAAGATCCTGACAAAATATAAATTAAAAACAGAAATAACGTATTTTAAATCGCAACACCCCATATACTAATCATTACAAACGGTAACAAGTGTACTTTCCATTAGACTCCATACACGCAGTTCATATTTGCACAATCGTCATGATCATCACACTATTTGTTATGCGTCAATATCACTCCGTTCCCAAACCAAGGCTTCAGAAAATCCCAATGGCGTTTCTATGAGCTGGGGGGTGGACTTACTATAGCCCATCTTAGACAAGGTGGTATCCCCCCAGACTACTGATGGCGTATAACTGTTCATTAAGACTACATTTAAACCTCGTTATCTCGAGGAGTGATCAGGACAGGTAAAATGCTCGAGAAAAACCGGGTGCTCGAAATAACCAAAATGACATGTGTTGATGATAAAAACGGATTCTGTTTTCGTTTAAAACTTGCTCTAGATAGGCCATGTGCTCGTGATATCGATGCTCGTCATGACAAAGTTTTACTGTATTTATTTCAGTGTTGACGTGCAACGTCGACGACCAGCCTCTAGGTCGCTATGCTCTGACAACCACAGCATCAACCCCCGACATTTTATGAACCACTTTTTGCTGTTTTTCAATATTTTAATGTCGACCACTATGGTACGAATAAATCTATTTTGACCTGAGCCTGACCTTTATGCAAGAATATATTACAAGGTTCTTGCTTTGAATATATCAATTTCCGCAAGCAAATCGTGCAATATCGGTATTTCAGATTTGTGTTTGTATTATATCTCGAGCGTCATCGTGATACTCCCCGATTATGAAAACATACAATCGGTGTTGTAAACGTATACAATACATCGACTGTTAAATTATGCTAATCAATAGGTCAGGCTCGTGTCAAGTTAGCCAAGCTATACCGCATGTTTAGTAGGTATAGTTTGGCTATATTTACCTGGATCTGACCTTTATGCATGAATATATTACGAGGTTCTTGATTTGCATATATCAATTTCCGCAAGCAAATCGTGCAATATCGGCATTTAAGATTTGTGTTTGTATTACATCTCGAGCGTCATCGTGATACTCACCGATTATGAAAACATACACTCGGTGCTATAAACGTAGACAATATATCGACTGTTAAATTATGGTAAGCAATAGGTCAAACTCATGCATGTCAATGTGGCCAAGCTATAACAAGTGAAATACTGTCAGTACTGCTATTTGATTTTTAAGGAAAAATCGATTTACCAAGTGACGCGCTCAGTGTAGATATGATAATATATATATCATGTACAAAATGTGGTTTAATATACATGTCAATGTAATGGCCCAGTAAAAAATGGTAGTTCAGATAATAGCTTATAAAGTTAGATATACACATACCCTTGTTTTGTTGACCCTGAGGGTCACGTGACGTTAGTCTACGATGAAATATCTAGAACATTGAAAATAATATCGTCAGTATTTGTATCGCACTATTCAGTCAACACGTTAACATGGCTGCGACTAATAAAGATATGTTTTTAGTTTGGGGATCTGGATCTGCCCCTTGTTGGAAAGCTATGATAGTATTGGCAGAAAAAGGCTTGTGGGAAGGGATGGCTAATAAACTGATCTCGTTTTCCGACAAGGGCCATAAACAACCAGATGTCTTGGATATTAACCCCCGAGGACAGGTATGTGTTAATATACTTTCTTGCGATTTTAGCGATCGATTGTTGTCATAATTGTTGTTGTTTCGATCGGTTGTTGTCATGAATATTGGTGTATCGATGGATTGTTGTTATGCATATTGTTGTTGTCGCAATCGTTTGCTGTCATGTATGTTGTTGTTGTGATCGATTGTTGTCACGAATGTTGTTGTAGCGATCGATTGTTGTCATGGATATTGTTGTTGCAATCGATTGTTGTCACGAATGTTGTTGCTGCGATCGATTGTTGTCATGGATATTGTTATAGCGATCGATTGTTGTCATGGATATTGTTGCAGCGATCGATTGTTGTCATGGATATTGTTGCAGCGATCGATTGTTGTCATGGATATTGTTGTAGCGATCGATTGTTGTCATGGATATTGTTGCTGCGATCGATTGTTGTCATGGATATTGTTGTAGCGATCGATTGTTGTCACGAATGGTGTTGCTGCGATCGATTGTTGTCATGGATATTGTTGTAGCGATCGATCGTTGTCATGGCTGTTGTTGTTGCGATCGATTAATGTCAAGGATATGGTTGTTGCGATCGATTGGTGTCATGTATATTGTTGTTGCGATCGATTGGTGTCATAAATGTTATTGTTGCAATCGATTGTTGTTGCAATTAAGGTTGTTGTGAAAGGTGTGTGATTTTGTAACAAATGATGTAACAAACGAGTGTTGTTGCGACTGGTAGTTGTAGCGCACAATTACCACAGTGCTGGAACGAAAGTTGTTGCGATAGCATCAATATTTAAATTATTGCTGCGCAGTAATATATATAATATATATAACTAGTATTAATATCATATTATGAGTACAGTGTTCCCATTTGCATCCGAACTAGATGTATACAACTGTGTCCACTTAGAAAGCGACTACTCGTACCGAAATATCTCTAGTTCTGTATAACATTTAGGTTTTTTGTAACATGTATGCACATGCATTATAGCTATTGTCTTTTCATTCTATTATTATCGATATGACAACTATATCAGGGCAGGAACCATGTACCATGTTCTGAATAGTAACCTTAGACATGCTGCTTTGTATAATTATAATTTAAAGTGTTTATAGCTATATTCTAAAATTCATTCAATGTCAAAATAATTACTTGCATCTTTTTAGTATGATACTAGACTACCTTAATTGCAAATTAAAACTTTGGATGGGTTCCGTGTACTTTGATTCAATCATCGAAAAATTGGGTGTTCTAGAACACGTTCGTATGAAAATGACAGTTATGTATGCATGTCCAATAAATCACACAGAGAGTTTCTGTTAAAACTGAAGCGAAAAATGATCTAATGGATATGAAAGCATCATTGCTTTTCAGTTTTTGAAACTTTTTTAAAAAATATCTTCCGATGTAGCTGTATACACTTTAACGTTTTACATAATTAAACATCATTACATGTAATTTGTCCCATCGACATCACAGGTAACTGTATCATTGTTAAAGACTAAAACGAAAAACAAAATTCGTTTCATTTCGTTATCAATACAGTAACATGTGACCGATATTGCCTGTCATGCACTCATTATCTAGTGAAGTCGAATGTGAATGAGCAATCTTAGTAAGCCATGAGTAAATCAAAAATCTTGAAGAAAATATCTATTTAAGCCAAATCTGCTAATAGTGCTGCCATCACTTCGATGGGAATCGCCAGTGATCTCTACCTTCAACTTGCATGATTCAAACACATATTGTGAAAAATCTCATAGGAGTGTCATTCCTCTTTGAGAAGTCGAAAGTCCTTTATCTTCCAAGACGGGAGTGTCTGACATTCTTGTTGTCGTTTCTGTTGCGTATGTTGGTTTCACCAGGCGGGGTTGCTAGCCCCACGCCTTACCCTCCCCTTTTTGCAACCGGGCTTGAGACCGTCTTAGAGAGAGTTAAACTCTCATCTGGGCTGACATGAACTTATAATACGTTTTGGTTTTAGTTAGGTTAACTGGTATAGCCCGACATTACAGGTACCGACTTAATAGCTTGATATAATGATGATGATGATGATGATGATGACGACGATGGCGATGACGATGACGATGACAATAACGACCATATTTTAAGAGGCGACACAGTCGGGCAAACCCAGTCTTCCCTGTGAGCCTCTATAACAAAACATGAATTATATCATTCCAGGTTCCGACATTTAAAGACGGCGATACTATTGTGAATGAATCCGGGGCTATATGTATGTACATAAATGACAAATTCAGTAAGCAGGGAAATAAACTGATGCCTGATGATCCCTTGGAGCGTGCACAAGTTTTTCAAGTGATTTTTGAGGCAGAAAATATCAAGACGAACATAATGGAACCACTTATCAGATATATGTTCATTACACCGAAAGACAAATGGGACAAAACATTATTGAAAGGTATGTTACTGCTAAGATTACTTTTCCTGTGTAGAATCTATTATATGAACTAAGGCAAGTTGCAAAATTAAACGTCTAAGAACCGCTCAGCTGTACCAATTACAACTAGAGCTCTCACCATTTGCGTTTCCATGAATAAAATTATAAAAGTAAATAATAAATGCACGAAGCAAGGTTGATAAAAAGACGGTCGTTCTACGAATATTGTGCTATAGTGTTGTTTAACGTAATTTATGTTATTTATATTACAGAAAAGTTCGAGAAAGCTAAAGAAGAAGTTGAACGATGGAACAAATTGTTGTCCGGAAGAGACTATGTGGCCGGTAATACATTCACCTTAGCCGATGCTTTCGTCTTCCCGTTCGTGGGATTCATGGTACGCTCTGGTATGGATTTGTCCTCCAGACCTGCGTTAAAGAAATATTACGATACAGTGGTGAAGAGGCCAAGTGTAGAGGCCACGTGGCCACCTCACTGGAAGGAGGACAAACCCGCACCAAAACTCCTCGAAGAATTGTAATATGATTGCTTCAACATCACTGAGAACAATACGAATAGAATCTACTTGTCATTTGTGTTTTGTAAAGTTCAGTTAATATGATACTAATGGTACATGTTGCTTGCTAAAACAGGACAGTCTTGTACGAGTACAAATAGTTAATGTAACAATAATTGGATTGTATTGCAGACAACATTTTGTACCGGCACCGCATTGAATATGCAGTATTATAATTATATTATATCTTTTAACACACGTACAATTACAGTACAATCTCCATCGAGCAACACCCTACTGGAGCTGCAAATATTGAGCAGGGAAATTTTGATCTAGTGGTGTTTAAAGAGGCATTCCCTATAACTTTGATCGTTTAACTCGATTCAGGAATATTACACATTAAATGAGAATAATCATTGCTCAAACTTCTCAAATTTCAACAAGAAGATCCAACTTATTACCGAGCAATGAATCAAAACACATTTCCCAACGAGATAAAATAGTCACGAGTTGTTTCCCTTTGACAAATTATGATAATTGATAGTACTTTGTACATTTAGCCCATTTAATGTGATAGTAGAGAAAAATATGCTAGTTATAGGGAATGCCCCTTTAAGCTAGAGAAGATGTGATTCTATGTAAAGAGGGCTGCTTTGGAGAGGTTGTACTGTAGCCATTTTATTTATAAAAATATTCAGTACATTTCTATACTGTTGTATTCCATACATTGATAAATACTTGAATAATTGAATACACAAATGTTTGAATAGAACAAAGTAAATAACAATGTCTTTAGTGTTCATATACTTACAACATAGATCTATTCTGTACCATAATACCATAAATAACGTAACTGGGGGCTTCAGAAGCACCAGGTAACAGGTATCCACCAAAATAATTACATTGCCTCTGATAGTTCAGAGTGTTTCTTGTATATGAATCAAGTAATTAGTAATTGCAAGAAATGAAGAAGTTCCTTAAGCCATGTCCCCTTACACTTTTTTTTCAATCTTTTTGTTGCTGTGGAAACCACGATTTGTGTTCAAATACAAAAAAGATACATAAACCCCTTATTGTCACCAACAACCCTAGCTGGAAAGCTGTCATACTTATGACAGGATCCAGATTTTAAAGTAATTTCACTTTTCTGTATCCATAGCAACCACATTTTTTGTCCAAAACAGTAACATAGAGGGACATAATCTCTTTATTGGTCCCTATCCTCAAATAAAGTTTCATAAAACTAGCTTAAGATTGAGTTACTGTATGGCAGGATCCAGATTTATTAACGGACGGAATGAGGGAAAACCCCGAGAGAAAGTGATCCGGGATGAAAATAACGAGACTTAATAATATAATGACTTAATTAGTTATTTAAGTTTGAAAAAATACACTCATTTTAAAAATGTTATAAGTACACCAACACAGTACATAGCAAAAACGTGCAAATAGTCGGTCGATCGACATGTCTAATGGTTTCCCAACAATAACTCAAAAACAGGTGGACCTAGGATTCTAAAATGTTAAGTGGAGATTATACATCTTCCACAGACGGCCCGACTCAATTTCAAGGTCATTTGGATCAAAGGACAAACTCAACATGGCATTTGAACACACAACAATCACTGGTTCACACCATATGAAATATAGGATCTTAGATCGTAAAACTTTACAGAGAGGTTGCTGATCATCAGATGTAGGCTCTTACTAATTTTAAGGTCGATAGGTCAAAGGTCAAGGTCGTGCTGACCTTAGCCACACACGGCTATTTACTGTCCTGAGATGTGTATGTTTCACAAACCTCTCTTTACGGTCTGTAATCGTATTTCTTCTGGTTTTATGTTTTCCTGGTGAGGGTATTGATAGACAATGCTGATGTATCATTTTGAGACTTCGTGCGAAAAACATTTGTTTTGGACGTGCATTTTGCATAATTTGAAAATTCACGGTTCATTGCTCGCAGCGGGCAAATTACAATCATCGAATTATCGGATATTGCTGCTATACTACTCACATGAAGACATGCAAAAACTGAACATGATATCATGTTAAATAAAAAAGATATACGCATTACATGTTCGTGTACTTATAACATTTAACAAGTGTACTGTTGACCATATTGGAGCTGTGATAAAACCATGCTCTAACAATTATCATAGGAATAGAAACTAAGGGCTATGACAGGACCCAACAGAAACGGCATGACACGAAAGGTACAAAATGGCACATAAAAAACAAAAGCCACAGACAATTACTAACTCAAAACTGCAAAAGAAAATGAAACTTATCAATCACAGAAGCGAAAACAGTTTAAGAATATGGCGAGATGTGTTGACAGAGCTCCTAAGTATATCTAAAAAACATATTTGTGTAACAGGTATCTTTTTCGACGTTATCAGAGGTTTTTTATTCTCGAAAAAAATGATTAACGGACGAAATACTGTAAACAATTACAAAGGAAGCACGTCATTCAACCCCGAATGAATGTCGCATCAATAAACGAAATCCGTAGCAAGTGCCTTAGATGACAAGAACATGACAAAAAGGACGACAACAAACCACTGGGACAACCTATAGTAGATACAGTGTACATGTAATTTTGTAAGATGCGATGTAACCTTACGTTTGACAAGGTAATTAAAGAAGGACACATTCATAGTGAACACTGTTTCACAAATGCACGATAAGAAATTTGTCCCGGATTGTTACGGACAGCGACAAATGTCACTTTGGTTCAAAAGTTTTACAGCGCACTAAGCCCCACACTTACTCCACTAACAACCTTATAACGTTACTAAGAACAGGACAGTGTAAATAAGAGTATCCCGTCAAGTAATGCTCCCTTACGAATAAAATAACTATATAACATGAACCAGTTCATCAACAACACACATCGAGTAGCAAAGAAAGAGCTCAATGATCCATCGGCAGAAAGCAGCAAGAGAACAAAGCATTTCAAGGGAACGACAAGACAATGTAGCAGACAAGCATCACTACTGGATTCACTGATTAGTCGTAGATTATGTGTAATAAGCACCTGAGCGTTTGGCTGGTTGACGTTTCGCATGAAATATTTATATATAAATGATACAAAAATAATTTATTTAGTTCTTGTTCAATGATGCAGTAACCCGTTGGTTTAATGACCAAGTGAACACTAGTCATATAAACATGTCGAAGGGAAGTGAGAAAGCGATGGACATGTTCTTATACTGGGGGTCGGGTTCTGGCCCTTGTTGGAAAGCTATGATCGTACTTGCTGAGAAGGGACTATGGAACAATGGAGCAGGAATAGGGCACAAACTTGTAGAATTTTCTAAAAAGGATCATAAAGCGGAGGATGTTATAAAGTTAAATCCACGCGGCCAGGTAAGAATTCATTAAATATAACATTACATTTAGCTTACCTATGACGTACAAAATACTATTATATGTCTCAATGAATCAGTGCTATTAAGCTTACTTTTCTTTCTAATTTAAGCTGGATTTTTTACTCGGCAGTCAATGAATTCATTGAAAGGCCGTACATTGTATCATATCGGTCAACAAAAATAACCATAACCTTGGATCATATATCAACAAGTCCCACGACAAAGGACACTTATACTTGTATTTATATTACCAGTATGAATATTCTATACTTTAATATGATGATTTACAAGTACGTATGTACCTTGATGTTGTCCTAAATTTAATGTTTTGTGTTATTTATTACACCACGGTTGATGCGTTGGCATATATACATGAATTGTACTGTTCGGTGATACGTAAATTGTAAGGCATTAAGTTAAAAATAATATAAAATATAAATCGTTTTTTTTTACAAAACTCTTTATAGCCATTATATGTTTAGATCTTTGTAGGCATTTTAAAACATTATACGCCAATACGCTAACTGAATCCATCAAGCTAAACCAGTGTTCTAAAATAGTACATGTTTTGTGTTATGCCTGGTACCATTACAAAAACTCCAATTAGGGACATTGGGAAAGTAGACTTTTTAAGGAAAGCAACCATAAAATTATACATTTCTAGTAATCTTTCACATTTTTGGTCATGATCCTATCATGCCAATATACTCCTTGAAATGTCATTCATTTTCGAGGAAAATCATATGAAAAGTGCTAGGATGTGATTTTGTTACAAAAATATATATTGACTTCTATACTTTTGAAGTTAAAACTGATACCATGTCGGTAGTAGAAGACATACCATACATTTTGGTAAAACACATTTTTTACACTATAGAAGAACAGCTATAACGAATTGTAATTGCATAAACAGTTAAATACATGATTGCCCTCCTTAACTAGTATGCCAAAATCACAAATATTTGGACCAAATAATATCAAGTCAAGCCACGGCAAGTCAGGTCAATTTTATTTTACAGGATCAGTTAGCAAACAATAGTTATTCTACATATAACTTCTATAGTATTTACAATAACTTATTTTTCGTTAACTACTCTTGACTCTGAACACTTGGCTATGTGTCTGTTGCCTAAGTCAAGCGCTATTCATGTACCTCCTGTTAAATTAACTACAGAAGGCGTGAATTACCTCCCATGGAAAGCGCTACATAGTGCTTTGCAAGGGCAACGAACATCTGATACATGTAATACAAAAGCTCTAACGAGCTTCTAGTAAGAGCTTCTAAACCGAACTTATCACAGTTATGACCATGTTATGCAAAGCCATTCCAATGACAATCTTTTTCCAAATAATTAAACAAGACACACATTATACTAACTAAACAGAAACGTATAAACTCTCCTTGCAGGATTTTAAGCATTTAGAATTAACATTACAAAGCGTACGACCAGAACTAATCAAATGCATGGCAACCATCAAAGGTTGTAAATGCATAATTTAATGCACTTAATTATACTTCAAGACAGTTGCATAATTTCTTGTTTATGATAAATTGGCTGTGTATGGCAACGCGGTGGTATTTTAGCTTAGAACAACATTTGGAACTTGCAGCATCGCATAAGTGGCATCTGTAGCTCAGTGGTCAGCGCGCTTCACTTTTCAATCTTCACTTTTCAGGTACCTACGTTTAAGGATGGCGATGTTGTTGTGAATGAATCTGGTGCGATATGTATGTACCTTGAAGAGAAGTTTAACAACGAGGATAAAGTTACCAAACTTATGCCTACAGATGTTGGTAAGAGAGCAGAAGTTTATCAACGTATGTTTGAGGGCGAGAATATACGTGGACAAATCATAGAACCGCTTGTATACTACCGTTGGAAAACCAAGAAAGAAGACCAAGACGAGGAATTATTGAAAAGTAACTTATCTCTTCTTTATTACAATGTCTTTGCAGTACAACGCGACACGTGTCTTTTTTGTTCACCACAGTGTATATCTATATGTGTCCTGTCCATAGCAGTACTGGTGGAATACAATATGTGTAGCATATCGCTGGTACTGAATGAGAAAGTCGTAAGTACCAAATCGATATTTTGAAGAAAAAAAGCAACAAGAAAACACGTCCGAAATTTACTTGTTCAGATCTTCATGAAAATAGACTCATAAGAGGCGATATGAAATGCTGATTTTAAATAAGTACCACGTATCAGTCTTAAGTAGTACTTACGACTTTCTCAATCTAAGCCAGTGATTTGTCGCATATACCGTTGATAGGAAGTACCATATGGTAAAGGGAAACAACTCGAACTTGTAGCATTATATTACATATTGATACTGCCAGGCCAATATCACATAAATATGCTATTTAGTATCATGTTCGCGATTTCTATCTGATAACTATTTGTAAAACATGTTTTCATTGGCTGGTCGACAAGCTAATGTTTGTTCCCAAACTTGCTATTGGCCAATCCTTTGTAAAACATATTTTCATTGGCTGATCGACAACCGTATGTTTCCATACTTGCCATAGGTCAATTCTCTGTAAAGCATATTTTCATTGGCTGATCGACAACCGTATGTTTCCATACTTGCCAAAGGTCAATTCTCTGTAAAACATGTTTTCATTGGCTGATCGACAAGCTTATGTTTCCATACTTGCCATAAGTCAATTCTCTGTAAAAACATGTTTTCATTGGCTGATCGACAAGCTTATGTTTCCATACTTGCCAAAGGTCCATTCTCTGTAAAAACATGTTTTCATTGGCTGATCGACAAGCTTATGTTTCCATACTTGCCATAGGTCAATTCTCTGTAAAACATATTTTCATTGGCTGATCGACAAGCTTATGTTTCCATACTTGCCAAAGGTCAATTCTCTGTAAAAACATGTTTTCATTGGCTGATCGACAAGCTTATGTTTCCATACTTGCCATGGGTCAATTCTCTGTAAAACATATTTTCATTGGCTGATCGACAAGCTTATGTTTCCATACTTGCCAAAGGTCAATTCTCTGTAAAACATATTTTCATTGACTGATCGACAAGCTTATGTTTCCATACTTGCCATAAGTCAATTCTCTGTAAAAACATGTTTTCATTGGCTGATCGACAAGCTTATGTTTCCATACTTGCCATAAGTCAATTCTCTGTAAAAACATGTTTTCATTTTGGCTGAAAATAGCAAAGTATGAACACTGACGTTCGTAAGTAAATTCTGTAAATATTTAATATTGTTTACATGTTTTTATTAGAAAAGACTGAAGAAGCTAAAGCAGAATTGGACAAGTGGAACGCGATGTTGGCGGACAAAGACTATCTCTGTGGATGTGGTTTCACAATGGCTGATGTGTTCTTATTCCCCCTGTTTGCTTTCTTGATACGTTGTGGTGCGACATTTTCTGGCCATACAAACATCAAGCAGTATTATGAACTGGTTTCTGAAAAACCATCAGTGAAGGAAACATGGCCTCCACACTGGAACGAGAGCAAGGGAAGCGATATACTCTGTGATTTATAGACATATTCCTAGTATAGTTAGTTGATTGATTACAAGATTGATAAATAATCAAGTTAAATATTACGCACAATAACATATAATTTTATTAAATCAGCCAAAGGAGCCTGTCTAAATTGTCTCCTTTTCTACGAGTTATCTCTCTTTGTAAATAAATAATAAATTAAAGGTAACCATTTGTACGTTGCTTCTCATTTTATACGTCACTTAATGCAATTTGTTATTTATGATTACGTTTTTGTATTTTATTAGTTGTATGTACTTCATAATCAACCGTGAATAGGCAAACTGTCAATAAAATGTTTAGGGGAGATGCAAAAAAACTTTTTTTGTTTTCGACTATAGAGGTGATTTATACCGAAATACGCGTTCAATAGGCTTTTAGAACAATAACGTATTCACAAAGAGGGGGTTCTTTGTGAGTTTTTAACTGCTCAAATGACTCAAATCAAATATCGACATAGTGCAACATTTCAGTATTAAAGTGTATATAGCTATATCTGACCGGTCTTTTAATGTCAAAATTATTACTTGCATCGTTTTTAGTATGATACTAGACTACCTTAATTGCAAATTAAAACTTTGGTTTGGTTCTGTGTACTTTGATTCAGTCGTCGAAAAACTAGACGATTCTTATCATTTCATAGGGTTTTCTAGAACACTTTAGTATGAAAACGAACAATTCGCATGTCCAATAAATCACAGAGGGGGTTTGTGTTAAAACTGAAGCGAAACATGAACTAATGGATATGAAAGCATAATTGTTTTTTAGTTTTTAATTAGTTTAAAAATATCGTCAGATATAGCTCTATACATAGAACTATCTAAACCCCGGTTAAAATTACATTGTTCCTGACTTTAACAATATGTATCTATAACGAGTTTCACGCACAATAAATCATAATATCTACAATGATTCATGACTCTTATGGTGTGTCTATGTCGGCAATTTAGATTAATTACAGTTTTAGACATTGTCTTGATAAAGTTTCCATATTATTAATGCATATTCATCTAACACTTTTAAATAATTTCACTGTCACCATGACGAATATTTTTAAATCCTAATTACGACACATCATTCTGTTCACTACATTCAGTGTTGAGGATCTTATGGAAGATTGGTTTGGTTTATTTACAAATAAGTTTTCTCGTTAAATAAAGTCTTTATTATTATTTTTTATTATTATTATTATTATTACTATATATTGCGTACAGTTAAATAACGCTAGTTTTGTATCCAATATATTAATATAAACACATATTTATATCATGGACTTCAAATGTAGACTATACATGTACTTAAATTATATAAAATTTACACGACAAATCTTGTTTTCATGTTTTTTTCAAATTCATTGTAACTCAATAATATGGTTGATAACGTTTGTTTATGCACTAGTCAGTTGAAACTCCGCCCCAATATAAACCGGGGAAAGGCGGGCATGAATTTTGACTTTTGCTATGTCAGCCCCGGGAAAAATCCCGTCCCCCATGACCATACAGAAGTAAAATCTCCGCCAAATACCCCCGCCCTAATTCAGAGAAATACAATCACGACTTTATGCCCCGCCAATTTGGTGCGGTACAAAATCTTCAAACCCATTGGCATGCATGGACATCGGAAAGGTATACGCCCGCTACTTTCGCTCCTCATCGGTGTTTAAGGGACCGGGTTTCATTTGACTGCAGTGCCGTACCCAGACACGAATTTTAGCCGAGGCAGCCTTGGGGCTAGACATGACCGTAACTAGGAATTTTCCAAAGTGGTGCGAAATCGGGTCTTTGTTGGGTGACAGGGTATTTACAGGAGGGGTCGTCCAAATTCGTTCTGTACATGCTATTTTGAATATTTACAATGTATTTTGCCAGCGAAGCGAGCCAGAAAAAGTGACTATTTGTGGAAGCTGACAAAAATTTAATTTATGGCAAATATGCACTATTTGTCCGAGCCCACACACATTTTTTTCCACATGATATTATTAATGCTCATAAATTATTTGGCGAGCGAAGCGAGCGAAGCGAGCCACAAAAATGCACTATTTGTATCAGCCCACACATTTCGTTCTCTACATGAACTTAAATGGTGATAAATTATTTGGCAAGCGAAGCGAGCCAGAAAAAAACTATTTGTACGAGCCACCACGAAATTCGTTGTTTACATGATATTATTAATGGGTATTATTTATTTAGCGAGCGAAGCGAGGCAGAAAAAATGCAATATTTGTCAGCACAAACTCGCGTGGTGTGATTAATCCTTAAAGATGCATGATTTGCCCTAGCTCACACAAACTCGTTCTCTAAATGGTATGATAAATCCTCCTTAAACGAGTAGTTATTTGGCAAGCGAAAAGATCATGATTTCTCTGAGGTTAGGGTAGCACGAACTACTTTCTACATGACATTCTTAAATATGTGTTCAATTCATTTGGCGAGCGAAGCGAGCCGAATTTATTTTCAAATGTAAAACATTGCACTTCTAACCAGGAACACTTAAATTGGTGTAAAAGGGGTACGTTTGCGCCCGATGCAATCCTTAGTTATGACCATGTAGTGGTCCGGTGTATTTGTTAACCTAGAACGTTTCTGAAAGCATGCAATTAAACCACCGAATACACTTTCAACATTAACAAAATCAGAAAATAGAATAGCAAAGCGAGCTAGATAAACATTATTTATATTATTTGAACACCATGCCAAAACATATTCTGTATTTGATAGTATTCACTTAGATTTATCTATGAAGCCTTCTTATTGATAATAGTCACTGATACAGCTGTTGTGAAGGCGAAGCCAGCTAGAAAAAGCATTATTTTCTGAAGAGCACCATTGGCGACAGGATCGTTTTTCTATTCGAGACACCTTTCATCAGCATATCCTACGAACTCGAAGGCTGCACATTTGTGTTAAGGGGAAGCTTGAGCGATTTGATTGCAAGTAAATTAAGCGATCAATGTCATGCTCCATGGGAATTTTAAAACAAATTCATCTGCTACATTCTTTGGTCCCTTGTTTTGGTATTGAAACGGAACATCAAGAAATTCATAGCAATTTTTAAACAAGAGCTCAAAGGAGAAAATACTTATATGCACATGCTCATACTCTTAAATGTGTAGCCCACCTCAATATTAAATTGATTGTAAACAGTACCATGCGAGCGTAGCGAGCGAAAATTGGCATATTAACTATTTTTACTCACAGAACATTGACCTGGATTGCGGCGATATTAAGGGGATGGTGTGCCGGTGCCACTTGCTTTCTATATATAATAAAGGGAAAGTGTCCGGTATACTACCATTAAGGTGCAAATCTAGTGCCTCAAGTTGCACAATGTGTACTACCATTAATGTGCAAATCTAGTGCCTCAAGTTGCACAATGTATACTACCATTAAGGTGCAAATCTAGTGCCTCAAGTTGCACAATGTATACTACCATTAAGGTGCAAATCTAGTGCCTCAAGTTGCACAATGTATACTACCATTAAGGTGCAAATTTAGTGCCTCAAGTTGCACTATGTATACTACCATTAAGGTGCAAATCTAGTGCCTCAAGTTGCACAATGTATACTACCATTAAGGTGCAAATCTAGTGCCTCAAGTTGCACTATGTATACTACCATTAAGGTGCAAATCTAGTGCCTCAAGTTGCACAATGTAAACTACCCGGCATTAAGGTGCAAATCAAGTGCCTCAAGTTGCACTCTTTGTTTATAACTTGCGACAGCTCATAATATTTTTTATTATTCAGGCTTTTTATTTTACATATAAGTTGAAGACGAATTTTCCACCAAAAGGTTAGGTGTGCAAATTTTAGGCGAGACAGCTGCTAACCTAGTGCCTCAGAATAAATTGCCTCATTGTTTATTACATGCGACAATTTGAGACATTTTATTTTAAATATATTCAGGGATATTTCATTACATGTATATATTAATAACAAAAAAATGTTTGGTCCGCAAATTTTAGGCGAGGCAGTTCTCAGTGTAGTTACGGCGCTGGACTGGGGTACGTATTACATGGGGTATCGAAAAGGTACAGCGTGCAATGCCCATACTTTATTTTCCGATATTACTATATAACTATTTACGTAAAGAAACGACATATTATTAAGCTATTTTGTGGTTTCTGACTGTGTATGTGTATTCTATACACTAATCTACCTATCGAATGGCCAAACATAGCTTGCTCGAATCTACCACCCCATTGGAACTAGATACGCCAGTGGATGTTGCCGTATTGAGCGGTTAAAGCCACGTGTTTCCGATTTTGCGCGCGCTATTTCGCGAGACGCATCGATTTATAAGTTAAGTACACAGTAGTGGACTACTCGACACGCAATCTTGTGTTTACACTTCCTGCAGTCATACAAATTCAACATGTCGACTGGAAACGAAAACATGTTCTTATATTGGGGGTCAGGTTCGGGCCCTTGCTGGAAGCCTATGATTGTACTCGCTGAGAAGGGATTATGGAAAGGAATGCCGAACAAACTTGTAGAATTTTCTAAAAAGGAACATAAAGGGGAGGATGTAATGAAATTAAATCCACGCGGTCAGGTAAGGGTTCATTATATAGAACATTCTTTTGTACAATATCGTCTGCATACCGACTACTAGTACATTATAATCAGATAATGTCTGAATGTTTTTACTAGATCTACGAATACAGGTTTATAAATTGCATCCGTTGTGTTTTATTAACTAAATGTGTTTTCATAATTCAGGGGCGTAGCTAGTGGTATTACGCATGCTCGGGGGTATTGTGACATGCTACCCCTGTGATGTATAATCGCTATCTGGAATCTCTTTGGTGCATTCATTTTGACAAGAGTTTTGTTTAGTCATTTTATGTTGTTCTAGTACGTATTTTAGTATTTAACATGAAATAACCATAGCAAATAGTTAACCTTTATAAAGTCGGTACATGACGTACATAATATACTTCTGTCTTGAACGCACTTATCCATAAGTTTTACTGCATTGTTTTGGGGTAATTTATGAGTTTATGAATTTTGTGAAACATAATTTATGTACGCAGCTGCCTAATCGCCAACAAGGTAGTTTAAAGCCTGACTTTTATCCAGGTTTAGTTTTGCTCAACATAAGTCCGTGTATAAACTCATGATGTCAAACTTTATTGTCAAGCGATAACTATTTAATGGTAACACGTGACAATGCATAGTTTGAAATACAGGTAACGATGTATTTGGCTTATAGTTTGCTTCCCGCTATTTGTCCTTATGCCTATGAAAAATATCGAGAAAAGATGATATAATTTGCATTTCAATATAGCCGCCAAGATACTAGTGTCAGAAGGGTCAACGAAACTAGAATAAGTTATTTCCCTTTGTCTATAAGTGAAAAATACAAAATGTACAAGTCGCTGGCAGTGATAAATCGATACTCTAATTGTGAATATATTTTAACGTATAGGAGACACTTCAACACCATGGGCGTAGGAGCGTCTTCAACATTGGGGGGGCCAAACATTTGGCAACTTGGGGTAAAAAATTTTTTTTGCTCGCTACGCTCGCAAAGTTACTTCCTTATATCAATTAGTCAACACGCAATCTTTGCACAAAACTGTTATAGACACAAACTGTACTCTTAAACGTCCAAAACACTACTATATCTATATACTAACTGTCAGTCGTAACTGGAAGTTAATCCGTTCAAGTATACACGGGTCCGCGGGTCCGGGGGCTTAACCCTCCGGAAATTTTTCTAAACTATGGATCAATCTAGTGCATTCTATGCGTTCCTTATTTGGCATTTAAGAAATTTAAGTTCTTAACACAATTAAGTGCTTGCATAAAATTTAAATTGCTAGATTTTGACATTGAAGATTAAGGTGAAAACGTTTGTTTCAAAGGTTTTATATATAATGACAACGTCCCAAAGTCATATAGGAGGGTTGGGGGACATTAAGAGTACACTTTATGGCACAAGTGTATTTTTGTAAAGAATGGGTGATGACGTTTTTGAATAGAAGAAAGTTATTTTGCGAGCGAAGCGAGCAAAAAAAAATTTTGATACGTTTTTACCAAGAACTGAAGGCAAATTGCCTATAACGAGATATATTAGGTCGTAAATCATAATTTTTCGTCTGAATTATTGGGGGGGGGGGCAAAAGATATGTTGGCCCCCCTGTCCAGACATTGGGGGGCCTGGCCCCCCTGGCCCCCCCTTCTCCTACGCCCATGAACACATGCTTTAACACTTTTTTCATTTGACCGATTTACATTCTGCTCTTAACATCATCAGTATCATGCATTGAATGCGCCGGTAAAAATAAAAATGTTAGATACACAGGGAATATCCCTTTAAACTATTTAATTATGTCAATCTTATCAAGGCCTTTTTTGCCTAGAGCTGCGATATTTAGGAGTAAATAAACTCAAGATAAATTATCAACATTAGTCTAGATGTATGAATAAAGTGAACTTTATACAATATGACGATACGCTGGTATGCATTTATGCTAATTTAATTGTCCCTACACAAACAAATAGCATTTACATGTGATGTGTAGTTTTTATATCGCTGGCTTAGAATGAGAAGGCTTTTCTTATCAGCTTATTTTCAGGACAATTGGAACATGTCATGTTGACCAAAAACGAGCTCGTAAAAGCTTGTTTATCAATAAGTAAAGAGTACATTGCAGACTGTTCTTTCTTGTTTCCTCCAAATGTCGATTTTGTAACGTTACTTACGACTTTCTCATTATAAGTCATCGATATGTTAATGTGTCTGTATGCATTGTAGTAATTTGCCATTTGTTCAATGTTGCATGCTACCCATGGAAGAAATTCGTAGTTAGTTGGCACATAACGTGAAAGAACAAGTTATCTTTGACCTATCCGATCAATTGATCTAGACTAATTAGCTTAAGTGTGATTAATTATTTAATTAGCTGATGACCGACCATACACGTGTTTCATTTTGATACCGTTACGGTATAAACTTGTTCAGAGTCTACACTGTATTTGCATTGTTGATAACTCATTCATTTCGGTTTTGATAAGTTGTGTAATTTCGGTAAAATGCCAATCTCGTGCAGTCCTACATCGGTAACCTTAACACTGTTAGGATATGATGCATCTTTAAACCCTGCATCAAAAGGCGTTTCTTTAAGCCTATTTTCATAAAAATCGGAACGTGTCATGTTGATCAAATTGAAATTGAATCAGCTTGTTTAACCATAAGTAAGGAGTAATTTTCGGACAGCTTTTTTCTTGTTTTAATCAAAATATTGACCTTCTCATTCTAAGCCAGTGATATACATGTATGATGTATTTTGTATAGTACATACGAGACATAGGTACTATTCTATATTTTAGGTGCCTACGTTTAAAGATGGGGATTTGGTTGTGAATGAATCTGGTGCAATATGTATGTACCTTGAAGAGAAGTTTAGCAATAACAAGCTGATGCCTGCAGATCCTGTTAAGAGGGCAGACGTTTATCAACGTATGTTTGAGTCCGATAATATCCGTGCAATTATTACAGTACCACTTGTATACTACCGTTGGACAACCAAGAAAGAAGACCAAGACGAGGAACTTCTGAAAAGTAACTAGAATTCTACTTACTTTATTAACAATTAATTTATTGTTTAATCACGCTGTGACATGGAGCCCGTCTGATTGGGTAACTAAGTACAGATGGTACATCAACGACTTAATGATAATTTCACAAGTCTGACGCCCTGAGTGAGTAACATAACTGGCTTCTATGTTGTCAGACGGGAACCTTGTGATTGGAACGAGTGGTTTAGAATACAAATGAATTGGAGAACATAAGATTCAATTATTTATTTTAACAAGTATAACAATATTGAACATTATAAGATAAATGTAATTATGTAGACAAGTATGGATCATGGGTATTATTAGTATTGAATATTGATCTTATTTGATTGAAGAATATGGTTAGCCAGTCATATCGTAAGTTTAATATGGTGTAATCAGATTGGTTATCATAATTCTTAAATCCATCTTCGGATACCCACTGTTGGTGCCTGTGCTCCGCTGTAGGGCCTGCGTTGCGGAGCGGAGCGGAGGCACCGACCGTAGGAACCCGACTGTGTCTTTAGTCAAGTAAGGTCAATGTTGAATATCATTCAGATATTTCTTGATTTTCTTTCTTCTATAGCTTTAATGTAACAGTATTCAGTCTTGACCCTCGCGAGTGTCTTTGTATCATTGATTACTAGTCTAGAATTATCAGTATTCTTCTGTTTGGCATTAACCATTCATATAATGTACAGACACCGTCGTCTATCTGACAATGTGTGATGAACCGTCTATGTACTAACGTTTGGTTACAGTCGACCAATGTAAGTTTAGGATACCAGCTGTATTTTGGTTAACCATTTGTATACCACGTTTGAAAAATATTTGCTGGCGGCATTAACATTTATTCGGCGCAGCTACAGGAATAAACATGATACTCGCACGATTATGTTTAAATGTTTTATTATAGAAAAGACTGAAGAAGCCAAAGCAGAATTGGACAAGTGGAACGCCATGTTAGCAGACAAAGACTATCTTTGTGGGAGTGATTTCACCATGGCTGACGTATTCTTTTACCCGATGTTGGCTTTCTTGGTGCGATCTGGTGCAAAAATGCCAGGCCAACCTGACCTGATGAAGTATTACGAGCGGGTGTCAGAACGACCATCAGTGAAGGAAACATGGCCTCCACACTGGAATGAGGGCAAGGGACCCGATATGCTTTGTGATTTATAGACATATTCTGACAGAAAGGATTGGGTCCACGGAATAGTTAGTTTATTTTTGAATAAATAGCACAACTGGTCAATTCTGATAAAATGCAAAAATATCTGAATAAAATGTAATGTGTCCATTTACGTTTGCCTTTATATCATATGACCTTTCTTGAATAATATTAATTTCTCCACGTTCCGGAAAAGCAAACGTATCGCAGTAGTTATCTCCCTTGGCTGTGTTTATAAACTGTAGTCGGAAGCCATGGTCTGCGCAATTTAGTTGTGAAATAAAATGCTCGATATGTTATCACATTTTGTTCGATTGGTTTAATTAATCCCATATAAAAACATGAGAAAATGCAATATGCTAGATGTATTGAATGTTACAAATTCATGAGATTTATCTATTCGTAAGCGAGAAGTACCAGCTTGCAATACATAAATATTGATCGGTGTTATAATAACTTTTAATAACAACACATTATTGGATGGAAATCTTATCATATATATCTAAGACCGGGTAATATTAATTTCTTGTTTATCATTCAAACATTTCTTGAAATGAAGAATGGTAAGACACAAATAAATGTACCATTGATGAAACAGAAATTTATAGTTTAATTTGATGCATATGCGTCTATTAGATGTTTTTATTTTGAAAAAGCACTGTCCACGTCGTCGGTCGGGCTCAAGTACTAGTACATTGTTAACCGTCTTCTCAGTGTTCCCGAGTTTGTATTGGACATACATATACATGAATCCATATCAAACAACAAATAGGACACAGCAACAACACGATCATGAAACTGTTGGAAACGACGGTCCGGTTTTCGTCTTACAGAGTTCACCTTTTGCGATTTTTCATCGTCATGATATACGGTATGAATCGTGTTACACAACTTCTCAGTTCCGTCGGAGAATTGTTCTTTTTTCATATGGCTCTGACGGAACTGAAAACCGACGTAACGCCCTGACGGAACTCAGGATACATGACATTTGAGTTCCGTCCGAGCGTTACATCAGTTTCGAGTTCCGTCAGAGCTAAATAAAAACAGAACAATTCTCTGACGGAACTGAGAAGTAGTGTAACACGATACATACCGTGTGTTACTTCAGCTATTGTACCGCTTAGCTATGAAACCGCCATATCACATTGAGCAAACATCGGAATGGAATGCCTACAAGAACCTGTTGATGACACTAAAGCTGGTGCTGACAAACAAATGGTCAATATCACACAAGAGAAAAATAAAACGATGGAGGAGCATTTGTTTGCTTTACACAAAACAAAGGTCAACCCAATCGAGGCTGACTTAATCATAAATGGCTCCCAAAGTTGTGACTCCATTATCGAAGAGACGACCCTTATATGACAAATAAAAAAATGTTGATTCTGGGACCCACTTTACACAGCCGCTATGAACTGCAACATGCAATTCGTACCATCTACGGTTCGTACTCAAACAAACAATTCACTATACCAAACACCAGTGTTACAGTTACTGTTCGATTGGCATTCCTGATAGGAAAAGGTTGTAGCAGTAAGTCATGTTTCAAAGTTTGGTCAGAAAGTGAACGAAATGGTGATATAATTTACGCTAATTAAGTTGAAGCCTGTCGAAATTTGTCACGAAAAATGTTATAAGGTCAAAAATGGGTTTCTGATCTCTGTAGTGGTTTGAATTTCGTTATAAAAGCAGACGTTGATGTGTTTGTTAACATCCCAAAGCTGGTTCGTGAACTCCATAAACAACTGTATAATCATAGTTTACATTTAATGAGATTTAAAAAAGCTTCTTATAGAAATAATCTGATGGACATGTTATATCTTTAAAGTCGAAAATAATAGTAATGTGTGTTTCTAAATGTGAATTGGAACCCATAATCATGTGTCTTTAATATAGGTTACATTGGTTAAGCCATCACGTGTAATGTATACTTTACTTACCGGGGTATGTTACAGATCGTGACAAGGTTTTATGTTATTTTGTCGTTAGTTTATTTCTAAAAGAAATGTATATAGCATTCGTATATATTGACATACTTGTTAAGCTTTCATTTCTAAAACAGCTACATACCGACACGACATGGATGCTATTCAAAGCGTCTTTTGAAATGCAGTTTTAACACATAAGAAGTATTATGAAGCATGTGCACATAATAACTTGGTATATCATTGGTGAAGAAGTGGACCTTGGAAACTGGGGTAACCCTTTGACCTCCGGGAAGGTTCATTAAAGACTTCCTGAGAGATGGTGTTGCTCGACATGAGTTTAAATATACGGATGGCTTAGAATGAGAAGGTCTTAACTATTACTTATAAGACTCATACATATTTGAAATCTCCAGTACCAGGTGCTTCTAATGAGCGTACTTTTATGAAAATCGGAACTTGTCATGTTGACCAAAATGAAGCTATTAAAGCTTGTTTTACCATAAGTACAGAGTAAATTACAGACAGTTTTTTTTCTTGTTTTCTCAAAATATCGATTTTGTACTTACGACCTTCTTATTTTGAGCCAGCGGTATATTTAATTCTTGTATACACAACTGTCACGTTATACTACACGCTTGTCTTGCTTTATGGCACTATTTTCACTTCTCAATATGTATTATTATCATTCTGATCATACTAAGATTGCATTATTTCCGTACTTAGTTCGAGTTTTACTGTGCTGCTTCTACCCTCTCAAGATAAAACATAAATAGAACCGTGCTCTGCTAAATGAACATACTGTAAAATCATTTAATTTCAATCGTTTTCGTAAAAAGACCATTTCGATGTGACATTAATTCGAGGATTTTGCATTACATGTAATAAAAATTAATACTAGGGGTAAAATTATTAAATCCACGAAATTTCATCCCTCACGAAAATTAATGATTTTACAGTACTATTATTTATGCTTTTTACACGTTACCATTTTGGACCTTAATGATTTTTCCTAAGATTTGGCTGGGTTGAGTGCTGAGACCAAAAACGGCTAATAATAATAATAATAATAATAATAATAATAATAATAATAATAATAATATTTATTCGGTATAAGTAGCATGTAACATGGCATATCATAAATATCACAGAATATAAATAAAATATTTATCTTTAAACACTATTACAAAAATAAAATATCAATTTTAAGAATTTGCATATATTAAATAAGGCCATATCAAACACACCCACACAAAGGATAACGCAAAAAAAGAGGGGAATTCTTATTTCCATTGCGGTCGTTTAAGGTGAACTGACACAGAGAGGCATTGAAAAGTATTGCACCTATGACATATGAAAGACATTTGTATTGTAAAATAAATAAAATAGAAAATTCTCAAAAGATATTAATTAAAAATAAATAAAGTTGTAAAAATAAAGTTACAACACGCCAAGTAGATATTTTTTAGTTCCAGTTTCAAAACTAATGTCACTGGTACTGTCCCTGATACCAGATGGAAGACTATTCCAAAGGCTGCATCCCACGTAAGAAAATGTCTTCTTTCCGAAGACCCAACCTTTGGCACAGCAAAGCAGCCATCTGCACTAAATCTAGTATTGTATTTATGCATTGTATTTGACATATCGTCTGGGGATAAATTATTTTTAATTTTAAAAACATGCGTAAGTATGATTTGTTCAACTCTCTTTTCAACTGGAAGCCAATTTGGTGTTTTAAAATGGTTATGAGAAATGTGGGTTCTACAGTCAAGGTTGAAAACGAATCTTATAAGTTTATTTTGAGTCACTTGCAGTTTAGATTTAAGTTGTTTGGTCAAAGCATGATACCAGAAGGAACAAGCATAATCAAAGTGATACTGAATTAGTGAAGATGCCAGAAGTTTCTTTGCATGTTCTGTGAGAAATTTTCGTTTCCTGTAGAGAAATTTTAATCTTGCATTTGCCTTTTTTATTACATTCACTGCCATTGATTCACATGAAAGAGTTTGATCCAGAGTAGCACCGAGGTATTTTATGGATAAAGTTGACTGAATAGATGTATTATTACAAGATATATTCAACGCAGGATTGGATTTTATTTTAGGTTTTGAACAAAATAGTATAATTTCGGTCTTACCGAGATGAAAAGTAAGGTTTTTTTTGTCAACTAACCACTCACTAACTGAGTCCTCACTCAAACACTTCTCGACAACTGCATGAGGATTGCCTATAGTGTCACTACTAATGGTAATGTAGATGACCTTAGACAACAGTTACTGACCATTTATACGTTTATAAAGTCTTATTGATTATAAAAAAAATCGTAATGCAGCTTTACAATATATTATTTTTATATACGTTCATATTGAATTTAAACTTTCAACCAAACTAAGTGTCCAACATAATTCAAATGTGTAACCTGATTTACGCAAATTGGTACAGTCACAACCCAATAAACACAGGGGGCGACTTCACTTGTTACTCGGGTACGAACTATTTTAACTCGCGCATGAACAGAACGCAAGGGGTAGCAACTCTAGTGACGTAATTTAACCTTTGAACTCGACTCTTCTTCAACCCAAGGTCCGAGCTGGGTTAGTGCATTCTAAACATGGCGGCCAAATGCAATGCAGCAGATGATGAATTGTAAGTTTTTACGCCCAGTTGAAAAATACGTTTGTTGCATTGAAATTGAAGTTAGAATATTATCACACATGATTTGTTTGAATTAAATTGTGGTATCTATTAGCGACATTGCACAAATTCGTAAAGTACTCCGCAGATCGGATATGCAATAGCAGGAAATATTTCTTCGAACATACCTCGAGTTATTCTAAAATGCTGCAGAAAGTCCTTTTCAATGAAATGAGGAACTACTTCTTCCGCATATCCTGTTACGCGCGGAATGTGAGTTCTTCGTAGTTTTGACATTATAATTTTAATAAAAGATTCATTTTGTCGAAACCTCATTTCAAAACTCATATCATCGTCAAATATATAGTCTAACACATTGAAAATCACGAACTGATCCGCCATGATTGTTTACCCTAGAGTCGCTACTCCATGTACCCCAGACGTTCGGTTCATCGAAACAACAACATCCGGGTGTTATTGCTCACTCTCGAGTCGCTACTCAGGTAACAAATGAAGTCGGCCAGGGTATATTTTACCCGTCAATGTATATTTGTATCACGAACTGGTCTATTTTTAAACTATAATAATAGCCGCTCGTGACCAATTACTATAAAAAAGAATGTACCCGTCATGCAGCTTCCATGTGTATAATCCTTGATATACAGAATTCAAACATCGGGAAGAAGCGAGGGAGAACAGACGGAGTTTTTCGGTAACTTAAGGTAAGAACATTTAAATGTAATTCATTAAATTCTCTATGTTCTTTGTTTCATGTTTTCTTTAGTTATAGTAAATAATTAAGTATTAAAGTAAGAAAGTAAATTGTTTATCAACGTGACTTTTGCATATACATTTACAAACAGACATATTTACAATGCATGAATAAAGAGGCACCCGGCCCAATGGGCCTATAAGTCACCATAGAATAGGAGAGTATTTTAATTCCGAATAAGAACATTAATTTTTATTAAACAATAATGATGTAGTTGAGCATAATTTCATGTGATATATAAATTATATAAATAAATATATTTTAATGTAATGCAAATTACATGTACAGTAATCAATATTAAGAGTATTTCAACGATGAACGATAAATCAGAGGTAAAGGTAATATTCGATAGAAGGCAAGATACTGACGCATATGACTTGAGATAGTTGAGTAGTAAAGTACACATTCGTATAAAAAAATTAACAGTACAGTATTGCAAACATTCTGACTTACATGATGAAATTGGAAAATATAATTATATATGTGTGATATGTGAATTTATACATTTGTATTTTCTTAAGGTACATCATACGTGGGGTGTTCCACAATTAATAGGACTTTTTTCATAGCAGCACGGCAAATCAGAAATTAAAAAAACTAATTGTATATAATTATATTTTGATCTTTCACTGACAAATATGCCAAATATCAAAGTAATTAGATGAACAATAAGAAATTTATTAAGCATTAAATATGCTAAGTATCAAGGAGGCGGGTCGCACTGTGACGTTATTATGACGTCGCATTTCAAGCACAGTATTTTGATATAAAGAAACTTTTGATATTTTTGTTTATAGCCATTCTGACTTTCTAAACAGATCTAATAACACTGTTTCGGGTGTTTAGATGTGTTTCCGTTACCCTGTTCACAAAAATGTCTTGCAGTGATGATAGAAATTGCTCAAACCTTGGAGCGTCTATCAGGGTACAAACAGTGTTTATTAACGTCAACTTAATTTTCTATTACCTCGCCTATGCTTACTTGTAAGTTTTATAAATCCACGATTTGTAAACAGTTTGAGCCAACAGAATACAAGTGACTGCTTAATGCCACTACATTTTATAATTTTCATCATTTCATTGGTTAGCACTGTTGGTTTTCCCAATGTATACCATTATTTGACAATCATGCGGTTTCTGTTTATTTGCGTTGACGTCATTTTTACCCATGACGCGCTTGCATACATACCCTTGATTACTGACTTGTGATAACAAACACGGACCGATTTCTTCGAAAGTTTGCATGCGCATGTCAAAGTCACCAACGTAGTGCCACACAAATAGGCGTTTATATTTATCAAGAGGTTATTCAGATATTCACATTTTTAATAAGGATAGTAATGACAAATAATAGTGTGACCCGCCTTGGTGTTACATGGTTTCTATGACAACGCTTTGTATGAGCATCATCAGCAACAACGAAATTCTGCTGCTACCAGTATGTAGAGCATTCATTGCTAAGCATATAAGATAAATTTCATTAAAATGTAAATGTTAAGTAAGAAGTTTTGAGAAAAGTCCTATTATTTCTGGAACACCCCTCGTACGTACAATTAGTAAGTGTTGGTTTGAATAAAGTTATATTTGAAATATTACTTCATAGATAATTATTTTGAAAAGTTGATTGCTGTTATGTTTCTGTTTGAAATTCTCATTGAATAAAACAATTCTAGTTTTTTTTATTCAAAAACTGAATTATTGTATAAATTTCTTACTAATGTCTGATGATTCGGGTCAATTTTTACAATTATTATTCTTGCCGATTTTTCTAATTTTCGTGCAAGTTAAATTTTATTTGCTATTTGATAATGTTCAATTAACCTGATATATCTTAGTGGTTACGTGATGAATCGGGACAATGTTTACAAGTACCTTTAGGACTAACATTCTCGCTTTTTGTTGAATTTAGGTACATGCTATTTTTTTTACTAATTGATAATGTTCAGATAGCCTTATGTTACCAAGTTGTGCACTAATTACTTAATTAAGTATCAGTCATGAAATGTATTACAGGATTAAATAAAAACAAACAACACATATTGTTGTTATTTTATGCTTCATTAAAAAATATTTGTGTATGAAACGCTCAGTACCAGCAACATTGCACTTCATATACACCATAAGAATGCAACGGTTGGAAATAAAATAATTTTTCGTACATTTCCAAAACCGTGTGTTACATGTATTAACATTTCACTGATATGAAAATAGAATTTCATTGGAAAGCGTAAAATCTAACTATCTTGTTTTTAAATTGCAGCCAAAGTAAGGTGGAAGATGAATATACTTGTGGGTTATGTTGTTCTGGTTGTGGTCATGGTGATGACGATAGGGGAGGTCAGCGCTATAAAAGCGTTAACAGAGACAGAAATACAACTGTTACAATCTAACAGTTTTGCTGTTACTATTGATGAAGAAGGTGGAACAATTACACTTGAACACGCTGGTATTCCTAACCATGATTTACCCGACAATTGGGGCAATAATCCGAACGAAGTACAACAACAAGACCATTCATTTACCTTACCGTTAAACGCAACAATTGCGGAGAACGAGCCAGGGTGTGCTGGGGGACTCGGACCCATTGGAATCGCTGTCAGTGGTGCTGTGTTCTATAATCCGTACACCGGATTTGGCTGGAACGCCGTAGAAGGGGAGTGCGCGGAGGATTTAGATACGTGTTGGGGTTATCCTTCCCCTTCTGGCACGTATCACTATCATCAAGTACCAGAATGTTTGTATAATATAAGTAATCCAGATCTTGATCTTAGAGACATGTTTCTTGGTGTAGCACTTGATGGTTATCCTATATATGGACCAATGAATGGAACCAATCATAATTATACATCCGCTGATTTAGATCAATGTCATGGTCATACTTACAACGGACGTTACATGTACAGAGCTACCTTTGACTTTCCATATAATATATGATTATTATCAGTTGTTTTCATGGACGAGATGTGAAAAATACCGGTAACGGCCCAGCCAGGCCACTACCAGGATCGAGGGCAAAACGCCAGAGTCCAGGTGGTAACCGCCCTCCAAAAGGTGGCACGCCAACAGGCGATATCAACAATCCTTGTATGAGAGCAGAGGAAGAGAACTGGCAGGCCTTGACGTGTATAGTAGTCTGTGAAAATGCTGGACGGAATCTTTCAAACTGTCCATCTCCTTCTTATCAAAATACCAACGGGAACACAAACGGAAACATAGAACCAAACACGGGTGTCGACAGTGCCCTGTCGGTTGTGCCTTCGCTAGGACTTCTACTCATTACGTGTAGTTACTTTACAATGATGTCTGTCTATTTTGATTGAAGTTAGAAAAAGAATCAAAATTGAAAATTGTAACCAGTTCTCATCATTTGAGCCGAACAAGGATGTCGGTATCTGTGTCTCTTCTAACAGACAAACGGAACACTTAATTCAGAGAGGAATCATTGTCTGGTTCCCGTCATAATGTGGGTCTCAACATTATGACGAAGGAAACAAGTACAGGGAACTCCAGGCTAACAGGGATCGCAACCTGGCAATCTTACAGAAAATGTATATAGTGCTTGGCAAATATCGTAACGTGATTGACAATGATCAGGTGGATACATATCGGATCCGTGAACAAGAACTAGATTGTTCTCATGGTGTTATTCTGATATCAGACTTATACACACAATTGTTTAAAACAAATCGTATCTCATTACAATACCATTATGGTAATGTGTAACAGTAAACACTATAATTATGATGATGATCCCTCGTGACAAACGAATATTCTACAATATCACTTATCAGATAAACGTTTAACGATTTATTTCTATACCAAGTCTCCGTTGCCTAAGCAAAGCGATCGTAGCCATGCTTTCTATATTTATTTGGACGTGACGAATCTAAATGAAAGCGCTCGCTAGCGCTTTGCTTAGGCAACGAACACCTGATCTATTATATCAAATATTCATGCTTTCAATTCTTTATATATAAGTATTTTACTATTTTCTATGTTCGGCTGGTTAATACTGTTAAAAAACTAGGCTGATTGCTGCCTTCCCTGTCCGATTTCCTCATACATTAAAAAATCTTCCTTGCAAATGTGTCAGACTTTATAATTTGTATGTGACATTCATTATTGAATTGAAATACTTTTGTTTCAACAAGAAAGTTTTTTTCTATATGCCATTAACTTCCTATTGTACATAGTTATGTTAACCTGTATATAATGGGAAACTAAATACTGTAGTTTAATTCAATGACCCAACGTTAGTATAAAACCTATACTGGTAAAGTACATGTACAGTTGGTATTTATTTTCTTTGAAACCACGTATTATGGTTAACGGGTTTAAAAACACGACACTTGGTTATGTTGATATATTTTAGGAAACAAAATTTTTATGAAACATATATTTATATATTCGTAAAGGGTAATTCAATGCCGTCATTTTGATACCAAAGGCAACAATATCCAAAGTGTATTAAACAACTTATTGCACAAATAAGACACTTGTCCAGAAAACGAAAGTAACATATTTATCAGCTGATTGATTTCAGCGTTGATTATCACTAGCCTGTATAACAAGATCGAATGCATACGTATGGGTAGCATACCTGCTGTATACACATTCTATATTAAATTGAATATCATAAATGGCATATGATGTGATATCCCATTATTCAAAATGTGTTGATATTCTTGCGGGAACCATACGGTATAATGTTCCCAGAAATAGAAATTATTCTATATGACACTTGGCTATTATGGATGATTTAACTCATGGTATGATTTCATTGACTTTATTCCATGAAAACTGCACACATTTTATTTCATTGAAATGATCACTTATCAATACACACACGTCAAACAAAAACATGACTCAACATGTGTCTTCGAGCATTCCTAACAACAACACATCGTTGTCGCATAGACCTGTATTAATGTTCTAAAATGCCCGCTTGCAGAACAACTTGAAGATTCAGTACGGTGTTCAGTCGGCGTAGCCGCATTCGTCGCTGCAGAAAGTCCCATAATTTTCAATTGGGTTTAAATCAACGTACATAGTCGGTCAGTTGTCTAATAACTGTAACCCATTTTGATGCATGAAATGAATAGAAGTTTGTGCCGGGGTCCAGCGCAATTCGAATTCATCAATAGGCCCTTACACGTACTGCCAATTGGCCAGAATGCGACTTTCGTTTTCCGGATCGACGTACTAATTGTACAATAGATTCATTTATACTCATCTGATCTTTATTATTTGGTACCAAAATGACGGCAACAAATTTACCTTCAATCTGAACTATTCAAATATCAGCATAAACCTGATTTGTCTGCTACCAAACAGCATACCTCAATGTCGCGTTTTTAAATCCGTTAAGTATAATTTCAAGTTCAACCGAACCCGTGTGCATACGAATCTGATATCCATATTAGCCTTAGAGCTGAAGGGATTTATTCATGTTTTTACCAAATCTGAAACTTACACCAAAGTAAGTCGTATGACCCAGCATTCAGGAACCCTTTTATTTACAAAACCTCTTTCACAACGCTGTAAAGAATCCAAGATGGCGACCACAATTTCATATGAAATTATTACTAAACCATAATTTAACCAGAATTGTATTGTTTTCTCACACATGTGTTTTGTATTTTGTGATGAAGTTGAAAATAAAATGAAAGAGATAATAAATGATATTAATTGTTTTTGAAAAAGCACAATAAATAGTCAAATTTGATTGGGTACGTTGATGGTCAATATCCGTGATAAAAGTACGTCTTATTCATTAAGGAATGAGCATATAAGGCTCGCTTGAAGCATCCATTCTTTGGGGATAAGGATGGCTTGTACTATGTCTGACTCTTGCGTGTGTGGCTAGGCGCTGCCGTCGTAGCTGTGTGGCTTTGGTTTGTGCCCTAGGCTACTATTTATAACAAGCATTTTATGATAAAATTATTTCATTCATTGCACAATGTTTTAACAAGATATAGCTTGGCTATTTTGACCTGAGCCTGACCTTTATGCAAGAATATAAGGTTCTTGCTTTGAATATATCAATTTCCGCATGCAAATCGTGCGATATCGGTATTTCTAATTTGTGTTTGTAAATAACATCTCGAGCGTCTTCGTGATGCTCCTCCATTATGAAAACATACGCTCGGTGTTGTAAACGTAGGCAATATATCGACTGTTAAATTATGCTAATCAAAAGGTCAGCCTCGTGTCAAATTGGCCAAGCTGTATTTGTTTGGTTAACATGCACATTTAAGGTAGTTGTGGGCTGTTGCTTAGGGTACAAAGTGGATGGCGTAAACGTAGTATTTTGTTACTTGTAGTTTCAATGAAAAACCAACTTAAATGTTGACTTAGAAAACCAAATCCCCTATACATATAATTATATGTCGTTTCCGTTTTGCTATATTTATTACGAGA